>OZ023138.1:18661045-18718804 GCA_963675895.2 Styela plicata
TAATAATGTAAAATTATGGTTAAATTATCGTGAAGTTTAATTTATGATGAATGTTTGAATGAAATTAAATTTGGTTCCAGAGGGTATATTTTGTTTAGATATTAAAAAATTATTCATATTATTCACACAGATTTAAATAATACTTCTTGCTGAGAAAGTCCTTACTTGCCTTTGACGCGTATTTTTGTCAGAATAGAACTGTAACTTTATTGTATTCGCGAGAGAGTAGGAATCCAAAATATCGGTGATCTTCCGCCGACAATGCGTGAAGTATATCTTTTGAAATAATATTCAAATTCAAATTAAAGTAAAATATCGGAATCCGGTGGCCGCTGGTAAGGGGTCTTGGCCAAGGTAACCCATTCCAAGAAGTGGCTAGAAAAATATTCCCGCTTCAAACACATCTTTTGAGTGCTCTAAGCAGGGCCGGAAAAAGCTACCGAGGAAACCAACTATCGACTATTCAAATAACAAAAAGATATTACAAAATTTAGTACAAGCAACTGCACTCTGAGCGAAACAATCCGAATGAAACTGAAGCGCTATAGTGATGTGTAGTGTGTGGTATCTGCAATTGGTAATGATAGACTCATCTTTCATATTTACAAATGATTTGGGATCAACTAAAATATAAATTAATTGAAAGACTTTCTGACATTGAAGTGCCTCTAGTTGTAGTTAGGGCTGGATAATTCGATTCAGTCATTCGAATCGATTTGAAGCAAAATGCATTCAAAGCATTTGTAAATTGTTCATTGGAACAAAAAATCGCTAAATGAACTAAAATTTTCATTTTAACAACAAAATGGAATCGATTGTGTTCAAATTTGACAAAAATCGATCATTTTTGTCGTCGAAATATGGAAATTGTATAGGAAATACACAATGAACAGCAATTTTTAAAAATAGGATAATTGTTATATACACGGCATGAGTGATTCGATAAGATACAAAAAAATTATTCGAATTATATTCAAATTCTAAATTATTTGATTTTGCCCAGCTATTGGACCAGTACTAGTTGTAGTACTGCTTGTGATTGGAAATATATTTGCTGCAAATTCTTGCAAATTATTAATTGCAATATTTTGGAAGCTTTGATAACAGCTGAGCTATGCCAGCGCCGCATATTTCCTGGTTTCGTGTTACGTAATAGTTGAATTGAGAGATAATATGTATATAATATATACAAAAACATAAAATCGCAATCGGTTCGTGACCTGTTTATCAACTGTATTTACGTGTCCTTTAAGTGAAAATTTTGAGTTCTAAAAAATGCAACAAAATAATTGAAACATTTTACTGAAAATATATAAGCTGTTGATGATATTTTAAAACTAAAGATAAATTATCGGGAAGGTTAATACATGATGGATGTTTGGATAAAATTGAATTTGGTTCCAGAGGAAATATTTTGTTTAGTATATAAAATTATTCACATCCTTCAAAAAAAAAATCATATATCACTTTTTGAATAAAATTTGGGATTTTGTTTGGTAAAACACAGAATTGAATATTACTTCTTGCTCAGAAAGTTCTTGCCTGCATTTGACGCGCATTTTTGTCAGAATAACACTGTCAATATATTGTATTCGCTGGAGAGTAGGAATCCAAAATATCGGTGATCTTCCGCGTGAAGAACATCGTCTGAAATAATAATTAAATTAAAATAAATTGTAAAATTTTGGAATCCGGTGGCCGCTGATACAGGATCTTGGCCAGAGTGGCCAACTCTAAAGATAGGCTAAAATTCCCCCTCAAATACAACTTTTGAGTGCTCTAGGCAGGGCCTGAAAAAGCTTCCAAAAGAACTAACTATCGACTATTCAAAAAACAAAAGGAATCACAAAATTTAGTACGAGCAACTGCGCTCTGAGCAAAACATTCCGAACGGAATTAAAGCTCTATCGTGGGGTGCAGTGTGTGGTATCTGCTCTTTGTTATAATAGACCCATCTGCCATATTTACAAATGATTTGAGATCAACTAAACTATAACTTAATTAAAAGACTTCCTGACATTTGAGTGCCTCTAGTTGTGGTAAGGGCTGGATAATTCGATTCAGTGATTCGAATCGATTTGAAGCAAAATGAATTCAAATCATTAGTAAATGGTTCATTGAAACAAAAACTCACTAAATGAACTGAAATTTTCATTTTAACGACAAAATGGAATTGATTTTGGTCAAATCGATCATTTTTTGTCGTCAAAATATGGAGATTGTTGCTCCTAAACATGGAGTGTAAATTGGAAATACGCAATAAACTAATTTTTTTTATTTTCACGATGGCGACCAGTTGTGATGGTAGAAATAGGATAATTGTTATTTACATGACAATGATTCGATCAGATTCGAAAAAATTATTCGAATTAATTAATATATTTGCTGCAAATTTTTGCAAATTATTAATTGCAATATTTCGGAAGTTTTGGTAACAGCTGAGGTATGCCAACGCCGTATATTTCCTGGTTTCGTGTTACGTAATAGTTGAATTGAGAGATAATATGTATATAATATGTACAAAAACATAAAATCGCAATCGATTCGTTACCTGTTTATCAACTGTATTTATTTTTCCTCCTCGGTGAAAATTTTGGGTTCAAAAAATGCAACAAAATAATTGAAATATTTTACTGAAAATATATAATTTGTTGATGATATTTTAAAACTAAAGATAAATTATCGGGAAGTTTAATATATGATGGATGTTTGAATAAAATTGAATTTGGTTCCAGAGGGAATATTTTGTTTAGTACTTAAAATTATTCAAATCATTCAAAACAAAACACTTATCACTTTTTGGATAAAATTCGGGCGTTTTTCGGTAGAACACAAAATTGAATATTACTTCTTGCTCAGAAAAATTGAATATTACTTCTTACTTGCCTTTAACGCGTATTTTCGTCAGAATAACACTGTCAATATATTGTATTCGTGGGGGAGTAGGAATCCAAAATATCGGTGATCTTCCGCCACTGATGCGTGAAGAACTTCATCTGAAATAATATTTAAAGTCGAATGAATTTATAATATCGGAATCCGGTTTGTCCCAGTGCGAAATATTTTTGATGTAACATGCGAAGTATGAGTAACTGATGGATTGTTCCGCTTAGGCGCAATCCATTTGTGACTTATGCTTTGCAAAATAAGATTTCCTATTGGAATATGCCATCCTAGTCTATAAGACATTTTTTTAGTTTAAATTCACTTAAAGCAAGGCTGGAAGCAGCTCCTAAAACGAACAAGTTTACGGCCGCCAGAATGGCAAAAGAATGCAACAAAATGCATTGTCAGCAATTCAACATTAGCCAAACATTCCAAACGTAATTTAACTCGCAAAGCTAAAGTTCGCCGTCGGTGATTGTAGATCTATCTTACACTTTTTATAAATGATTTTTGGGACTGTGTTTATTCACCTTAATACCTCAATAATATAATCGGGATACTTTCTGATAATGAATCTCATGATCGTCAGCAAAACGCAAATTTTTGGGTATTTTTTTCAGTACGGTTAGGTTAAGTAATTTAATTCGGCTATTGGTGAATTGCCCAATCGAAGAATTTTTAGCATTTTTTTTATCTCGTGGGGAATATAAAGAAAAAAGGTCAAATTTAAATACGAGTTTATAATAAATTTTTTAATTTTGGTTATTGAGCAAATATTAAAAGTAAAAACGGGCGGCGAATCGTAAATTACACCAAATTAGCGATTCGATTCGTTTCGAAAAATGTTTCCGGTTCAGATTCTGATTTTAAATTATTTCCTTTTTTGTCTAGTGGTATTTGCAAAGCTGCGACAATTTTCAAATAAATTAATGCACATTTTTGAGCGCATAAATTCGATTTTTTTTGGTAGCTGCTGTTGCTAGAGCCCAGTATTTCCTTGTTTCGTGTGGCATAATAGTTGAAGTTATTTCTAACAAAAAATAAAATAAAAAAATTCGAACGGTTCGTCGCGGTTCATATAGATGACGGCTTTCACGGTGAAAATTTTGATCCAAAAATAAATGAAAATTAAAAGCATTTAACCAAATTTCTTTCCATTCAGGGGAAACATGCTATTTAAAGTAAATTCACAAGATGACAATGAGATGAAATCATATCATCAACTCTTCCGGTCAAGTATGGACTGTTGATGGTCCGCTCAGCCGAGGTGCGACCCATCAACTGTCCATGATTGGCATAGATCTCATCAACAAGGCGCCTTAAACAAGGTTCAGTTGAAAGACTTTCTGATATTGAATTTCATGATCCTAAGCAGTGTGTGCACACGCAGATTTTCATGTTTTTGTGTTGCATAAAGGGCTGGGCAATTTAAGTATGCGATTCTAAGCAAACCAGTCGTGAATCGGACATACGCAATAACAAATATTAATTTTTCTAAATGGTAGGAGAGAAAAAATTGAAAAATGAAGTGGATCTCAAGTACAATTAGATAGCTTTCTAAATTTTGATGATTGAATAAGGAAGGTGAAAACGAGCAACTTGCTATTATTGAACAAAATTAGCGATTCGCGAATATTAAATAAATAAATATTATTATTATGACCATTTCGTTTTTTGATAAGTGTGAGTCTGACAAATCTTGTGGATTGGACGCGATTCAACTGAGGCTCAAGTTTTTAAACAATAAACTTCTACTTAGGAATTGTCATTTTGATGGAGGCGATGTTCTAGTGGTTAAACATGTTAGAATCGCAGGTTGACGATCTCGGGTTCGAGTCCGATTCACAAATCCGTACCCACTACTAACCACTAGGGCTGGGCAATCCGATTCCGTGATTCAGATCGATTTGAAGCACAATATATTTGAATCAATTATGAATAATGCATAGGAACAAATACTTTCTAAATGGACTAGAATTTTTATTTTCAACGACAAAATGCAATCGATTTTGATCAAATTTGAATATTGTGGCTTTTAAACATGGAGTGTGAATTGAAATATGCACTACAAACTATAGATTGCATAATTTCAAAATGAAGACACGTTGTAATAGTAAAAATGGGATACTTGTTATCTACATGGAATTCGTGATTCGGTTCGATTCGAAAATTATTTTTCGAATCGGATCGAATACTTATTTCTATTTAAATAGCAACTGTGTCATTTTTATCATCACACTTTGTTTCCATTATCAAAACAAAGAAATCTGAACCTGCTAAATTATCATTAATGATATGACTGAAATGCAAAAGATGATGCACTTACGTTTGGCACTTTGTCGGTGAAATATCATAACTCCACAATTTATGTTGAGATGTTTTGTATATAAATATACAGCCAATTTATGGGTAGTTTCGACAGATGCATATCGGTGTAGTGTAAAACGTATAAAAAGTAGGTACGGACCATTAAAATACGCCATTCGAATAGATTCGAAGAACAACTTATTCGAAGCAGGCGGTCTTCTGAATTGGACGGACAATCGGGGGGAAATTTTATTTTCTAAACCACAAGCCACTGATAAATCCTCAGTTTGCCATGCCTAACAAAAAATATATTTCTCAATAATTTCCCTAAAAATGCGCAATATGGTGTCAAATACAAAATACAGATATCAATGTTTTTATGAATCCGCGAATATTAAAGTTCAAATCGAACGTTAGGTAATTAATCTATTCGGAAAAGGCTTAACTGAAACAAACTGGTTTTCTAAATGATTCGATTTTTCCAGCCCTAATCCAGTGTTATTCAACTTCTGTCATATTTAAGGAACATATCACATTGCTTCCCCACATGATCAAACAAACCTAAATATTCAACAAACTATATAGTTTTCTCTCAACGTTTAGGTTTTAATGAAGCAGATGTAACAATATCTCTCGGTGGAACTTGCGACAAAAATGATGACAATTGCCAAGAATTAACATTTAATGTTGTAAGTGTATTTTAATGAAATTGAGAAAAATGAATTATATTTCTCTTATATTATTTTTGAAAAATCAGTATGATGGATTAGAAAATTCGGCGAAGTCGATTATAATATCATAAATATAAAACTTTATATTATAAAAGGAAGAACTCAACGTTGTGCAATCACGACTATAGTTTTTGGGCTAGCAGTGATTACAAAATATGGAAATCATATGTAATCAAATACTGTTCACATTCAAGGAAATTCTAAATAAAATTCAATTTGCATTACCTTATTCATCTAAATGTTAAGTTTCTTTAATTTGAGATGACAACCTATCGACCATTTTGCACGATAGAACCCAAAACTCAGTTTCAAAAGTCTCGTATTTTTTTTTAGTTATTTACTGAAATTGAGGCCGGAAGCAGCGCATTAAAAAACTGACTATAACGGTCACTTAATGACAAGGAGCTACGAAAAAGATGTATCACAAACAAATGCACTCTAAGCGGAAAATATCTCTAATGGAATTGGACTGTATTGGACGTGTAATCAGTAGCCTCCTCCCTAGAAGTTGGTAAAATCATCCAGGCCTTCCTTATTTTGTAATCTTATTTGTATATTTTATCCCTTTTTCAGGATAGCCTTCAGGGTAAGATTGTTTTCTTGTAATTTTTATTTATTATTTTTATTATGTTTTTTTATAAAGATTTATTGAGATTCCGAAAAATGTTTGATGAAATGCTTCTTGGTGTTTTAATTTATTGAGCAATGCAAGAATTACAAAGGACAGTTTAAAAACATAAAGCGAGGTTAGCCCTTCGTTTGATAACAATAAATTCAATTTTACATCAAAGGAACCGGATGTGACCTTTTTTTCTACGTCCAGTCGAAGTTTGTGAGTGAGAAGTCAGTGAGTTTTATCAATCATATTGTGCTAACAAATCGCACCTTCTCTAGTTTGACAAATTCGAGATTACTTCAAATGTGTCATTTTCAAGACGACATCCCTGTCTTTGGCTTATTCGAACTTCTATACTTTTTTGAATTGTTTTCCTGTTTGTTTATATTTCCACAGTGCAAGTCGCACGCGGGGTGACTTGCCTAACACCTCTCCCTTGTTGTTGGGATACTGACCGGACGAAGACCTGACTCATCATTTGTCCTTCCTCCAATCCCAATCTGCGGTCAGAAAAATTTCCACTTATATATTTTGGTAATTAAAATTTGACCAAAATCGATTGTATTGTGTCGTTGAAAAATGAACATGTTTGCTCTTAAACATGTTACGTACTCCAAACCTATTTATACTAATATAATTAAATCATAATTATATATTTCTTGCTTTTCATATAAATGAGACAAATTCCAAATGATTATCTTTCGCCCAGTCCTACCTGTAAGTACGGGATTTAGAACAGTCATGTATTTCCAACGTTTCATAAAATGGACAAAACGGAAACAGAGATGTGGTGAAAGGGTTTTATCATTTCCCAGGACAAACCACTCACAGCACTATACCACGACAGTTTATTCCTGTGTGGGCTGTTTTCCGCTTAGAATGAATGCAATTGCTGGCACTTTGTCTTGTAGTAGCTTTTTGTCATTTTAGTGTCGTTTAATTGGCTCCGTTTAGGCGCTGCTTTTAGTCTTGCTTTGAGCAAACGTCAATAAAAATATCATTCGCACAATTAGAAAATAAATTGCGTACATTTTCGTTTATTATGCAACTAAATTAGTTTTTGAACTGTTGATCACTGCAGAACATTATTAATAATGGTTAGTAATGCTCAATAGAGCTATTTTGACCAAGACTTTCTGATCTCGAAAACAAAATGTTTTGTAAAAACTTCCTGACTGTTTGCATTACGGATGTGGCCCTTGTCGACGTAATTCACCATTTACTCACCATGCCAAAGATTCAGAAATTTTATCTGGCTGTTAATAAATGAAATATGTAGACATGGAAAAATGACTGACGAATAAATAGTGCTTAAAATTTAATCGAATCGTCGAATAAAATTGCCCAGCCTTACTTACAAGTACCTGGTTCTATCACAAATCTTTACAAGATATTCTAGTAATAATTATCAATACAAACCCAAACTTGTGAAAGTTTGTAGCCAATTCATATGGAGTTGTGCGAATCTATCAATGAAACATTGATCGAGAACGTTGAATGTTCTTATCCGTTTTAGATTTTAAGCAAAACGCAGCCAAGGATATTGAAAAGACGATATTGCAAATGCTGGGTACCGAGTCATTGACGACTGACATAACTACAACCACTCCCAGTGGAAACAACAACCTACGAAGAACCGTCGCCGACAACAACAAATCATGAAAATCCAACCTCAGATGAACCTGGTAAGCACAATTAACTATGCGACGAAATATTGAAGCGTAACAGAAGTTCAGCAAATTTTCATTCATTTGTAATAATTATATATTCACAAAATTTGAATTTATAGTTTTGATGGAAATTATCCGAACTATGTACTTTTGACAGACTGTACCGATTTCAACAGTTCATAATTGGCGAAAACATTGACATCGGTGATTCGAATCGATTCGAAGCAAAAATTATTCCAATAAATCAACCATTCATAGGAACAAAAATTTGCTATAGAACTGCTAACTCTAAATAAAAACATATATTTTGCCAAGCGTGGGACACTGATGATTTCATGCAAAGTAACAGGAAAAATATATATTACGAAAGTTTTTTTTATATTTTTTTTATATGTAGTAATTGCATTTTTTTATTTCTGCACTTGAACACGAGGAAGCAGAATTTGTTGAAAGCCGACTTGAGGCATTTCCGAGTAATGATGTCACCAATATTGCGTCATCTACCACTGCAGAATGACGTTTGGTAGCTTTTCTTTCCAGTACTGTAGGTATATGTCAGTGACGGGTAGTTTTTTCCAGGCGTAAACCACCCATGAATCCGATTGTGCTTTGTGTATAATAAAAATAGTATTTATCCAATATTAAAACATTGCATTTTACAGATGAAATAAATAACGAGAAAACTATTGTTGTTGCAATACCTACTAATGACGAGTCGATTGCAATGGAAGCAACTGGTATATTTAATACATTGTGTAAAGAAACATATTTTAGATTTGAACAAGACAAATGCACATATATTTCCATACTTCTTATAACTGTTAGCTCGTTCAGGTCAAAACATTACTCATGTGAAATTCAAAACGCATGCAAACAATGTAATTAACTTTGCTCTTATTTCCAGATGATGTACAATTTCTTAAAACTACTGGTTTGGACAGAACTACGAATGAACAAACGACGACCACGGAAGTAACCGAAAGTTTTACCACATCCGGTAAAGCAAGACTTTTGATCGAAATAGTGTGATCCATTTAAATAAATTGCGAGTTTTTAACATAAAAATATTTTATTTTACACTCAATTTGTAAAAAAAATTCTAGATATTTTCGTCCGCGATGAGACGTAAATGTCGAGCCGCGGCGACTATTACTTCACGAAAAAAGTTTAAAACATTTTTCTCGTAAAAAGTAAAAAATCCGATATCAATTCTACTGCAACATATTTGTTGGAATCATGCTGATAACATTTTATTAAATATTTTCATAATATTATTTTAGGTTGTCCTCAATCGGAGTTACAATTTCCCAACAAAATGCAGACAAAAGATTACGTCATTATCAATGAATCATTTCCGGATATGACTGAAGCAACGGTTTGTGCTTGGTTGACTCCGTCCACGGAAGAGAGCTTATATGGTTCGATGTTCAGTTATGCATCGTCCAATGATTTCCATAATGCTCTTTTGATTCAATTCGAGCAGCAAAGTCTGAAAGTTTATGTAAACAATGAAGAGTTCATATTTTGGGATATAGTTGTAAAAAATCCAATTAATATTTGCGTTGTTATTTCGACCACATCATATTCTACTAAGGTGGAAATAACTCAAAAGGACTCAACAGGGCATTCACGATTTGAAACGCGGACCATATCAGGAATCTATAGAATTGGCGTTGTCGAAGGAAAAGGTATTTTGGTACTTGGACAAGACCAAGATGGTTTATTGCGTGGATTTAAAAGCGAAGACGCGTTTTTCGGAACCATAGAAAACTTGAGATTATGGAACCGCACGTTGGATAAAGACGAAATTGCTGAAATACTAAAAGATAAATGTTACTGTCCAGATGGAGTTATCGCTTATCCAAAACAGACAGATAAAAGAAACGGCGGAGGAATTGGCAACTTTACTAACACTTGCTGAGGAATTGAAATAAAAATGGATTAACATAAAAAAACTGAAAAAAAAATTCTCAAAAATAATAATATTTGCTAAAAACAATATTGATGACAATGAAGCCTTCCACGAAACGATAGCATTATCGTCCATTCATTATGATTTTTAACGTCAAAATGATTTTGTAAATACAAGCAATATTTTGTCCAATATGTCGACTTTTTTGTTTTATCAAGTAACCTTCGGAGATGGAAGCCATTATTAGAGCAACCTCATGAAAATGTATTTCGTGAATAAAAATTTACTAAACGGATTGCAAAGAACAAGATATTATATTCTTTTACTCAACACATCGCGTCTACTTCCGCCCATTTCAATTTCAAATTTAAGTTTTTAAAATTTCATAAGCAGTCCAATATTATCCTATTTCCAAAGACATCAACAGTTCCGAAAAAATCGCTTTCACCTTAAAATTTTCTTTTTCTATCACTTAACATATGTTAGAATAGAAAGCATCGCTCCAAACTAACAATCCATATATTTCTCTTTTTTTGCATTTTGTCTCAATGATGACATCAATTTTATTTGTATCTAACTTAATAAAAGTGAAGGTAAATCCCCCTTGTTATTTATTTCTTTAAAATTTTATCAAAGAAATGTTGGAGAAATTCATTAAAGAAAAATCAACCAAACTGCTGAAAGGCAGTGAGCTGCATGTAAACGAACTTCATTATTCACGAGATTAGGTAGGGAAGGTGTTAAGATTGTGGAAAATTGTTCCCCGGTTTACATTGTTACAAAAACAGCACGAATGCTGGAACGTGAAACTAGGTAACCTAGTAATACTCTACAAATTTCGGTTAAAATAGCGCAATCCTTCACCTAGTTTACATAATAAAAGGTTCCCTTCAATTGCGTTCTTCCGTTTGCATATATATTATAGACTCGATATCATTTTGGCATCGAACGTTGAAAATCTTAGGTTTAAGTCTCGGCAAGTCCAGCTCGTAAATCCATGCTCAACACAGAGGGTGTAATAACTTGGGTAAGCTAAGCCGAACGGGAAAGGTCATCTTCCAACTGTTCGTACGGGGCCTTAGTCAGGGTAATAAAAACTCGCTATAAAAAATGACTTTGACAATTTTGCTACTTTTAAGTACACAATATAGAGACAAGCTATTCCAAAATAAATTACTAGTACCCGCAACTAATCTAAATGGAATTTGCGCCGCCATAATAGAGTGTAGTGATCGATATCTGCTCTGGTGGGTATTGATGAAATCATTCACAATGCCTTTATTTCATTGCATTCACCTCTTACAAGTGCTAAACACGCAAGAAAGCGATTGGAGTTGGACCATTCTCAAGCACGCTCCTGTGGTTCGACTCTAATCGGAATAACAGCGGGAACATATGAATAAAACCAGAACCGACCAGGATAACATTGCAAAATAGTACGAACATGATTGTTCAGGAATGAAATGGAGAATCTTATGATCGAATTCAGGACCGCAAGAATCAATGCAGACGGGCCAATATCAAAGTATTCCAAATCGTATGATTCGGCCTCCACCGATACCGACGGTATAAGTTAGGAAGGTTAGAGAGAGAGTCAAGCTAAGGAACATTGTGCCCATTGTAAAAGTTTTTAATCTACTAAAAATTATTACGTAAAATCATAATCATATATAATATAATAGATTGTAATTGGGATTAAATATCTAAAATATTATATGATGGGATATGAACAAGTGCGGATATAAAAAGGGAATGTTGGTGACGTAAGCTTCTAAGACCCCCAAAATGTACTAAAATAACAGAAAATCGTTGAACGTTTTTAACCGAAAAATATTGTTGACAATATTTTGATCTACGAATTTGCTCAACTCCCGGTTTTACACTTTTTTAACCTCTAAAATGCCGTTTAGGATATTTTTCTCAAACATGCGCCACAGATGGACCGCATCTTATCGACTCGATCCATTAGTGACTCGCACTTGACAAAAGGTATTTAAAAATAATTTTTTCGATTAGGATGATGGGATGTATATTGAACTTTTTTCCCCAATTTAAACAACTAGGCTGCTTCAAATGAAATGAATGCAAATGAATTATAAATTTACGTTATTTTATTCACAACGTAGAAAAGCAGGATAAAAACCCCTACGTTTAAAACAATTATCGTTTTTCAAATATAACATCAAAGTCTGGTGCTTCGTATGTTAACGAGTTGAATCCACCGCTATTGAGGGCGGGAGGAGGATTCTTGGGATCTGGAACAACTTTCAATTTCTGTACGATTCCTGTAAGGAAGATGAATAGTTCCATCCTGGCAAGTTGTTCACCAAGGCAATGACGAGGTCCGATTGAGAACGGAATGACGTAGTTAGATTTGACAAATTTTCCTTCATCGTCAAGAAATCTCTCCGGTCGAAATTCGGTCGGATTTTCGAAATATTTTGAATCGTAATGTACTGACCAGATGTTTGGTGCAATCTGCAAAAATTGATTTTTACATTGAAGTATAGATAACGATGAGGACGTGCTGGTTTGAGAAAGTTGTAAATGATTTCATCACCATCCAGAGAAGATGCCAATCACTGCACTTTACTATAGCGATTCAGGTCTGTTTGAGACGTTTCTAGCATTGATTCCAGTTTTCGGAACAGTATTTTCTAGTAACTCGTTGCGGTCAAGTGGGCGTTAGGTTATTTCTTTGAAATTCTGTCCACCTCGCTTAGAGCAAGCTTCATTAAAGAACTATTAATGTAAATATTTTTTTATTGCAATTTACTTTGAGCAAGGCCGGAAGCAGAGTCGAAGAGAAAAAAACAACTAACGGCCACTCGAAAGCAAAGAGCTACTTTAATATGTGGGATCAGTAAGTGCACACTAAGCGAAATACATTTCAAACGGAACTAAACTACTATGGTAAAGTGCAGTGAGTAGTATCTGCCCTGGGCGATTGTAAGACCGTTGACAACTTTTTTATTTCCTTTTAGTCGCCTCTTACGACATGTACACGGTCGAACCAGTCGATTCGGTGATTCTAAATGGTTCGGTTTTGCCCAGCCCTTGAAATACGTTCTGAAAATTCTAAATCTCGTCCTGAATAAAAGTCTAAATATAAATCCTCCGTTAAGTATCCGTAAGTCACTAAGGGAAAAAAACCTTCGAATATATATAAAACCTTCGAATATATGCACAGACTCACCACAACGAACAAACTGAAAAATAAAAATAAAAAAAATTGAAATCCAATCTAATCCACGCACGAAGCAGCGACTAAAGCGAATCAACCAGCGGCAACAAATATAACAAGGGTTAATTTTAAGAAGGGCGCCAGCAACTGCGCTCTAAACGTAAAACATCTCGCAGAGGAAAGGACTACAAAAAGAAAGTCCTGTGATTGACTTGTGCCCTGGACAAGGATTAAATCATCTTTCACTTCCTCCTTGTTCCTTTTAGTCCACACACAGAAAATACGTTAAGGCTATCCTGAAGCATCGATCTACATTGTAGCTACGTCAATTTTATTAGCTTGTTGCCTGTAGAGTATCAGTAACTTACTGTAGTATTCTTTGGTATAGTGTATCCATTCAATGTTGCTTCTTCATTTGTTTTATGAAACACACTCAATGGTAGAAGGGTTCGATGTCTCGTCAGTTCTTGAATGAATGCACAAGTATACGGCATCGCATCTCTGTGTTTCATTGATGGAACGCCGTCCTCGCCTGATATAAATTAAAACAAATATGATAATTTTACCAAATAAACACTATAAAAAATGTCATTTTGCCAGGATAGTTCACAATTGCAGATAAAAATTCGTAGTTCGAATCGCTTGGCAGAAAAAAATGACTCGAATCAGAGGGAGAAAGGAAAAACAATAAAAACCCGCAATTGAGAAGTTCAAATATCATATCTAACGTTCGAATGCAACAAATATGTGCCGTCGATTTAGTAATTTTCATTTCTGGGAAGGGAAATGAAAGTACATTGATTTTTCTGTTTTTTTTACAACATAAAAATATACGTGGATATTAATGTGATTCGAATATTCGCTCCGATTTGCAAAAAGTATTTGAATATCAATTTTATTAGCATTGCCTTGCAAAGATGGCCCATGCTTGACCAAAATATATTTCTAACTTGATTAACAACTTTCTGGCGTCACACATTCATAATTTTGAAGGAGCTAAAAATTTTCAGAGCATATAAGCGTGAGGCAATTGAACGCAGCTGTTTTGCTGGCAAAGCAAACTGTATTGCAACGAAAATTCCTAGTATAGGGTAAATTAAACGTAAAGCATTTTATGAATAAAGCTTGAGGTTAGTCCAATCAAAATTATTATTATCTTAAGCATGCGCCAAAGAAGGAACGCGTTTCATATACTCGTTCTTTCAGTGACACATACTTAACAAAAGTTACTTTGATGAAAAAAATTTCATTTTCAGACTAATAGATTTACCTAAAGTATTTTCAATCTCCTCAGCAATTTTCTCCTGACATTCAGGATAATGTACAAAACACAACATAGCCCAACATAACGTACTGCTTGTCGTTCCAGTACCAGCTTCAAATAAATCCCTGATGTATTGAATAAGTTGAAGTTTCTGATGAAAGAAATATAAAGTTATCTTCGAATTTGACCCAATCAGAATTTCATTTTGTCGAATATGAGTCACAGGTGAAATGCGTCTTCGGGGCGCCATCCAATTGTACAGGATTTATTGTAGTTGGTTGATTCGAATTTGTACAACTTGCATTCTTCGTCCGCAATGCCAAATATAAGAATCTGTATTTAATATTTTCATGCATTCGTAGCCTATCCGTAGTCAGCTAAAAAATTAAGACCAAGTATGTCCGGACTCTTATGTTTAAACACGTTGTGATTTGTATGTACGAGTCCTTGATAATATGCATCGACAAGGTGCGGCTCTTCTGTGACTTATGCTTGGTAAAAATAACTATTCTAAGTTTAAGTATAGATTTCAATTCACCTCTGTCCTCGTTTTTCAATTTTTCAAGGGTGCTCAAGGAGAAAGTTTGCTTCATTGGTTACAGAAAGTTATTTTTGCGCGGTGCTGTTTATTCAACCGCCGTGTTATTGACCCAATCAGATATTGTATTTTGTCAAGCGTGGGGCATGGATGGTTCATGTCGCGACCGCGGGATTCATCAGTTGAATCACACACTTTAACAAGAATGCAATGAAATTACAGTAAATGACAGTAATTTTATCTGGCGGTATTGAAAGAAATTATAAAATCGGGTTTTTGCGAATCATGGCCTGTTGATGTAGCGCGCCCGTCTATCGACAGCCCATACTTGGCATAAATCTCATCAACATTGCGGTTTTTAACTCGCGAAATATGCAATTACTACAAATAACAAATAAATTTACTGTACTTTTCTTAGAATGCACTCAAAAACACATGGGACAACATTTTTCAATGTAAAACAGACTTAGAGAAGTTGACACAAATAAGCTCAACTGACCTATTTCTACCGACACTCATTCGAGTTGATACAGCGGGACAAAGTACTTTACAACAACAGCCATTTAGAGACGGACAGCAAACTAAGCATAAAGGACATTTGTGTATTAGATATGATTTGTTTTGTATTTTGTAAGAGTAATTGATGGTAAACGTCGACAATGAGTGATCCCTCTGTGATTCATAATTAATAAACATAATTTCTGATTTAGGCCAAGCAATCATGGGGCTTAACATTCTATCATTGTCAGCATGTGTATAGATCAGTTTTCAATTTATCTGAGGGTTCTCGAGGAAAAGTGTATGTTTGCTCAAATGGTCACAGAAATCTATATTTGCTCAACTTTGTTTAATCACTATGTGTGTGTTGTTGAACTAATCAGACATTTCATTTTGCCAAGCATAAGCCAAAGATAGACCGCGTGGGATGGACGTTAACTTGCGACCGTAACACAGCGTTTGAAAGATAAATACAAAGATGTTGACTAGTTGCAACTAGTACGCGATTCGCTTTCGTGACAGCGAATTCATGATTAAATCTTTTGTTGATTCGTGTTTGGTCAAGCATGGGGACTGATGAATCGCGCCATCGAGGCGCGGTCCATCAGTGACTCATATCTGGAAGAAATAAAACTTGTGACTTGATCTCATATATGCAAATTTTTTAAGTAAGACGTGTTCCAATTAACGGACATCATTGCGCCATTTACCTATTTTAATACATAACGTTTTGTCCATTCTAACCTCTGAAGTAACGGAAAATAATGGTGGATTCAAAAATCTAATCAAATATAATATTAAGCGCTGCAAGAATCTATTTCATAGTTAAACTGGCATTTCAATAATATTCAGCAAATTCCGACTCGTGTTCGGTGATAATTTCACGAATATATTCTAAAATAGAAGTCCCATGAGTTTGAAAATCGCAATACAAAAACGTTGAGGAAAATGCATTTACAACAACTGCAATACTCAACATACAAAATCAAACCCTCAGGAAAATTATACTGTAACAAAAAATGCAATAACATTACTGGTCTTTGACAGCGGAGGTGCGGTCCATCAACAGCCCATAATTGACATAAATCTCATCAACATGATGTTTTTAACTTTAGAAATATGCAATTACTCCAAATGATCAGTAAATTTACTGTACTTTTGTAACAGTGCAGTTGTGTCGATCCTTGCCACCTAAATGAAAGCCAGTCCAGAAAATTATTTCAGGACATGTAATATCGTTTACGTGTCACTGGTGTACCTGGCAGACCAGACGCGATCCATCTGTCGAAATCATTTAATAAGCAAGAATCCAAGTTCATTAATATACTCAATCAATATAGGATGTTGAGTAAATCCATACACTTTCTGTTGAACCTTCTCCAAGCAAGACAGCGCACTCTACAAAATGAAGCAATAGCAACTGCACTCTAGTAGTTGAAAATTCTAAACAGAACTTGACCTATATAATAAAGCGAAGTGGTGGTATCTGCCCCGGGCGATGGTAAAGATATATGAAATTAATTCAAAATATGATAAATTCGGGACTTACTCATAAAATCATCAATATCTATCATTGCGCGATCGAATGCTCCTTTAAAAGGCGGAACAAATCTGAGTACAGGAGCTAATGACAACGCACCTAGTAATTTTGCATCTGGGGTATCTGCAAAGCTGTAAGAGAAATATTGTAATTATTTGGTTTGGAGAAATTTAAAAAAAATGCGCACAATAGTACAAGTACACATAAATAATTTGTATTCGACAGCCTCGTACAACATATTGTTAAACTGTGAATTAAAACATTGGCGATAGTTCATCGTTTTGTCACTGATTTCAATATGTTTGTTCAGAAATCGCGCTGCTGAATCGCGGTTCATCTGTGACTCAATCCTTATACAGTACAATGTCTGGTTCGATATGTAAGTGGAAAATAAAAATACTAAAACTCACAAGCTTCGTAATATCTCAATCATATGTAAAAATCTTTTATCATCATATTCGAACCTCGAACCAAATGCAACTCGACAAATAATGTTCGATACTGCCAGGGTGAGCTTAAGCTGAAATTATAAAATGAAATTAGAATTGTTAGTGGGCAAAAACATTTTTAAAAGGAACCAACTGTACCTCAGGCGGTTAAGTCAGAAACTGAAACCTGAACAGTAGAAATGCAATGAGCGGTCAGTCTTGGGGCGATGGTAAAACTATCTTCCTTTGTTTCGTATTCATAGATTATTACAATATACAGGAAATGCTTTGAGCCAACATCAGAGACTACGTTTACAGAGTTTGAAATGCTACTTGAACAAAACGAAAAGTTATCGATTGTCAGAAAATCTCCATGAATATTAAATTGTCCGTATAACATACTACTGCAAGGTATATTTGTTAATGTGTTCAAGAATGGCCCAGAAATTCAAAAAGCGTTAATATTTTGTAGTCGATGCACGTAATATATAGATTATTTCTTCATAAATTCTTACTACTATACTTATCTTATTAGAGTTTCCTTCAAACAAAGACAGAGGCAGCCCTCAATGGAAGCTGACTAACGACCGACCAAATTGCAGAAATCTACTACGAAATGTAATACCAGCAACTACATTCAACTCAGAAAATATTCCAAACAGGAATGAACTGTCACGTTAAAGTGCAGTGAGTGGTATCTGCCAAGGGTGGTACAAAATCATCTACCACTTCATTGTTACCTTTTGCTTTATACGAAACGCATGAAATATATTTGGACCATTTTAAATCTCGCACCTACTGGGCTTAAAATGAAACTTACATGTAAGCTTTGATCGTTCTTTGTTGTTAATTCTTCAATTAACAAAGGTGTTTCTTCAATAACATTGTCTTCCATTCCTTTCTTACCAACGCCAAATCTAACAATAGAAATATTAACAAATTCCAATGTTGTTTTGGTATTGGTGTTTTGGACTGAACTGACATTTCAACATGAAGGACCTTACCTAATTCACAAATTTAATTTTTTCAATCATGGGACACAGATCTGAACGACGCAGTCCATCAGTGACTCATACCTAGCAAAAAATTTTGCGTGCCTAAGAAAAGGAAACGCTTATCTAGCGAAAATAGGTCTCGACTACCAATATGTTTAAAACAACTTCACGTGGTCCGCGGCGGCGTAATGGAAGCCACGATAGCTGCAGAACATAATAGCTGATGAATGACGTGGGTTAGAATCCCCTTAAGTATCGTTGAACAAATATGCCCCCAAACAGCAATGCATGCGGCATGCCCCTAGGGAAGGCACCGTAACTCACAACCTTGGAACGATGCTCGATAACCTCTACAGTTTCTCATTGATTCCACACTGGATAGAATAGCAAGACGGAAGATAATTCTTGTAACCAGATAAAAATGTAACGCTGTTATTTCCATACTTTGAAATAAATTTGGTTTTTCGTTCGTTTTTTTCAATATTTTCTCTGAGGACAATTAATTCAGTGCAATTATCAGAGCTCAAATATTGTTGTATCAGGAAATCAAAAAACGTATTTATTTGTTACATTGAGATTTTTAGGCAAAACACATGAACCTAATTACCAAAAAAGTTTTATCTTTCATCTCGAAACAATATTTATATACTTCAAATTATTCTGAAGAATAATGATGAGCCCTAAAAAACAAATAATATGATAAAAATTTTCAAAATCCAAGAATAGATCCCCACCCTCTCAGAGTCATTAAACCAAATTTTCTCAAAGTTTTCCAAGTTGTCCCATAATCCACGGTAGCCAACCCTCTTCCTTTAGTAACGGCATCAAAAAAGAAATTATTTGGTCGTCCAGAAAACTTCTCTCCTTGTTTCACAAGCGCCTGAACAAAGGAGGAAAACCATTAGGCAAGACTAGTCATTTGGATTAACATTTATCAAGGTAAATTACGGGTTTACATTTCATACCATATTTATTCGAAATGCCATAATACAATGCCATTCTATTTTACAGTTTTTTTTACTTTATTGAAATACATTCCAAGCAAGGCAGGAAGATCCGGCCAGAAGGAGCCAACTACTCGAATTGCAGAGGGATGTAATATCAGCAACTGCACTCTAATCGGTCAAAATTCTAAATGGAACCAAGCCACCATGGCGAAATGCAGTAAATAGTCTGCCCTGACTTCATTTATGAAGTCACCTACCACTTCTGTGTTTTCTTTGAGTCGCCTTTTGTAATTGCAACACACAGGCAATGCATTAAGACTATTGTAAAGACCGTAACCACAGGGCTCAAAAACCCGGGTTTCGTTTATTGAAAGAAAAATGAAAATCATATTCTTAATTGCGAATCAGATGTATCTCATTATTATATATGATCTGTTATCAAAATAGCTAAGCACTGGAAAGATTTCGTTTCTTCCCTCAATTTTATTTTGTTAGGTATTAGCCACTGATGGACCGCGCCTTCGCTGCGCGGTCCATCAGTGACCCACACTCAACAAAACAGGTCTCGTTTCAAACTGGGTTAAGATGTCGATGTTGTGAGAACGAACTCCCAGACAGAAACTCTTAGAAATATATTTTATTTCGTCGCGGAAGCGTAATCTGTCAGTGACACGGGCTTAACAAAACAGGCACATACATCATAATAAATCGTTTGCATATCATCGTTATGTATTATTTTGTCACTGCATACACTATTAATAATGAGGTTAAAGTGCGATCGATCTGCAACCCATCTTGGAGATATAAAAATCCAGATGCACATGGTATGGCAAATCAATTCATGACGACGAACCAATTGCTAAAAAAGAGTGTAAGTTGGTTGGTACGGCTTTAGAACAGTCCACATGAGTTTTCCAGTGTCGTAAGAAACGACTATGAAAAAAACAAAATGAGGTGGATCTTTTTATCGTCGCCCAGGGCAGTTATCTCTGCAATCTATTATAATAGTTCAGTTCTTGTTGGAAGTTTTCCCACAAGAGTACTGGCACTGAACCGGCTTCCGCTGGCCCAACTTTGGAGCTGATGGCACTAGGTAGGTCTTATTGGCAGTCTTTGCCAATCGAGTGGACATTAGTTGGCCCTTTTGTTGACGCAGCTTTCGACCTTGCTCAAGAAAAATCTTGAATTAAAAAATTGATTCTTTTACATTAAAATTCTACCTCATTTATCGTTTCATAATCATTCAAAATTATCCAGTCTTCACGGCCCATCTGCACTGACATGACAGGCCCATATTTATTCTTCATTTTACGCAATGTTTCTGCCATGTGTTTGCCCAGAAAAGGGAGGTATCCAATCAAAGGAAATCCGTGAGGACCGGGAGGAAAATTCTTTGGTCTTTTCAGAAAGTACCAGCATAAGATAAATCCTACTACTCCAAAGATTGCAGTTGTACAATCGCAGCAATTCGTCCACGACATATTATAATATTATGCAGTTAACTCTTGTTCAAATAAATTATCTCAATAACGTATTCTGAATAAGAAAATTACATTTGAAATCGAACCACTTTGGTAGCCTGATTATGAATGATTATAAAATGCTAATAAATTCGACTAAAATCAGAACATTGATGCAAAATATGGTTAATTATAAGCGACTCAGTTTATCTGAAATATTGCAACATTACTCTATTTACATAGTAAATTGTGGATACGATTGTGGATACGACGATAAAAAAAACTACTCTGCGGTCGATGATTCTATCCAAGACCTACATCTGTTAAGATATAATACCTGACAACTCCCCCACAGTATCTCTTGTCATCAAGACATCGCAAACCGCTGACCGCTGGTGATATTTAACCTGTTTACTTTCCGATACGATCAACGCGGGTACTTATATCCAAAAAATATAAACCTGAAACCGCAGAGCTCAAATTAAATCACGAGTTGATGATGACGTATCATGTTGTTACGCGTCGAATCAATAACATGACGTGTTATTGGGTGACGGTATTTTGAGAGGCGTGGAAATAATGACATAGTCAAAATGACGTAAACATGCGACGTCATAAAAGTTCCCTTACTACAACAATTAAAGGTAGTATTGTGATAATTCTGCCCGTCTGCGATATATATGGTTAAATGACATCGTATGTTGATCAACGTATCTGATAATTTTATTCACTTATATTGTGAAATATTGTGATTAAATACGTTCTCTCGCACATGGGTTACTGATGGATCGCGCCGACGAGGTGTGGCCATCTGTAAGCCATGATTGTCAAGATAAATTGATTGATTGGTAATCCGATTGAGTTGATATGTAAATAGGATGGCGACCACTATAATATTCCACCATTCATATTAATGAATTTTTGACATGACGTGAAGCTAAACGTATCAAAATATTATCTGCTACTAGATATTGCAGCTTCAACAAAGACACTACACAGAAAACATTACAAATAAAACTGATTTTCTTAAATAGAGTTCAGTGCCCGCGTAAACGCTCACATGGCTCTTAGGTATCCGTTTGGTCAAAAGTCCCCATTCCCCAAGCTGTGACTCCCATCTGTCCCCAGCCAGCCCTAGATCAAGGTGTTTGTATTTCGGTTCTCTTTATCAGATTTGGTTATGACAAAATCGAAATTCTAGAATTTGGACTTAAAAATATTTCGACTTGTAAATCTGGACGTTTGCTAAACGAATTAAATAGCCATGCCTCAAGGCTACTTGAAAATCTGCACCTACAGAGATTTGTAATGCCGAAAGTCTACTCAAGAGCCACGCCGCTGTATTATCGGTAATGTCAACCTAAAATTCATTGAACTGAGTAGGCTAAATATTAACGAGGATGCGTCGGGCGCGTTGTCCGTGGTGGTTGTCTCCAGTCTGGCACTTCATGTTTATCGACATGCTTCCATCTGTTGCTCATGCTTAACATAATAAATTCTGATTGGGTTTTAGCGACCTATCCTTCTATTACAAACTCAAAAAGGTGGGTATATACTGCAGTATCCCGGTTAGAAATTCATTTTATATACATCTTTTGTTGAGCCTGAGTCACCAATGGATTGTAGCATTAAGATGTGGCCCATCTGTGGCTCATGCATGGCAGAATAAAATTTGTGATAATATAAATTGATGTAGACAAAGACACTGAGAAGCAAAGACTTGGACTGTTCTTGTTTACATGTGTGACTGTTGATGTTATTATCGTATCGTAACTTTTAGTGCTACCGTACTGGTCGCGGGTCACGCGACCCTAGTTATTGATAAGCACTATTTCTTCCCTTTTTTAAAAATGCAAGCTCTGACGATAAATTCATAAAGCTGGTGAGTGTTCAATAAGTTAATAAAAACAGCTAGACTAGGACTATGTATAACCATGCTTTTATTGTCTTTATTTGAACATGCAAAAATCCAACCCAATCTATCACAATCAACTTGTCTCTTTACGCTCTCTACTCCGGGTTTTCCTACCCCAAACCCATCTCTTCTGCACTCCACTCTTTCCCCCCTAAACCAAAACCGTCTTACATGAAATGCGTTTGTGTCTCGACCGTCTGCCAACACCGCTAACCAGTGTATAAACCGCCTAAACCCGCCCAATTCATACGTGACTCGCTCTGAAACCGACTTAAGAAATGTTGAGTCTTAGGGCTTATTATATACCATGCTTCTATCCCAAAATTAATTTCAAATCTGTTTTAACCAACATCGATCCTTCCCCCTTTCTTTATCTTGCTCCTGTATTTCCAATATAAAAACAAACAGTACAGATTTAGCTGAAATTGATCATATATATGTGGGAATTTACGTTCGCGCGAATATCAATCCATAATTTTCACCCTTACTACACACACGTTGGGTTACTTGACATGGCAAGTGACAATATGCAACTCGGGATGTATAATATACCCCCTTTTCTCACCCTGGAGTTTGATCTCTCGAAATAGATCCATCAGTGACAAAGGGTTGTAAAAATGTTCGGCAACTGTTTTTCTGACTGGAACAATGGTTATATTTGCGGGAAAAGCATTTACGGGAACATATAGTGCGGAAATTTCAGTCCCGTCAACGAATCAGCATACTGAGAATAGTTGCGCCTTAGCTTTTGGACCGTTTCTTCAAGATGTTTTCCCCTCAAACGAAATTTTGCAAATTTGTGCGTAGTGCATTTTATAGGAAAATTGCGTTCAAGAATTCTAATCCCTACCACGAAGTATTCCAAATTTTTGTTTTGTTAACACAAACACCTAGCAAGTTCGGTAGATTATTAGGACCAAGTTATATGACATTAAACCGTGGTTCCGCGCCGATAGCCTCGGTGTCGCTTTTGAATAGAATTATTTTTCATTCTACTCGTTAAAATACTGTTTCTGACTGAGTTTAAGAAGTTTTTCCCGACCGGAAAACTGTTGCCAAAACATCTCTGTCGATGAGGAGCGGTCCATCTGTGGCTCATGCTTAACAAAATAAATTCTAATCAGGTTTAAGCGACGCTATCTTTCTATCACAGACTATAAATAAATGTTTCATATCTAAGAATGTTTCATATGCTTATCTTATTATCCCAGAGACTTCGCCTTCGACTAATCGCGTTTCTGCGCTTTTTGCTACGCTGGTGACTTTTTTGATGATCTATTAACAGATGACATCAAATAAGCGGTAACGTCAGTGATAAATTTGTCAATAAACGAAACTATCACAAATATTAGCATATTTGATTCACTGAAAAAAAATTTCTGGTGTTCGTTTGTTCGACTTTAAACAAAGGTTTGCTATGTTTGATCCGCCCTGCGTAAAATAGCAGTAGATAAAAAGCGTCTGTTTTATTTGGGTGGTTGGAAATATGTAAAATCGCCAAGTGGCTTATTTGACAAAAGGTCTTACAACCCTGGGGCTGGGATACCGGTAAGAAGAGCGCTTCTCCTTGGATTGGCCGACGGTAAGTTACTGTATCATAAAATACTGCAAAATCAATATTATTAATTGCGACCGGACCGAAAATCGGGTTCACTCGGTGAAATAAACTATAAAATATTTCCACAAGGTTACCTTTATTAAACCTAAAACAACACTCACGGAGCTGATTGCACTCGCTTGTAGGACCGAATGTGTAAATAGGGTGTCTTCACGAAAATTACCTCATATGGGTGCATAACAGCGTTAACAGCGATTCATTTAGCCGATTACGTGTAGTGATAATTTTAGGCAACATTAAAGATACTCACCACTCATTGTAAACCAAATTGATATTTATTTAACAAAATTGACCGAATGCGGAAATTGCCCACAAACAATAGAGGTTAGTAGATGATGCGACAATTACTACAGTCTGGTCATATTAGGTAACAAAAGTTGCATCACGTGAATCTTATGAGTTCAGTTAATATACTCTGTTGTTAAATTTTGAAAAGTTGCCTCAGATGATTGTATGCATGTTTGTTACAGGCGAGATTTAGGTCAACGCACGCAGGACATGTTGTTACTAGTGATGGCAACGTAGTCCCGTTCTATATTTCATGGAAACTATTTAAAGTGTTACTTTGCATCCTGGTTCATCTTTCCAAACTAGGTAGTATTAGGGCTGGGCAATTCGATTCGGTGATTCGAATCATTTCGAAGCACACTTTGTTCGAATCAATCGTGAACTGTTCATAGTCCTTTCCGAATAAACTGGAAATTTCATTTTTAAAGACTAAATGCAATCGATTTTGGTCAAATTTGACCAAAATCGATTGCATTTTGTAATTGATACAGAAAATTGCTGCTCTTAAACATGAAGTGTGATTTGAAAGTTCACTATAAACTAACAATTTCTTGCTTTTCATAATGGAAACAAGTTGTAACAGCAAAAATGTGATATTTATTATACAGATGGAAATCGTGTTTAGATCCGATTCGAACAAATTATTCGAATCCGAGTCAAATTCCAAGGAATTCGATCTTGCCCAGCCTAGAGAGAACGACTAAAATATCTGTTAAACAGAGTAATCAGCGAATGTTTATATAAATTACGATCGAGGTTACCAAATAGTTCATTTCAGAATATATTTTAGGTTCTTAGTTTCTTGAACCAGTATAGTCTTTTGGTTATACCTGATTAAAAATTAGCTAAACCTATGTATATTACCTACTTACCAAGCATAACTTAGGAAAGGAAATTTGGTAACGTAGATATATTATAAAACTGGAAACTTTCCCTAGAGATTTTGAACATTTCAGACTTCAACTCCCAGGGAGGCATTTTTATTCACACACGTGAACGCACGGCAATTACGCTCGATTTCTCTTGTATTTTAGGTTAAAAAACAGAAAGCAGTTTTCAAAATTGGGGGGGGGGGACGTGTTGCCTTGACCTCCTTTTTTGATTTTAATTGAATGACGAAGGCATAAAACCATCAATTATCCCCATGAATTTTTAACAGTACTAATACTCAGTTTTTTTTTGTTTTCTGCTCCGCAAAGAAAAAGTTTTTCTAAACATGTTTTGTTAAGCATGAGTCACTGATGTGATTTATGATGGAAAAAATACAATGCCTAATTAGAAAAGTTGTAGTATAATTTGGTAACCCAATCAGAAATCTTGTTTTATCTGAAGCATATGCCTTACATAGACCGCGCCTTAACGGCATATCAAAACCGTTTTATCGCGTGCACAGGCTTGATTAAATAAAACTTTTGGTTGCGTGGGCAGTAAGCTTAATTTTTAAAATATTGGACGGAAATGAGGAGGTGATAAACCGATATTTGATGAAATGGAATCTTTATAAATTTTTACGTATGCCTACGTCACTCACGACTCAAAACTTTTTAACTGAGAATTTTATTTTATTACACAGTTTGATATTGATTAAGTGATTTATTGGAATCACAAAGTGCATCGAGGCCAAAAAAATGCTCAGCTACGCTTCTGTATTTCTATTATTATCAATGTGGATAGCTTGTGGTAAATTGGGAGTGTATCAGGAGCAATTATTACATTTATCATATTGAATTATATCCTGCTTCGGAGAAGGCGAATAGCGTGAAAAATAAAATGTTCCAAATAATCCAAATTTAAATTCGTTATTTTCCGCTTAGTCGATTCACGACTGATTTGAAACAATTTAGCTTAGAAGCGATTCGAATTGCCCATCCCTATGCATAAGTCACTGATAGACAACGCCGATGAGACGCGATATTGACAAAATCCGCATGTTTGACAAAATATATTTTTCATATTGGGTTACAAAACGTGCTTTTACAAATATGATGATATGCGGTTCATAAGTGGTACACAAATAAAACTCTGGACATGAATCACGCAATGTGTATTGAAGATAATAGTTTGTTTTTCATTTTTGGCTTTAAATCATTTTTACTTCCAATATTACTTCCGATACGATTTTGTTTTTGACCGTTTTTCTGTCACTTACTTTTTAAATTTTTCCCCGCAATTACTTTTAACCCTCTTTCATGCATTTCAGGAATATCACAAACCGATGGAAATCACGGTAAACAGAAAGTTAAATTTTCAGTAAGTAGTGGTAATTTGAAAAATATTTTTTCGATTACAACCACTCATTTTAATGAATCGTATACAAGGACCAATATAAGTGGCTCGTAAATGGTTTGCCGGTGTTGTATTAATAGCGTGATCGTTCCGGTTCTGTCGAGCCTACTTTTATTACACTGCAGCTCGAATGATGAGCTCAAGTTTTGTGGGACAGATTCAGACTCTGACCCGAACATGTTAACTTGTTATAAAAACATAAAAAACGCTAGTTTTACTTTTGCCGAATCTTTTTCTAGGATTTTTTGGCAAAATGTACAAGGTGTCGTTCCCTTTCAGAAAACTACGATATTAAAAAAATTATAATCAATAGAATATAAAGTGTGTGCTTCTAGTTGAAGGTTTTTCAACGATTATATGTATATTTTTTCAGGTCAACAACGAAGAGGGTAAGATTTTTCTAATTCTGTTTATAAGTTTAACACTCACTACATTATACCACTCATTACATTATGCAATGACATTTCAGATTTTTCTAAAATATTTTCTGTTAAGGTTGCTGGTTGCATGTTTTAAGTAGTGGATTTCCAATAAATAAATGCCCCCTTTGTGAAATTCTTAAAATATGTTTGAATCATAGAGAGCAGCATTAACAAAATATAGTCTGCAAAGTTTGACACACCGTCGCAACATTGCCTCACTATTTATTACATTATATGTCATTATATATCATTATTTTACAGATATTATAATGGTCTTTGTTCCAGGGAGCTTTCTGCTCTCGTTCCCCAGAACAAAATTTGTAATCGGTCAACACGATTGGCTACCAATTCGCACCTATTCACTGTGAGGGTTCCACAATGTCACAAACAGTGTTATGCAAGAAGTTTCAAATTAGTTTTATCTGAAGCGTCGGAATATAATGGAAATAACTAATTTTCCTTTTATTTTTCAGATTTGCGAGCTCAACTCGAACAACATTTCAGGTTATTGTTAAATCAAAATCCACAATTATTACTCGATGACGTCATTATCGAAACAACACTCTTTGATTCTACTAACGATGTCATCTTGGGACTGCCATCCACGCATACAATTATTCCTCGGTCGCCTCCATCGAAACTACGAACCCAATAACTTCATTGCCAGGTATGTTGTTATAAAAAATATATATAATAGGTTCCACGTACATATTTAAGTCTGTTGTATGGTATTATGGATGTATGCACGTTTTAAATTTATATACGACTGAACGAAATCTACCATATGTGACTTTTATTTAATATATTGGGGAGTTAACTTGTTTTAACTAGGGAATACCTCATGCTCGGCAAAACCGAATCATTAGAAATTCGGATCTGATTCGAATTTTGTGTAAATAACAAATATCCCATTTTACTGTTACAACTTGCCTCGTACGTGAAAATCAAGAAATTTATAGGTATGATGTATTTTCAATTCACACCAAGAGCAACAATTTTCGTATTTATCAATGGCGGAAGATCTTAAATGAAGTTACTGCGCTGAAGACATGCAAACTTTATGAACTTTTGTAACCACGTTTTTCTTTGAACAAGTTCATTCAATTTGGTAGCCTAAAGTACTTCTATGCCAGCGTGACTTTGATTCAGCAGGAATTTGGGAAAGAAAATTAAAGCCATATTCTTCAAACTGCTTGGCTATATTTTGCATTGACAGCATGTGGCTTCAAATACAATGGGCAATGTTTTCTCGTTGTTCGCCCAAAATCTGGCAACGTTGACTTCTATGAAGGAAAACGTCTTTGTACCGAGAAAGGAACGAGTTTGGCGAACATTTACGATGCTGAACATTATGACTTGACTGCAGATTATATACGCACAGAAGTCATCGGAGATGGAACATTTGGTAATATATTCTTATGGACTGGCATGGTATATGAGGTGAGTGTTACAACTTATTCAAAAGTATGATATATTGACGTATGTTGAAGATTCATTGTTCGAGTCCATCTAGGTCCGGATATTGAACAATTTTTTATTACAAAATCCAACGCAAGCTTCAATGACTTTTAAGTTTCTATATTTCGATAAGATATTAAGATTATATGAAATGAAATGAACTTTATTATTAACAGTACACTGTAACAAAAGTACAGTGAATTTACTGGTCATTTGCGGTAATTGCATATTTCCAAATTTAACAAAAAACGCCATGTTGACAAGATTTTATGAAAATTATGTGCTGTTGATGGAAAGCACCCCGTATTTGGCCAAGAAGGTAAATTTTGAATTTTTTTCAATGCCGACAAGTAAAATTACTGTCAAAGACCAACATTTTTGTTGCAGTGTCTGGGATTAACAACGTTTACAATTATGTCTGGCTACGGAAATTTTCTTGCGTCCATTCAATCCCGTATGAACATATGAGGAACCGTTGAAATTATCGACCATAGTCCCAAACTCCCAAGGCTGTGGGTTACAATACCGCGCCCAGGTGCACCCCGCAAGTATTGCTCATTGAAGCCTTTTCCGTTCGTCGATCTTGAACATACTTCACTGGGTCTCGAACCCGTGTTATTCGTTAGGTGTTAGGTTCGGCAGCTATTGTTGGTTTCATCACATAACCAAGGCCCACAAATATCGATATATTGAAACATATTCTGGCAAATTTGTTCTATTCTACTATATGTTATTAGTAGTTGATCAAAGGGAAATTTTTGTTGCCCACATCAGGGTTAGGTGGTCGCCTCGTTGACGACACAATCTATCAGTACCTTTTTTGTCGAAGTTCGCTTCAAGCTCAGCCCGAAAGAGATCATTTGAATGCCAATAATTGGAGAAATTATCTTTAATGAATATTTCTGCTTATTAACAAGGTTAGAAACAGACCTTTAATGAAACTCACTAACTGCTACAGACATATAGTACGATGTCACATAATAAGCACAATTGCGGACTACGCGATAAACGTTTCATGAAAGTCTGAACCGATAAAGTAGAGTGAAATGAATAGTATTTCCCCTCGAACTAAAACACGTCTGCAATTTTCAAATTCATATTTTTTTGAAAATTATATGTTAAGTTTAAATTCAAACTCACAGGTTGATTGAAAAATATGAACTTGTTACATTTTTTCTGGTCTCTAAGATGCAGATTACAACAAATATACTATAACAAGTTAAAGTTATTTTAGTTATAAATTTACTATAACTTTTACAGTAATTTTACTCGACGAAACTGAAATAAAACGACATAATCAGCTCATTTGTAACGTATCTTTGAGTTGCTGTTGTTGTTGAGTTCCATCAACTGCTCATGACTGAAATAAATCCCATAAATGCCAATTTAAAGAGTTTAAAGTATTGGAAATATGCAGTTACTGTGAATGTTTGGTTATTTTGTTGTGTTTTTGTCACAGTGTACCCATACTTTTAAACACGCTGTGTCAAAATGCAGGAATTATTGACCGGTTAAGTTGTTTTTATGTTTGTATTCCAATTCAACACAAATAAAAATACTTTTAAAAAAGCTATTTGCGCATTTTCAACCAATGTGAGTTTTACGGTATTTTATTTCAAATATATTGACTAATGATTTCATCTTTACGTACAGAAGGACAATGGAATCAAGCTTTCAACTGGTGATTGGAACCAAAATCTTCTCACTAAATGGTATCTAGGGCATCCGTATTATGGCACATCCAAGACAAAGATTGTTCTTAGCGTTGATCGATCATTGACCGCATTTCAAGGAATATTGAATTATTCACCGGAAACTAGTTCAAGTCTTATTGGCTCTTTGTGTGAATATATTCACCTAAATTGAATTCATCTTTCTTGTCTAATAATACTGATTGCTTCATTGTTGATGCTGGGAAAATATTGGAAGGAAAAGCTAGAAAAAAGGAGCGCAATTTTGCGATTTCAATGTTTTGCAGCATTTAAAGGCTCTAAATATAAATAAAATGATTTAAAAAAATGTTTCATACAAAATTTTCAATTTTAAAACAAGCTATACTATGCGATTGTTTAGTTATGTTAGTTGTTAACACCTTTGTCAATGGTAATTAGGAACTGGGCGCCAATGGTGTTTCGGTTAAATAAAAGAAGGTCGAAAATTTTTTTTATATATCAAGGCCAAAATATTTTCAATTCTTATCAAATTTTTTTTATTTTTGCTCATAGCAATTTGAATTTAAGATACTATGGCCCTCGTTGTTTGATTATATCATTGTTTATTAACTCGGAGCTATATATTTCACGAATTCGATCATTTTTTTCCGATTTTCGATAATAAATTTCACTGATAAAATATGTCATTTGACATTTATATTCGATGGTGATTCAAGCCATTCAGAAAAGATTTCTGGATGATATAGCCCACTAGTCGCTAAAGTTGTTTTCTTTCAGGAAAGTTTCATCTATATTATTCCTAAATTTCCATTTGTCACTCTGTAATCATTTTCTGTTATATATGGTATTCCTTGTATTCTATAACTATATTTATTCTACGTTTTAATTTCGCTTTATTTTTCAGTTCATAACGTTAATGATAAAGAGAAATAACACTAATTAATTTTGCAAATGTTAAATGATTTACTTTTATCGATACAATAACCGACCGGATTTTTTCGCCGAAGAGTGGCACAAAACAGTGGTTGTGAAGGGCTAATATATGTATTGTGCCTTACTTATACCTGCCAAAGGCTTTGCTTGAGGGCACCTTTGTTGTTGTGTCGGTCAAGCAACGAACCCTTGGATTTCCAAACAATCACAATCACGCTTAACCGACATAGCCTCGTTGAATAGGTCAGGGTCAGTCGGTTAGTAACGTAATTCCTCGATAGAACGTCCTTTCAACATTCTAGCTTTCGCAGCCTATGCATCAGTTAGAATGGGAAAGATATATATCAAAATAAAATTCCCAAGAATGAAAGTCATTCGTCTTGGCAGTTCTACTCCGAACGAAAAAAAAAATATGTTTTGTTAAGTATGTGACATTGATGAATCACGTCGATGAGCTGCGGCCCATCTGTGGCACAAGCTTGACAAATATAATTTCTGACTGGCACAGTGCCACAAACTATGTTTTCCGAGAAGTACCGAGATTTAAAGATTTTCCAAATTTTTGAATGTTTTTCCTCATACATCTATTTCAAGTGAAAGAACTTTACTTTTTTACAGCATGTAATTAACGATGTATGTATCTCGTTATGAGGTTTATCTTGCAACATGTCATTTCACCCAGTGTGGAACCAATGAGACACCGACCATTGGGCATCGGCTCAAGGCTATGGGTTACAGTGCTTCGCCCAGGGGTACTACGCATTTTTTGCTCTTTGAAGGCATTTATATTCGTCGATCCCGTCCTTTCTTCGCAGGAATGTCAAACTACTTCTCATTTATTGCGTGCTAGGTTTGACCGTTATCGTCGGTTTCATCACGCCACCGCGACCCACGAACGTATATGTGTCTGCTTGGATTTCTAACTCCGATCAAGGTTGAAGATTCTTTATATTCACTCACATAACTCTTTATTGAACCCAACAGATTTTCGTAAGCTTATACATTGCTGTAATCAAATTTTAAAACAAAAATGCGAAGTTCCGCTGTTGTATTATTTGTTTGTATGTCGGCGAATTTGTTGTAGTAGTAATCTTTGCCTACGAGTACTTCGTGTAATTATTTTAGCCCATTTCGAATCTTTCCCATATTTCTTTTTATTCTGTTGTGAATAATTTAATATATCTATAAACCGGGAGTGTATGGGAGCATAATGAGTAACGTTGACGCACAAAGTTTACCTCGTAAACTTTTGGTATCGTACGTGATATTCATCCCCCAGTCACAAAATTTTGTTACAAATATTTTTTCGATCAATGATGAAGCGCACGACAATGACGACACCTCTATTCCGTGTATGTGCGGGTCACACATAAACCGCACAACGACAGGGACGACAGTGTTTTATGGCCGGTAAAAGTATAATCACAAAATGATTTTTAGTTTAAATTGACTTCCAATAATATGCTAGTGCAGCCTAATAGGTTCAAAGTACTGGTGGCTCACAGTGGCATATTCAGAACATTGAAGGATTTTAGAAATGACACTTTCAGGGTCTAACATTAGTTAAATAGGTATAAAAATGTCTACGCGCTAAAAAAGATGTCTGCGCGTTTTCAGTATTGATATGTTTTAAAAAAGCCGTTCTACTAATTTTGGTCGAAGATATTTAGACATGGCATCATGCCGCCTTTCCATATATATATATACGCTAGTGGTAGCTTATGGGCCAACATACTATGTAAATCATCCTTTTTTCGGCGGCGCGTCCATCAGTGACTCATGTCTAACAAATGAAGCTTTGTGATTTTTTTTTATCCCTCAGATACTTATCATGGGATAAGTTAATTGGGACTGAAACGTTTTTCAGCTTAAATTTCCAATCGCCATTCTTTACAAATAGTCAATAGCAAAATATCAGTGTTATACAAAGATTTTGTCAATATCTTGTGCAGCTGGAATGCAAAGTCAAGAGTCGAAGTATAACATACAATCGAGGCATCTTCAAATTTACGTCAACGATTCAAATCAAACATGGCAAATCGTGCAGAGGCATGTTAAAATTAAGTTAAATTGGTAAAGTTTTTCGCCAAAAAGTAAACTGAGCAAAAGCGAAGAAAGTTGTGGTATCTGCAGCTATTTAGTGAGATTTAACGTGCAAGATTTTCAGAGTGTATGTCCGTTCATTGCAAATTCGTCTTTTGTCTCAATTCTATTCCAATATAGATATAAATAACTGTAGATAAAGACTAACCTTCTACAATGAGTTTGACAATCATTAGCATACTGCTACTAATTTGTAAAGTATCCAGTCATAAAACAGAACAATGGGGAGGTATGTCATTATATTCGATTTCTCTTTTCATCCTTATTGAAATTTACTTTAACTTATAGAGAAATTTTCTGTCCAAATATGTTTTGTTAAGTATGGATCAGTCATTGACACCTTTTACATCTTGTTTAATGTAAAGTTGGTTAAGTGAAAAAAATTTGAAATATGCGCAATTTTTCAAGTTTTTTTTTTCGGGATTCAAATTTCATCTTTCGTTTAAAAAAAATTGACCATTGTGACGTTATGCATTTTTCGACTTGAATCATCCACTACTGATAGTTTCTTGGTCAGCCGGATTCCTTGAAGAAGATTTATTGTTTAAAAATGCATTGTTGATTAATATCAGGATGCCACTTTAAGATTCAACCTTCAAATACATTTGTGATTCGGAAAATTTTCTTTCAAAAATCAAATGGATTCGTTTTGCCTACTTGTCTAATTCAGACAATTGAAATACTTATTTCTGTGTCTCGAATTCAATTTATATTTCTAATTTTAAAAGTGTCATCTAAGTTGACTATCCGATAAGCTGATGTAAGATGTAACAATATGTTTCGGAGGAACTTGCGATAAAAATGATGACAATTGCCAGGAATTAACATTCAATGTTGTGAGTACATTTTACTAACATTTCGTTAAAAGAAAAGATTAATGCGGAAGTGAATGCTAGGGGGGATAAGATATTTTTTATTAAGTATAAAAAGAGTTGAGATTTCGAATATATTATTTTCTATAGTTGCGTAATCTCTAATTTGCACTGTTTACAATAAATGCAACAAAACCACTGGTCTTCGACAGTAATTCAAGCGGTATTGAAAAATCATAATTAACCTTTTGGGCCAAATATGGAGTGTTGATGAAACGCACCACGAAGGATGCGGTCCAACAGCACCCAATAATTGGCATGAATTTCATCAACATGGCGTTTTTTTAACTTTGGAAATATGCAATCACTGCAAATGGTCTGTAAATTTACTGGAATTTAAGTTCCTGTGTGGGGAGAAATTCTGTTTAAAATTCTATATAATAAGCTACTAAGCCTTTTATTGTTATAAAAAGTTGTTGCTTGGTTCCACATCGCCCTGGGCAGATTGTTCTCTCTGCACTTCACTATAACGCGATTTATTTATCTCTGTGTTTTTTGTTTTTTTTCATTGCACTTGCTGGTACTACATTCATAAGTAGTGTATATTAATGGAACATGCAGCTTGTAACTATCGATCAAATCCATATATGGAAATAATCGCTCATCATTTGTCTTATATAAAACTATATTTCAAATTATTGTAAATTCGAAAACTTTTATTGGAATGTCGGGTTTCTCGCTTTGATTAATGAAGCATGTCCTTTAAATTCCACCCATTCATTACTCCCTGGGAGGATATATATTTATACTTCGGGATGGAAAGTGAATTCGAACATGAGGTCCGTGACTTGAAATATAAAAACATGAAATTTACCGGGATATTACTATTTTTATATTTTTCAGGAGAGTCTCGTAAGATTATCATGAGAATGTAATTTTTAACATGCTTCACCTGATCCTCCCATTTCATAGTCACATAACAACACGAACTGGGAGGATACAATATTAATACAAAAAATCGGGACAGACAAAGGCTCGAACATGAGGTACCGAGACTGGGCAAAAATTCAAAAATTCGAATCAGTTTTGTCGAATCTGATCCGATGACTAATTACTATTAAAAAATATCCCATTTTTATTTATAATTTTCCCTTGAGACTTGTTTGTCTCGTAAAGTAAGTTTGTTATCATGAGAGCAACGTAATTTAATTTTAAGAACGAAAAATCCGCATTTTTATTCAAAGTTGCCAAAATTTACGGATGGTCGTTACAATTAAAGGGCTGTTCAAAACCAGAATAATTTCTCATAAACGATTCGATTGATTCGAATTATTGGTTTTGAATCGAATCGAATCGATTAAGATTGCTACAGCCCACTCCAATGCGACAAAGGTACAGATGAACAACCGTCTATACGCACTAATATATATTTTTCAAAATTTTTAGTCGCATTATTGATGAGATCCCTGTCTATTATTTATTTTTTTGATGGAACGTTCCCCGGATAGCACGTTCCTGTCAATTTAGGTAGTTTGTGATCGCGATCCTCCAGTATTTCTTGATTAAATAACGGTTATTTATTAGATTGTTTTTGCAATTAGGAGAACTTTTTAATTTTTATTATTTTTAACATCTCAAATTCAATACTTTCGAAAGTTTTATTCTATAATCATAAGTCATAGGAAGAACTTGGAAAAATTTAATTATTTGGGATATCTTTTTTTTTTTTGAATATTATTAAATTGACTATCATATGTTAACAACAAATATTGTCTTTTTACCTTAAAATTGCCCAATATCCTAGTAAACATATGTATAAGTATGCACAATTGTTCATGGTAAACACAAACTGAAAGACACAATCAATATAATTTTAATTCACACCTCAAAATTAAATCTCTACTCGAAAAGTCTCGACATAATCGAGATAATTATGTGGCATTTTCCGTTAAAATGTAAAAATTCTATTTCATTTCGCAAGAATTTGTTCTTACGCAGAAAAAATCTGAAAAAATCCGATGCAGGATGCATTTAAATCAACTGTGCTTCGAAACCATTCGAATGGTCAAACAGATTAGTTAAGCCTTAAACACAGATTGACTGCTCACCCGCGGCTCGATCCATTAACGAATCGTTCATTTTTGACAAAACTTGTTTCGATAAAAAAAATGACTGAATAATATTCAACATAAGTTAAATTCTCTGCCTCGCTGTCATGAGGTGACTCCTTTCATTTTGTTTAAGGGAATTTCAAAGCCGCACAGAGAGAAGCATTACGTTATCTACAATCATTCATAAAAAATAAAATTTATGTGAAAGAACAAATTCAAGGGAGGAGAATGTCATTTTAATATTAATTAAATTTCATTTTTCAGATCTTAAGAACAAAGTTGCAATGAATATTAAAAAAACAAATTTGGATATGACAAGTACCTCACCTAATGTCCCCACTGAAAGTGCCACAACTGATACGATAAGTGATGAACCCCCACCCAATGTCTCGACTATAACCAACAAACCGGGTATGCCTAGCACTGAACCCCCAGTCAATGATTCCACTACAACTGACATAACAGATACGACACTGAACAGATACAACACTGAACTCCTACACAAAGATTCAACTATGACCACAGAACCCAAAGTCGCAGTTAAAAGGAATACACAGACCACAACAACCACAACTACTAATGAAGATCCCGCTAAAAACGAATTTGGTAAGCAATTAATTTTAATGGCACTTATTTCGGTGGAGCATCTCGGGCATTTGTTCCGGTCCACTAGCAAGAAGTTAGTGCTGCAAAAAAGTTAGTGCGTTTGCCCCCCCCCCCCCCCCCCCCCCCCCCCCCCCCCCCCCCCCCCCCCTCTTCTTAACCAAGTTTACTACACCCTGGGTTGAAAGTTGTCATAGATCCGCAAGCCTGACATTTGGTAGCTCGAACCCGAGACCTTTAATCTGCGATGCAAACATGATAACCACGAGGCCGCGTAAATGATATACCTTATACCGAAAACTAAAACAATAATTAAATTACTTCATAAAATTTGTTCATTTGTTGTCACAGATTGCCCGCTATCTAAGTTAATCTTTCCCAACAATTACCAGACAACAGGACTGATGCATCGGTGTGTGCTTGGCTGACTCCGTCCACAAATGAGAACTTATATGGTTCAATGTTCAGCTATGCTTCGTCGAATGACCTTGACAATGCTCTTAGGATTGCTTTCGGGCAGGATAGTTTGAGTATTTACGTGAATAACAAAAAACACGAGTTCAAAGACTTTGGCGGAAACCGAGAAATTCGAATATGCGTTGTTGTTTCTATCTCATCAGATGCTATTAACATTGGAATAACTCAAAAAGGAAATTTTTCGAGTAAAACAGTAAATATTACCTTTCAATGGAAGAAAAATAACATCAGAGGTGGAGGAATCGTAATACTTGGGCAAGATCAAGATGGTTTATTGGATGAATTCCAAAGCAAGGACTCATTTCTCGGAACCATTGAGAACTTGAGATTATGGAATCGCACGTTGGATGAAAACAAAATTGAAGAAATACTAAATGATAAATGTTACTGTCCGAATGAAGTTATCGCTTATCCAAAACAGACCGGTGAAAGTGAAAAAGGTGCAGTGATTGCCGACTTTACAAACACTTGTTAAAGAATTGTAATGTAAATGGATTGATTGATGATTTGCAGACGGACTAACTTTGCAATAAATTATTGATGGATTTATTTTTATTGAATTTCACTCAAAGTAACAACGAAAGTATCGCATAAATGAAACCAACTTGAGGCCATTCACGGTAGTTCAACGAAACCGTTGGTTTATCTTCCTTTTCCAACCATCTCTATATGTAGATGAAAAATTTGTGAACGATTGGGCAAAAACCTCATCCGCGACTTGTAACTACAATCTGCACGAGAGGTCCTAGTGGGTAAATCGCATTCTCGGCTTTCTTCTCATGCAGAATAAAATGCTATACTTCAAAGAACGCAATCCATATTGCCTGTTTAGCAATTCATTGACTTACTTGAAAAAATATTATTTGTCAAAAACTTTCAGCTCATTTTGTCAAATTGAGAAACCTTTGTTCAATTTGGTCGCGATTATGATTCATTCACCAAGTACAAAATAAACGCCTGCATGTATTGGCAGGAAACGGTCACTGATGGATACTGTCCTTGAAGCTCGATCCATCCGTGGCCTATATTTATTTTTTAGATTGATTGGTACCTCGCCAAAATTATATTAAACATCAATTTCACGCACCACACCCAGCCGTTAATTAATCTTTAATAATTATCTTTTCTTTAACCTGTCGCGAAGCCGAGGCACGGGCCATCTCTATCTCGTGCTTGACCTAATACTTTGATTGTACTGTTCAGTTATGTTTTATTTTTAATTTTGCTGAACGTGTTGCACACTCCCGACCAGCATGAAAACAAATAATATTCTTTGTTTAGCTCGAGCCAATGATCAATCTTGTGGTTCGAGTCTCAGTTCATCACTGGCCCGTGATCAAACGAAATGAACTTTGGGTGAGTAATAAAGTGTGCACTGTAATTAGGGCCGAACAAAACCGAATCATTTGAAATTCGAATCTGACTCTAATAATTTTTTTCGAATCGGATCAAATCATCAATACCTTGTGAATAACAAATATCAGATTTTTACTAATATAACTTGTCCACATTGTGAAAATAGAGAAATTTATGGTTTGCAGCAAAATTTGACTAAAATCGATTGCATTTTGTTGTTAAAAATGAAAATCCTAGTTCACGAAACAAGTTTTTATCTCTATTTGTATTGCTCAGCCCTAACTGTAATAAGCATTGTTTTTTATAGCCACACTTTTTTGCGGGGATAAGCCTTACCTAGGCCATATACTAGCGATCACTTATAGACGGACATTGGACGCTATTGGAAAGATATGATCTTTTTAGTTCGGCCTTTCCTACCCAAGTTATTATACCCTGGGTTGAGTGGTGAGTATGGATTAACAAGCCGGACTTGCCTGGAGATCGTAAACCCGCGACGACAACATAATAACGACAAGGCCATCATTGTTACTGTTTGACCATCCCGATAACGACGCTTCAAACCAATAGAATACTCGCCGACATCGATATCAAAAATGGGTTATTGATCTATTATCATTCATTGTCATTATATGTTATCATATTATCATTTTTAATATATGAATTTTAAGTAAGAATATCACGCCTTTGGTCTGTTTTTTATTGTTTTTATTATATATAATGAGTCGAAGCTATTGCAAGATACATAAATATAGTCAGCAGGGAACAGAATCATTGTTTACAAAATAATAATAAAGGATATAATCAAAATGAAAGAGAACTGTGCAATTTGGTAACCTTCCGAATTCATTGCGAAATTCAGATAGTTAAATAGGGAAATTAAAAATGTCTGAAATTCAATTACGAGGTTGAACGAAACCTTGTGACAAATCATCAGTGACACGTACTCAACAAAAGATGTTAAGAACAAAAATTGTTTTGATTGGGAATATAATTCTTTAATATTGTTGTGAACAACTACATAGGTTTTCTGAGATATAAAACAAACCCAAATTTAAATTTTTGATTGAAATATTTGATTATGCATTAAGAATAATAAAAAAGAGATCGACCTTATTGCATATTAAAATGTGCATAAAAGACGAAGCCGCATTTTGTCTACTGGAATCACGAGATGCATATAGAATACAGTATATACAGATGAATTAGGCCGACAACGCCGATAATTTCAGGGACTCTCATGTCACACAGTAGCTGCCAATCTGTTGGCAGAATTAAAAATTTAGTGAATTTCAAATTCTGCTTGACTTTTATATCCCCCTATATCACACGTTTTATTTGGTCAAGTATAAACCACAGTTGGACCGCGCCTCGTCAGCGCGATCCATCAGTGGCCCATACGATACAAAACATACTCGGACATAAGATGTCTGACAGGGACAAGGCACAAACTTTGGGATCCATTAAAGATAGATACACCGGTAGGACGAAAAAGGTACAGCAAAGATTATTCAAAAATTGCCCTTTTCGTTCATGTTCAAGAATTTGAATCGTTCATAGCCAATAGCTTGCGGAGTACAACAAAGATTATAGAAGAAATTGGCATTTTAGTCCCATTTTGTTCAAAATATACGATTATTTTAGACAAAGAAATTGTAGAATACTCATTGAAAGTTTATCATTCGTCATAACTGAATTGCAACAAAATATTTATTTCCAATGAAGATATCAAGCAAGGTCGTCAGCAGCGACTAAAAGAAATCAACCAATACCAACCTCCACTGAAGCCAATACAAATTGCAATATTGCTAACTGACAGAGACAGAACTGAATTGTTAAGATAAATTCGGTGGGGGACGGAGGTAGGTTTTAATCAGCATAACTTCATACTTCTCCAATGCAATTACAATTTGAGAGTTTAAATCTAACAACACAAATCCGCAAGTTAATTGCCAAATAATTTAACTCTGTTCAATCTCACGTTCAGAATATAATCGGAAACATAAGAAAGATATTCTCAAACACCGTCAATCTATGTTCTTTGCAATAAAGGTTATGTCCGATAACTCTATGTAGACTGGTTTACATTCATGCTAAAAGTGATGACAGCTCACCATCATCATTAGCAGATACTGACCACTGCACTAAAGCATAACCATTCAGTCTCCATGCAACGTTCTCCGCTAACGGTATAGTGACTGCTATATATTTTATGTGGTGTTCGTCAGATAACCGGTCGTGTTCTTTTTTTTTAAATGATTGTAGCATTTAGAGTAAGATCCCATTTAAAAGTAACAAAAAAGGGGGGAACTGAACGACAGTTACATTGTTGTCACTCCACGTAAGATCTCAAGGTCTATATGAGAAACCGAATATTACTAAATTTCTATGAGAAGATAAATTCGGCTTTTTTAGGTTCCAAGATGTGATCCAAGATCTTGATTACAGAACTAGAGAACGTAGTTGATGACTCGTTTACAAAACGGTGTGACGTCAAGGTTTTTTCTAGCCTCGTTAGAACAAACTTCCGCGAATAATTGATTTGTACTCGGAGTACAGTGCTGATATCAGATTCGATCAAGCTATACATCATAGTCCAAATATTAGAGAGTAATTGAAAAATATCCCTATATACCACGATGATGTTTACGGCGAACACTTGTCTTGATAAGTTGCATTAACATTTCCATAAATTTCAACTACATCTCTTGTTGGAGCCATGATGTAATCACGAGGACAAATGCACTTTGTGGTGAGCAAAGCCTCGATTTCTGTCTCATTAATAAGTCGATCCCAGAACAGAAAGTTTTGTACTGTTCCAGAAAATGCCTGCTGAGATTGAAAACTCCCACCTCTTGTATCTTGCTCTTGTCCGATTATTGCAACACCGTTTCCTGGTATGATTGTTTTGTCCTCGCTGAATGTGCGTCGACCGACGAAAGATCCGTTCAGGTATAAATTGACTTGATCTGTTTCCGTGGAAATGAAAACGCAAAGCAAAGATTTTGTTGTTATAACAAGTGAAAATTTCAGTACGTTTTCATTCTTCTTGTGATTCACCATTATTTGCAGATATTCTTTATTTTGAGGAAATAACACCAGTAATGTGTTGCCTACAGCACTTCCTTCCGTGAAATAGCTGAACAAAGATCCGGAAATCTTTTTTCCAGGTAACGGAGTGATCCAGGCACAAATAGATACATTGGTTAAGTCGGGCATTGTTGTGTTGAATTTAACGTAATCTGTGATTTGGTTGATATTTGGGAAGTGATAGGTGGTTCGAGGACAATCTGTAAGAAATTATAACATTTTTTAAAATAAAAGTAAAACATTGCAATGGTTGCATTGATTTGTTATTAAAATAACTTAATATTTGCTGACACAAACGTATGTCCATCGAAGTATCTTAATTAAAAAGAGAGAACAAACAGCAAACTTGACTAAATAATATTTAAGAGCAGGAAAATTGCAATGGGATACGAATTTTTAAATAGATTTAAAATTTTTTTATTATTTCTTACTACTTGCATTTACCGCTTCGAATATTTTTTGAGACCAATAAAACAATAAATTTATGCGAGCGCCACTTAGTGTTGACTCTTCTCAGCAAACTGATATCGTTTTGAATTGAAAAAAAATGGACATGAGAGAAATGGTTTTTGGGCTACCAGGTCTGAATGCGTATTTACAAATTTCAAATAATTTTCTTCAGAAATTAATTTCTGTAAAAAATTGGAAAAAATCACCATTACAATGAACGTTAGACAAATTGCTAAAAAAATGCGCAAACGACCATGATATAGTAATATTTAGTTAAATTACACAAATATGAACTTTTAATCTTTATTGTGGTCGATTATCGGCCATTATTCCAATTCCTAATATTTATTTTGTCACGTACTTGACGACGTGATCCATCATTGAGTCATTCTCGACAGAAAATGTTTAGATAAACAATTTCTGATATGAATAGACATCGGAATTATCGGATTCTGTTCATTTTACAATATTAATATCGTCGTCGGATTTATTTCTTTTCCTTGTTCTTCCTAGCTCAAACAACGATGTTATTTTCATTTTCAAATGATTGAATCTTACCCTGTGCATCAGGGACGAAAGTTGCAGGAGACGATGTAGAAGACTGTTCAGGCGTCATTGATTTGGCTGCAGTAACAGGTTTGGTAGTTATTGCTGCGCCGGTGGGAATGGAATTAATAGTCATTGTTTCATCAGTGGTAACTGGTGTTGTAGTCATGGTGATATCGTTAAATGAACAATCATCGTTTGTCAGTTCTGATAATTTGCTCTTAATGAAGCTTGCGACATTTCTTTCAAGATCTGAATTTAGAACATGAAGGACTAATTCATGTATAAAAATGCATGCTACACGCCTGAAAAGTGAAGTGAACACTTATTCTACCCATCGACATGTATAGAGCAAAGTCCGGTTGCAGTTTTTCATATTTTATCTTTTTGCAATAAAAAATGGCCCCATGAGTAAGATTCTGCCAAAGTACTATTTGTTAAATATGTGTCACTAATGGAGCGCGCCGATAAGGTGCGGTCCATTTGTGGCGCATGTTCGACTAATTGAACTTTCTGATCGTGTGGGGGGCGTGCGCCGTTTAGTTCTATTCAAGTGCTATTAACTTCCTGGGATAATTTAGGATTAAACACATGCATGACAATAAAAGAGTCAAGCTACAATTATTTATATAATGAAGCAGTGCTCACCACAGACAAAAATGTCATAACACGAGAAACAAAAACAAAAAGGATGATTTTTAGTTTGGATTTCCTACCACTAAGATACTTTTTAATATTAGAGTTTGCTTATTGCTTATAGAGCATAAGAGATCCATTTGAGGGAGATTTAACAATATTAGCGTTTGCTATTTAGCACTTCCACTAGATAGATAAGGCTTGGGGAAAACCAAATGAATTTTTTCTTATTGAATTTCACTCTAAGCAAAGCCGGAAGCAGCTCCCAAAGGGAACTAACTAACAGCCACTCAATAGCAAGGAGCTACTGAGAGATGTAGTACCAGCAACAGCACTCTAAACGGAAAGCATTCCAAACATAAATAAACCATCATGTTAAAGTGTAGTGAGTGGTATTCAACCAGGGTGATGGTGAAACCATCTACCAATTATTTGCTTTTTTATAGTCGCCTCATACGACACACAGGAAATGCGTTAGGACTATTCTAAAGCCCGTACATACGGGGAATGAATTTTAACTTCGAATTACATTTGGAAAATATTTTAAATTGGATCGAATCGTTAATTATTTCTGAACATCTGATACCGCTTCTACCACTAATATTCGTCTCATTGCATCGGTACATCTCGTAAGGTTTTTAAGACTTTCATTTTAATTGTTGAAAATGTAACCACAAAACTGCAAAATAAAAAGTGATAGTACTCACCGTCAAGATTGTTCTGAAAATAATATTAAAAATGAAATTGTAAATTAATTTATAATATTTTTTAATTTACTTAGCATTGGGATGGGCTTTAGCCTTTCCCCAACCTATTTCCTACGAGCAGTAAGAGGCGACTCAAAAGAAACAAAGAAGTGGTAGATGGTTCTTTCATCAACCAGGGTAGCCACCACTTGCCGTACGCACTTAACTATCTGGAGCTTCAATTGTTGGGATGCACAAGCCAAGTAAAAACTTGGCAAAACTTTTATATATCAAAAGAAGCAAAACTCATCGCCTTAAAGCAACATTCGCACATGTTGCGTTTATCATATATTTTTCCACCTCCATTATCAAATTCAAAATGAAACAGTTTTTGCCTTTTCTCGAATTGCCAATTTTAACTTATGATTTTTTAATCAGTAAATTACCGATTCGTAGAAGACATTTTGAAAGCAAAATTTGAAATTGATGAAATACGACATAATCTCGATATCGAACTACTGCCGAGAAGCTATTTAAGAAACATTAACAGAAAAAACGTAATAATTCCTTACTTCATTAAATATAAATTCTTGACAATCTTCATCTTCTTCACAAGTTCCTTCGAATGAGGCACCCTCATGATTCTCATCTAAATAATAATATTGCAATTGCATTCTAATTCAGAAATTCGGATTTGTCAAGCACGCACCACGGATAGTCCGTACCTCGACAGAACCACACACCTACTCATTTTAAACAGGGATTAACAATAGAGCGAGATTGATTTGAATAATATTACAGCCATTAATATTTTCAAACGTTCGATATTAATATATAGACACTCTTTTTGGAGTTGATCGCCCTGACAAAGATTGCGACAACTTATGGACGGACAGGATTAGTGTTTTGGGTAGATATGATTTTTTTGATATTGCCTAGTTTAGGTATATAACCAAGTTATTACTCCCTGGTTTGGCGGTTACTATGGAAAAATAAGCCCGAGAGCGAGAGCTTCAAACTGCGATGTCAACATGATAATCACTAGGCCTTCGCGCCCACATGCACATATTCGATGTGCTATTGCTAATCTCTCATAACAGAGCCCACTTACTGGCGACTTTAATAATATATATTGGTGCACTGCTGTATAAAAAGTTCTTTACTCAAAACGCAGTTGCAGGCACCAGATTTTAAAATAGTTCTTTGGCGTATAAATGGCTATGCATCGCTTCTAAGAGTACTACATACGGCCCTCTTAGAGCAAATTAAGAAAAATCCAGCCATTTTTGCTTTCAACGAATGGGAGTCAAAAAATTAATTTTTTTATTGGAGTGGTAGCTTACTAAAGCATTGGACCATATAGACTTCACATAACTTGATCCTATACTATATACCAATACCACAATGAAAGGGTAGCGGACAGAGCTTTAACGAATAAGATAATATTGTTCTTTTATTGTTTCGTCACATTAGTAAATAGTTTTTACAAACAGTAATTTCATCATCACTCTCAGTAAGCCGTATACTGGCGACCATTTATAGACGAATTGTCTACTGTTTTCAAAAAAATTAAGACAATTCGAGGCAATGAGAAAAGGTTAATGTGCCCTAGACCGATACACGTCTGATTCGAATACCTTCAGGTCTTGCTTTAAATCGATTCATGTAATCAAATGGAATTTCTCATATTTTTTCATTTATGTCGGGGTAATCTGTTAGTGACCAATACTAAATAGCTGCAGAAAACTAACAATTTCGACATAGAGAAAAAGAGGGAGGGAAATAACACACTTTCTACGCAGCACTCTTGATTGACAGATATCAACCTGGTCCTTCGAAACCTATTTATCACAGACAACCATAAAAACGCAACACCTCTCGCACTAACTAGGGGACTTATTCCGGATTACCGTGACATGTACAAATGGAACCTTGTTCAATTTGATTTTCCTAGTGTCTTTAGTAATTAGGTATTTATCAGATATGCTACGAAAAACGCGGAAAACGCGGCGGAAAATGGGATTTGAAGACTTAATAAGAGCTTATAAGGCGTAATTGAGATTTCCTACTTTGAAAGGCCAACGTACGTTTGTTTTCGGTCGGTGATGGAAGGGTTTCGCCCCATCCCCTGAATACCCTACTTTCTCTATAAAAAATAAGGTTATCATATTCGGTAAATTTCTGCGTCCTGCATTTTGTAACCTAGTAGTCAATATGTTGGCATCTCGAGTTGAAAAATTCAGTTGCGAGATAGATTTGTCTGTCCCATATTCCTATGCCCACCATTCAAACCAGAGAACATTACCTTGGTTATAGGCTATACGGAACCTGGCAGCGTATGTCTTTTGAACATATCTAAACATGCTCCGCCAGGACAGTTCACTCATATGAGTCATTGAGAAATACTTATATGCTTCATACATACCTTTGTATCCATCTGTTTCGTTACAGTTTATACTGGTAAATCCACGAAGATAAAACAAGCAAAAAAATAATAACTTTGCACATATTTCCATAAGTTTAAATTCCTTTATATTATTTCTGGGTTTTTTGTAAATCTGTACAAAAACACATGAACATTTTCAGCTTGAACAAACATCTCACTGTTTTAGCTTCTATGACCGATGCACGTCTGATTCGAATAGCGCCGGTCTTGCTTTAAATCGATTCTTGTAATCAAACGGAATTTCTCAAATCTTTTCATTTATGTCGGGGTAATCTGTTGGTGGCCAATACTAAATAGCTGCAGAAAACTAACAATTTCGACATAGAGAAAAAGAAGGGGGAGATAACACACTCTCTACACAGCACTCTTGATTGACAGATATCAACCTGGTCCTTCGAAACCTATTTATCACAGACAACCATAAAAACTCTGTTTTCGCGCAACACCTTTCGCACTACCTAGAGAACTAATTCCGGATTACCGTGACATGTACAAGAAGAACCTCGTTTAACTTAATTTTCCCAGAGTCTTCAGTAATTGGGTATTTATCAGATATGCCACTGAAGCCTCACCAGTCATACACTGTAACAAAAAAGAAACAATCACCCCTCTTCAAGATTAATATTACTTGGAGTCGTTGCATTAAAACTCTAAAATCAACATTTAAGATCAAATATGGACCGTTGATGGAACGCACCTCCAAGGTGCGGTCCATCAACAGTCCATACTTGACAAATGTATTTAACAAGGTTGATATTTACAAACATGGAATTACCGAAAATGTATGGTAATTTTACTGCACTTTCTTATAGATAACATGCCAAATATGAACGATACAATGTGACTGATGATGAAGCATGGTCCACTATTGCGAATTGCTTTGTTTGACAACATTGATGCGTGGTGTGTCTTACTTATAAGTCTTTGTTCACGTCAATGCGCTTAAGACATACATTACTCATGTATCGTTGTTATTCTACGCCTTTTCCTCTTGTCAATTTGATATACCTAGGAGGCCATCACCAGCCACTGATTTAGCATAATATGTACAATTTCACTGCCGCATTGTATGTCTAGCAATTCACCTATGAAATTTCTTTTCCTTACGCTGCTGTCATGACTCAAACATCCGATAGTACTATTCGGGTTATCACAAAGAGCAACGAACTTTGCAATTGATTTTGGTCAAATTCGACCAAAGTCGGTTGTATTTTGTCATTAAAATGAAAATACATCGCTTTTAAGTCAGTTTATGCTAATATATATGTAACTTAATATTTTCTAATTATCATAATCATATATTATTATTAAAATTGTAATAGTAAAAATGGGATATTTGATATTTTTATAAAGTCAATGATTCGATCCGATTCGACAAAAATATTCGAATCAAATTGGAATTCCAAATAATTCGGGTTTTCCCAGTCCTATCTATGCATTAAAGTCGAAAGCATAGGACAAATGAACTATTTATTGTTAAAGATCTGTTATAAAATGAAGTAAATTAATATTATAAATTACAATGGTGGTATCTGCCCCGGACGGTTATACAATCGTCTGTCACCTGATTACTTATGGACAAATTTAACTGTGCATTGTCTATCTAGCAATCTCCCTTTTGAAAGCCCCTCTTCTTACAGATAATATTTGATGGCTTGTAACTAAATTCGATGAGAATTTATTGGAATTCACTCAAAGCGATGCCGGAGGTAAAATGTAAGAGGGTGGAACTAACGGTCAAAGAAACAAGCACTCAGAAATGCATTGATGATATCTGTCTTGGGTGGCAATAAAGCCATCCTCAACTTGATTTCATGCTCAAATCCCGACTCCGCGTTGACTATTTAACAGTTCACTTCAGAAAGATTTCCTCACAATCTGCTGTAATGACTAAAAAATGAGATAGTATTAGTCGTCCTGTAATTAAACTCAGTGGAATTTTTATTGAAATTCGCTCTATACACTGAGGTCGAAAGAAGAGGATAAGATTGAGCACTTATACGTCAAAGATCTGGTTGTATCTGTTCTGTGCGACATCAGCATACATACCCATCTACTAGGGATGGGCCATTCGATTTGGTGATTCGAATCGATTTGAGGTCCTATATATTCGAATCAATCATGATTCGTTAAGTGGAACAAATACTTTCTAAATAGACTACAATTTTCAATAAAACGACAAAGCGGTTTATTGAAATTTACTTCACGCATTAAGGCTGAAAACAGGCAAAGGGACCAAGATACAATTTATATATATGCCAAAGACCTGTTACAAAATAGTAAACCCCTACGACAAAGCGCAGTGATGGTATCTGTTCTGGGTGGCAATAAAAACCATCTGCAACTTGATACATGCTAAACTTCGAAATACGAGTTGCTGTCTAGCAGTTATCTTCTGGAATTTCGAAATTGCCTCACCTTTTCACAGCTTTCCTGTTAGTTTTCATCTACAAGGCTTTGAAACTAGCGATAATAGTCATATGTTATTAAGGGGAATTTCACAATCCTCACTCTGCATTTTGTGTAGCTTTACACACTAGTGCTTTTATGTTTTTAGTGAAATTTGATAAAAAAAAATTGTCGCTTATTCTCCATCAGCGACACAATAGTCGCGGTTTGACAAACAGTAATTTCTGAATATAATTACCGGATATCCCATTCCAATCAAAATTGCTTTTAAAATCGAAAAAGGCTTTGCCAATTATGGGTCAGAGAAGGACTGTAGGCCCAGCCGACGTACATCAGTGACATTGTTTTGCAAACCAGAATTGTTGTTAGTAAAATATTAAATAAATATATTAAGTAATATATTGAACCACTGTGAGAAAATTCGTGTAAAGTTACTAGAATTAACTGGTAAATAAATATGGACAAATGGACGCATATATTTCACGTATATTAAAAGTATCGTACGCCAGTCAAGAATTTGATTTTATCAAGCATGAGTCACGGATGGACCGCGCCTCCACGGCGCGATCCATCAATGACTCATACTTGATAAACTATGGTACAGACTACTATCATAATGTATATAGATTATAAAATTTGAGTTAAGTAAAGTTAAAAGCAGTGCATATACATGGAACTAACTAGCGGTCACTCAAATAACACATAGCAATCACAAGATTCTGACCCAGCAATTAAGTTCTAAACGGATATTATTTTTGTGTGAAAATGAACTACAATGATACAGCGCATTTAGTGTTATCGGCCCTGGGTGATGGTAAAGCCACATACCACCGTTTTGTTTCCTCTTTTACTCATCACTTATGACACGCATAAAAATATTGGGGTACCGTACATACCTTTATACTTTTTATACTAATTGATAATTCAATAAAATTCAGATCAGTGGGATCGTTGCATTGTTTGAGATTTAAATATCAAATTTGTATATGTTGCGGGTGACATGACCTAGTGGTTAACAAGTTGGCGGCGTAGTTTGAATTTCTCGGGTTCCAATCCCGGCAAGTCCGGCTTTTTAGTCCATGCCCGACACTCAATAACTTGGGTAGACTAAGATTATTTCCTATAACATATATGCAGATTATATCTTGTATATATAAAAAAGCTCTAACCTTATCCGCCTATAAGTGATCATGGTCAGGGTAATCACCTCCAAGAAGCGGCTATAAAAAAATAAAAATAAACTGCATGTAAAACTTTGTTTTTTAATAGCGCAATCATAGAATAGGAATTCACCATAAGCAAATTTGGAGGAGGAGTACTCTAAAGAAACCATCTTGTTGCAACGAATATTTAATTTTCAACCCATTCCTCAGCATCCGATGGAATGTTTTCCGCTCAGAGTGCTGTTTCTAGTATTACATCTTGCAGTATAATTTTGCTATCAGGTGATCGTCAGTTGGTTCTATTTAAGCACTAACGTCCATCGGTCTTGCTAAGAGTGAATTTTAATCGTCAAGTTCATTACCAAGTTAGTTGCATCTTCCATCTGTTGTCACAACTGCTTTAAATTAATATTGAATAGTTTTTCTATGGTCAACTAGGACCATTATATATTCTATACATTATTTCAGCTTGGTTACTTCATTGTTATTCAAGCATATACGGTGAAAGAGCAGTATATTTATTCCATTTTTTTATCTATATATATATTTCAATCATAAATTTTATTTCGTCATGCATGCGCCACAGATGGACCGCATCCCTCCATCAGTGTCTCATGCCTGAAAAAGTATTTGCGCAGAATTTTTCTTTCAGGTATATATCGCTATAAGAAATTATTTTTGTCACGCTTGCGCCACAGATGGATGCGTCTCATCGACGCGGTCCATCAATGACACATGCGAGACAAAACATGCTTTGATAAAAATTTTCCCAATATTTATTCGCTTTCTGACATCCCTTATTCATAGGAAGTAATACGTTGTATTATTAGTCATGTTATGGAAATTGTTGTCAAATTATTTTAACGATGACGAGTAGTAAGAAAATAGAGAAAATTCAAATCTCCAAGTAATCGAATTCTCTAATTACCCAGTCAATTGGCCCGACAGTGATATCATAGGTCATATCTAGAGTCGGGGAGACTCGAGCGGCACCATAAAAAATAATTTTGAATGACTTGACTCGACTGTAGTCACGTTGTCGACTTTTAGCTTAAAGTGAACTTATATTGTAAAATACGCAAAGTTCATGTGACTGGATCACTAACGCCATATTTTTAAAGCTTCATGCCCCGAAAGCGCTATTTCTCATGTTCATTTCAAGCGCATTAGCTACACTCGCCGCCGCCCCTGTTCCGACGTCTCAGCATTAATGTTGGCAATTGTAGATAAAAGTACCTGGTTTATCTTGTATACTTAGTTTTTAAAGATTTTATTTTCAAAGCACTTTTACCTACTTTCAAGAATACATAACTTACCTAGACTCAAACTAGTTTTCTGCTTGATATTTTACCAAGTAAATTTACTGGGTAAATTATGTAAATTTACCTAAATTTCAAAGAGGTACCTAGTATAAAAAAAAAAAAAACAGGTAGATTATATTTATAGAAAATCTGTTAAAATAGATTATTTAAAGGTTTTAACCTTAAAATCCATTAAAAATGCCTTAAATAAAGCTAAACGACAATCATCTAGTTTACCTGATTTTTAATCTAGTTAACCATATTAACCATATTTTCGGAAGTAAATGCGATGCGACGAGGTCCATTGGTGGCTGACACTTGATAAAATAGAAATTTTGATTGGAATATAACGTGCTTTATCTTCGCTTCAATTTTTGAACGGTCATATGGAAGACATAATTAAGCAGGTAACGACCAGCTTGTAGCCCTCACAATAGTCTTCATTGCAAAATTTATTTTTATTCAATTATGCCAACATCGACAAACATTCACGCCACAAGTAGAATTAAAGCAGTTATGCAACACATGTACCACGGATTTTTTTGGACTTGTATGCCGGACAGTCTTGATTACATATTTACAATTTTTATTTCGCTAAGCATAAGCCTAGGCGGCACGATCCATCAGTGACCCATACTTATCAAAATCTGTTTGGATAAAACTTTCCTGACTTATGACTAGTGTTGACAGTTTTAGGTAAGTATACCTAGTATACCCAGTATGCCTAGTTTACCGCGATTATTTTTAAACAGTTTCAACTAGTTAATTTTTCAGGTAAAATAGGTGAATTTACCAAATTTTAACTAGGCATTTATGAATTAACAAGTTACCAGGCTCCAAAAGTAGGTATCTGGTATAAAAAACTAGGTAAATCATACAATCATTGTGGAAATGTTTTTAAAAAAGACGATTCGATGATTTCAATCTTAAAATTAATTAAAAAATATCTTAAATGCATCTAAATGACGATTGCCGATAGTTTGACCGGATTTTAATCTGAGTATTTTGACCGGAGTATCTGAGTACCCTTGTTTTAGAAGTGAAACTATCAAGTTTTCTGTAAATTAGTTTTGTTCAACTAGGTTTAATAAAAACTAGTTTGACTATTGACACTATAATTGAAAAATATTTTTTAATGGACGATGGAAGGAATGATCAGCACTTTATACTTCGCTTGAGAAAATATTTTGATTTAGTTCACAAAAGAATAGGACTGGGCAAAAGAGAATCATTTAAAATTCGAATTTGATTCGAATAATTTTTCGAATAGGATCGAATAACGAATTCCGTGTAAATAACAAATATCCCATTTTTAATGTTACAATTTGTCATTATAAAAAACAAGACATAGTTCATGGTGTATATTCAATTCACACTCCATGTTTATAAAGAGCAACAGCTTTAATATTTTAACGAAAAAATATCATCGATTTTGGTCAAATTTGACCGAAATCAATTGCATTTTTTCGCTTAAAATGTTTTTAGTCCATTTAAAAAGTATTTGTTCCTATGAACGATTCACAATTGATTCGAATATATAGTGCTTCGAATCAATTCGAATCACGGAATCAAATTGCCCAGCCCTACAATAGAAATGTGGATTTAACCTGCCATGAATCCACGTCATTATATTTTTGTAACATATTTTAACCCAGATTATTTCACAACATTATACATACTATATGTTATTACATACAATACAATATATTCAGTGATCTATATACATCCAAACACGGGAAACTGATAAACAGCGAGAATTTAACGGCGGCCGTGTATGGATTACAGTCTGTTGTCTTGATAAATGTTGACGTTTTTGTGACAGTTTTTCCACAATGAGCATGCGTGTGTGTATACTACGCAAAACAAGGAAGTTGGAAATAAAACTAGAGCTTTGTGTATTAATTCATTCAAATATTTGACGTATATCGAGATGAAAGCAGCAATGTCTCTCCATATCAATTGTAAATGCTTAGAAAGCATTGCTAATTGTAGATCTGAAATTTAAAATAAATTATGTTTAAAGAATTATTGTAATTATAAATATTAAAGTTAATATCATGCATTTCTTATATCCCGGCCAGACGACCAATTTGCATGAATATGCTAAGTATGGCGGGATCAAATCCTTCAAAGAGATCAGAATTTTTAGAGAGCTTTGAGGCAACTCGTTGATATCTCGGTAAATATTGAACTTTTTTTTAATTCGAAGTATAAAACTTAGCGTATAAAATTTAAAAAATAAAAAAATAAAAATTTAGCGTAGAATAGAAGAATAGAAACTGAAAATGAGGATTTCGCGAATAGTTATTTTGTTCGCCATGTATAACCATTATGGAATATCAAGTCCGGGCGATTGTCAAGGTAAGTTATCTAAAATTAATTAAAACAAATCATTAAGTTCACTTGGCCGAGTTGGTGTCGGTATCTCCACAAACCAATGGCGGGACCATTCATATTCTTTGTTTTTTAAGAGAGACTAGGTTGCAATGGCGCTTCCGAACACCTATCTGGGCATATACTAACCTCTTGGTTCTTTATTGTAACTGTGTATACCTAGTAAATACTTCAGATGCCTTCCAATTTTTTGAATGGTAACTCTTCGGCGTGTTATTCTGTAATAACTAACAATTGTGAACTCGGTAAGTAAAACCGGGCGATATGATTTGGTGGTTTGAATCGATTCGAAGCACTTTAAATTCGAATAAATCGTGAATCGTTAATAGAAACAAAAACTTACAAAATGAACTGGAATTTTCATTTTTTAACAACAAAATACAATAAGTTTAGCAAAATTTTTTTGCCGTTAAAATATGAAAACCACTGCGGTGCTTATAGTGTTAATTGAAAATACAACAAACTATAAATTTTTTTTACATTGAAGACAATTTGTTATATACATGAAATTTATGATTCGAATTTCAAATGTTTCGGTTTTGCCCAGCCTATCGGTAGGAATTGGAAAGCATATTTCATCTGAACAAAGGCATCACTGTTACTTTGTAAATATCCTTTGGTATTGAGCATTGTTTATGTTGATTCACTCCAATGAAAACAATTTGTATACAATTATCCTTCCTACTGCTATTCTTCCCCCTTTCTATTCTTCAATTGCTGACTTTTTAAAATTGTTTTTTCTCAATTTTATATTAAACTTTTTTCCCCATTTTTCTGCAAAATATTCATGCGTTCCTGTTTTTTTATGCATGTGATGTGTTTCCCTCAATTATGAAACTTTTCTCCTGATCGTGTTTTGTTCGATATGAGTCACTGATGGATCGCGCCACTGAGACGCATTCCATTTGTGCCTCAGACTTAACAAAATAATTCCTGATTGGGTCTTATTTCGTTTTGAGATTTAAACATTACCAACCACCCAAATTTCATAACAATTTCAAGTATTATTCATGTTTTGCTAACCCTCTTTCCGGTACCCAAGTCTACACAATATTCCTTGCTAACAGGGCCACCATCCACATTCCCCGAATCCGACGACGAAGATTGCGAAGAAGGCGATGAAGATTGTAAAGTATTTTACTTCGATGCGGTAAGTCTGTGCTATATTGATCTATTGTACATAAAAAACATTAATTTTCATTTCGACATTATATCGAAATGCACCAAAATTGCCATTATTTTAGAGTAAGGGTCATATTGAAATAAAACTGATTAATCAATTTTTTGGTCAATATTTATGAAGTATTGATAGAATGAGCATTCCACCAACAACCCATAATTGGTATTGACCTCACATACAAAATCAGTTCAATTTTGGTAAATAGGCAGTCGATTGGCAAATGTACTGCACTATCGTAATAGCGAGTGATCTTCTTGAGTTAAATACCCTTTTACCAGAACCTGTGAGCACTAGGGTTGGGCAATTCGATTCGGTGATTCGAATCGATTCAAAGCACAATTTTTTTTTTGTTCATAGAAACAAAAACGTGCTGAATGAAGTAGAATTTTCATATTTGACAATAAAATGCATTCGATTTTGGTCAAATTTGAACAAAATTGAATATATTTCGTCGTTAAATTATGAAAACTGTTGCACTCAGACAGTGGGTATTAATTAAAAATGTACGATAACCTATAAACCGATTCTCACAATGGGGACAATTTGTAATATTAAAAAAATAGGAAATTTGTTATTTACAAGGAATTAGTGATTCGTTCCGATTCAAAAAAATTATTCGAATCAGGTTCGAATTACAAATGATTCGGTTTTGCTCAGCTCTGATTAGAACCCAATTTGTACGAAAAAAATCTCAGAAAAACACGAAACAAATTAACTACGTTTTTTTTTTTAATTTCGACAACCTAGGAAAATTTTTGTAGTAAAATCGCAATATTGTTGTTATAAAAGAAACAGCGATTCAATCTAATTCGAAAAAATTATCCGGATCAGAATTTGAATTTCTAATGATTCGGTTTCGCCCAGCCCCATATGACCACTTTTAGTCTTTCTTATAGTCACAAACATGTTTTCGAAACATGTTTTGTCAAGTATGGGTCATTGATGGATTGCGCCGCCGAGGCGCGGTCCATCAGTAACTCATGCTTGACAAAAATGAAAATTCTGACCAATCAATGCCATGATTAAAAACGCATCAAACCACATTGGTCCAGTCTTTTTTATTTTTTTTCACTGAATTAAGAAGCAACTGGCGCTATATTCTGTAGTATCTCCATGGCATAGAAATGGACTAAGGTTGGTTCCTATGAGGGCTTGCTTTTCATCTTGCTTAAATAGAACCCACTGATTATGATAATTTATAGCATTTTTTAATATGAAAAAATTGTAAGTATTTCTCATGAATAATTTCAAATGATATTATTTTATCATAGTATTTTTTGTCTTCAGGATGGTCTAGATGGTGAGTGGAACTTATTTTCTCATTGAACTTCTTGATTTGGTAATTTACACTTTTTGCCGTCATATTATTTACAATGCCAAGTAGTGAAGAGATCAGATATCGTAAAACATCACCTGGGAGAAAATTGGAAGTAAAAAAAAGATAAAATGTCAGAAACCGATTTATCATTTTCGAACACGCTTTGATAAAAGTGATTCTGACAAGTTTTGCGGATTAGGGGCGATTCATCTGTGACACAAGTTTTTAAACATTAAACTTATAATTAAGACCTGCCATTTTAATGGTCACGATGGCCTAGTGGTTAAACATGTTGGCATCGCAAGATCTCGGGTTCGAGTCACAATCGTAACAATGTGCCCGCAACTCTACAATAGATCAACAGCTCTATTTATCCATGTCCTTCTACAAGTGGCAGCCGGTACAAGGATCTTGGACAGGGTAATAAACCCCAGGAAAAGCAGATAAAAAAAATTCCTTCTCAAAACACCTTTTTGGTGCTCTAAGCAAGGCCGAAAAAAGCTTCCAAAGGAACCAACTATCGATTATTTTTAAATAACAAAAAGCTATTACAAAATTTAGTAAAAGCAACTGCACTCTGAGCGAAACATTCTTCAAAATGCATTCAAATCATTTGTAAATGGTTCATTGGAACAAAAACTCTCTAAATGAACTAAAAATTTTTATTTCATCCAAATTTAGCCAAAATCGATCATTTTTTGTTGTAAAAATATGAAAGTTACTGCTCTTAGACATGGAGTGTAAATTGGAATTACACAATAAACTATTTTTTTTTTATTGTCACGATGGCGACAAGTTGTGATAGTAAAAATAAGATAATTGTTATTTACATGACATTAGTGATTCGATCAGATTCGAAAAAAATTATTCGAATTAAATACAAATTCTGGATTAATCGATTTTGCCCAACTGTTATCCCGGTAATGGTTGTAGTACTGCTTCTGATTGGAAATATATTTGCTGAAAATTCTTGCAAAATATTAATTGCAATATTTCGGAAGTTTTGGTAACAGCTGAGGTATGCCAGCGCCGTATATTTCCTGGTTTCGTGTTACGTAATAGTTGAATTCAGAGATAAAATGTATATAATATATACAAAAACAAAAAAA
>OZ023138.1:18718904-18850775 GCA_963675895.2 Styela plicata
TACTGGAACTATTATTGTCAAATCAAAAAATTTTGATACAAGCATGATTTGTTAAGTATTAATCATTTGTGGATCGCACCGCGGCTCTTATTTGACAAAACAATTTTTCTGACAGAGCGGAAATGCACAAAAGATCAGGTTTTGCCAAAAAAATGGCTTACTTCCAGCTCTTCTTCCCATAGAATAAAAATGATTTTTATCGAATTTTAATATTTCCAGAATTCATCAATCAGATCAGAAAAAATTATGAGGTGAAGAAAAAAAGTAAGATTTTCTTCTATGTTTTCGTATTACCTGCTTACTTTTATTATTGTATGTTTTAGTGTTGGGACTGGTAGAAAAAAGAATTATGTTGAATCCAAATTTAAAGCGCCAAATTTAAAGAACTATAAGAGACAAAACACTTTCAATTCAAACTCTTACATCTTAAGCTATGAATAGATGATTGTACCATTGCCCAGGGCAGATGCTACTCAATGTCCATTTCCATAGAAGTTCAGTTTCGTTCAGGATGTTTCCGTTTAGAGTGCAGTTGCTGGTGAAAGATATACTGCAGTACCTCATTGCTATTATGTGTCCGTTCGTTCGTTCCTTTCAAGCTCTGCTTCTGGCCTTGCTTACAGTAAAATTGAATAAGAAAAATTTGAATGGAATAATTTTTAAATCAATAGACTATTTTTATATTAAAAAGATGATAATTCAATTTAATTTCGTGAGATTTTGTTTGTTATACTGTAAATAAAATGCAACAAAATCACGGGGATTTGACAGCAATTTCAGTTGACGATATTGAAAAAAATCAAAATTGATTTTTTGGCCAAATATTTAACGCACCGCTAAGGTGTGGTCCATCAACAGCCTATATTTGGCATAAATCTTATCAACATGAAGTTTTTTAACTTTGGAAATATGCGATTGGAGCGAATGATCAGTAAATTTACCGTACTTTTGTTACAGTGTATACCACTTTATGATATTGATTCCAGAAATTCGTGCTTAAAATAATTTGAATCTGCGAATTGAATTGCTCATCCCTCATTATGGTGTTATTTTTTTTTTTTGATAAACATTTGTTAAAAACTGATTTCATATTCTATGTTTTTTACTGTTCAGGAAATCTCTTTTGAAAAAGTGTGCCCTAGCATTTAACAAGTTAAAAACGCTTACAAAATGCATCGATATTTTAGCAGAACCTATATATTTTTGATTACAGATTTATGTCACTTGCAATATTTTGAACATTGCTTCTGGGCGGAAATACATTCTATCAATGACGTCACATTAAATTCTGCACAAGAAATATGTGCGTCAAATGGCGGGTTTCCAGCGAATATATACAGCGAGAAACATTTCGAAAGCATAATGGCAGTAATTAGACAAAAAATCCCGGCAAATTGGGCTCGTGTGTGGACTGGTATGAAGGTGCATTTGAAGGTGAGTCAACCCAGAAGAACGTATATTGCGCTCAAACATTTTTGTTAAGCATGAGTCACTGATGCATCGCGCCGACGAGGCGCGGTCCGACTGTGCCTCAAGTTCGACAAAATCAAATTTCCGATTAGGAATGTGTATTAGGTCTAAAAAACATTGAGGTATTCAGCGAAGTACAATTCTTTCAAAACTTTCGTCGTGCTATATTATAAGAGAACAAAAACAAACTAAATGGCGAAATTTTTTATTGAAAAAAGACCCCTCGGCACCTATGCGCGGTTTGATGGCTCAATAGGTTATGCGCGATTTTCTTTTGTTAGGGGAAGGAAGATTGCTATTCTGACCTTGAGCAAGGCAGTTCGTTGATACCTGTAACTCGTAACATATAGATAGCCGATAGAAAAGTCCGTGTAGAGGTGTCGGGAAAACCCCCATTCATGGTTACGCATATACATGATAATTATATATATAACAAATAATTTGGGGACAAAAAAAAATTAACTCTCGCCTTTGTACTCATTTTTTATTGAAATTCATTCTACGCAAGTTAGGAAGCAGTGCCTCGAAGGAACCAACTAACGCCAACTCAATCACAAAGAGATACTACAATATCCATATACGTATACTCGTAATTAATTTGTGTTTTAACATTTCAGAATGGCAGCGTGACAATGAGAAATGGAATACATGCACCTTATATTAAATGGAAAAGCAGCAGCTATCCATATCGTAATCAACCCGGGATGTATCTCGCTGTAAGACGGAATTACAATGCCCGAGATCAGGGAATGGGCAATAGTCCACCGACCAGTAAACTACATGGAGTAATTTGCGAAACCTAGACAGAGGCGGTGTCGGTAGCACAATATTTTCCAAAACTCATCAAGTATTATATCATCACGAACAAATACTGAGTAAAACATTCACAATAAGCAGGACGGGCTGATCATCGGACAATAATATAGTTAAAGACAACCAATGTTAAACTAACAATTGCACCATAAGTAAAAATCGAATCGACGCTGGTAAAACTATCAAAAAGGGACAGTAGTTACACCCTCATTTTGCGGTATACGCGATTATTTTGCAGTCAATGTGGATTACACCCTCATTTCGCGGTATACGCGATTATTTTGCAGTCAATGTGGATTTTAATACTTTGAAGGCATCTCCCCATCAGAAATTTTTTTTCAAGCAAAAAATCTTTTAACGAAACTTTCCCGACTGGGTTTGTTGATACGATCGATCTAAAGATGATTTGGTGATGGACCGACTGTAACAAAGAATGCAACAAAACAATGGTCTTTGACAGTAATTCTACTTGAAGGCATTGGCTTAATTGGCTTGAATCTCATCACCATACGTTCTTATAACTTTGCAATTACATACAACAAATAACCAGTAAATTTACTGTACTTTTGTTACTTTTGTATGCGGCGTGCGTTTCATTAACAACCTTCAATTAGACGTATAAAAGTCTATTTTTATCTTAAAACCAATACCACCAAGTAACTTTACTTTGAAAGGAAGGTCAATTTACCGCATTTTTATGTAGTGTCCGGGCCGTAATTGGCGAAAAAGACATATTTTTTGGTTTCATTCCAATAACAACAAGAAAAATTACTGTGATAAGGCAGTGATTTTACTGCATATTTTTTACAATGTGAGTTAACCGAATCACCATGGCCTACGGTAGTATATTTGCTTCAACTTTCAAAGCCAAATTATTAATCTGCAATTAAGCATCAAAGGCTCATGCTTGAAAATCTGTTGTTGGATGCGGCTTTTAGATTTGCCATAACATATACTCTGTGAGTCATAAACTGCGAATAAAAAGAAACTAGGAAGCGTTTCAAGTTTTTTCCATCATTCGTGGCAGCAGTCATTGCAGGTTGGAGACCTCGGATTCAAGTCCCGAACAGCCCGGTTCATTAATCCATGCCCACCATTTGAAGGCTGTAATAGCTTGGCTAGGCTAACTGGGACAGGAAAAATCATATGTTTTCATCAATTCTAACCCTGTCCATCTATAAGTAGCCGCTGGTGCGGGGCCTTGTCAGAGTGTTCGACCCCAAGAAGGGCCTATATAAAAATACTTTATTATAGTTGCTCAGTTTTGTTTAGAATGTTTTGAATTCAACGTGCATTATAGTTTTTCTACATTTTGGTGCAGCTGATATCCATATAAGAACTCATTACCCTGTCGGAAAAATATTTTCAAAACTTTTTTTGTTGAGTATAAGTCACCGATGGATCGCACGGATAAGACGCGATTCATCTGTGGCTTATGCTTGATACAATTTCTGATTTAGTACTTTGCCTGATATTCTCTGCTTTTTGAACTTACTCAGAGTGAATTAAAATTAAAAAGACACGTGATACCGCAAGACGAAAAATATACTATGTATTAAGTATATTTTTTTTTGTTTTTTTGAATTAAGGATTAAGGTCGCACTACACGTTTGCGTAGTTTGCGTTATTTCTAGGTTTGTTTAATTTTTCCCTTGCGTTTTACGCGATTCTCTGCATGCATTTCCTTACGTTTTACGATGAAACAGGATGGTTTGCTATGAAAGCTAACGCGAAGTGCTCGTTTCGTTTTTTGCGTTTGTACTTTCAACGGAAGTGAAAGCGATCAACACCAAGCAATGTTGGCGTGTATTGCCGTTCTTGTTGTATTACCCGATACGTATTGCAACATATCGGCAAGACAACTTCACGTGTATTCTGGCCTTTACTTATAGAACATACATAAAATGGAGTGGTACTAGTTAAAACATAAAGTCGAATGTAAAGTCAATATTAATATATGATATAAATTTCAAAAAAGTGCAGTAAAATCGCTGTTTTTTAACAGTATAAATTCGAATTTGCGGCTAATTATACATTTACTGCAAATTAACAGTAAATTTACTGTACTTTCGTCACAGCGTCCCAGCGTGAGACGTGATCTGTGGCAATAAAATTCGTATTGATATTGGCAAGCATTGACAAACTGATGTAAAAATTAATAGTAAATTTATCAGTATATTTACAGTAATTTTAGATTTTGAAAAACCATAACCAATATTTTATAGTTTATGTTTTAATTATACTGTTTTATAATTTTTTGATCAGGTGATGATATGAAGTGATGTAGTTTTAGAATTACGAATGGAATCAAATTCAATATTAATTCGAATCGATTCTAAGTATTTTGAGAATATTCATGGTGATTCAACTAGAATCCTGTGGCGATGAGTATGTGAAGTTTTATCGTTTGCGGAACTTGAAAGCAAACGTTGAAAGCAACTTATTTGGCTACTTGATAATTTTTATGGTGAACTTTTGCAAATTAATTGCGCCAGGTCGTAAAATTAATAAACAGCTATTTTATTCTTGTTCAGTGTTGCTCAAATTTGATCAACGAATGTGTTTTTTTTTTTGATTTTGTAATACTAACATAATAATATAGCAATGTATTCTAAAACGATTAAGATAGAATATACGAAGTATTAGAATCATATTCGATTCGAAATTATTTCATAAGGAATTCGGATCGAATAAAATCGACTTGTTCATCAAATTGCTTCTAAAATATACCCATAGAAGCGAATGCTGATTTTTATATTGTACATCTCTGTTGCTAAGCTATCTTCTTATCCAATAATATCGCATATCGGAATATCAACAAAAAGGAAAGAATCGCTTTAGTTGCGATACATACAAGAGATTTAAGCACATCGACTACCCAGGCAAAATAAATATATATTCTGATATTCACATTTTTGTTTTGTCAAGCGAGCACAACTAACAGGGTAAGATTCAACAATATCATTTCGTGAATTTTCATATTTTAAATTTGTTCATTATTTTATTGTTTTCTTCCTGTTACCTGGTACACTGTATTGAGTAAAAAAAAACATTGTGGCGTCAGAGTAAGAATGGAAATTATCATTTATTAAAACTTTATATCACAATCCGTTTCTTCAGCTCAATTAAAGATGGATGACGTCATAGTTGTATTCGATTTGTCGCACATTATTATACCACTTTAAAATAATGCATTTTTCACATTCAAGTTAAGCTTTAAACATTTTTCAAAGCATAAATTGTTGATATCTGCTGCAAGTATCGGTATGGGCAATTTTGAGTATCGATGGTATCGGCATCGACTCATTTTGGGGTATCGGCAGAAAAAGCGATATCCGAGCACCCTACTTGAAACCCATATGTAAGGGCAGAAAAATAGAGAACACGTTCTAAAATCGCATCGCTTTAGGCTGATACAATTTTTTATAATAGTTAGAGAAAGGCTGATATATTTTCGAACTTAATTAATTGGAAAATGATTTTATAACAAGGTTCTGGCGGAGACAGTCGCTTTTAGAAACGGGGTTGTTGTTTTTTGAAAGCTACGAGCTTGGCAGAAAAAATTGTGTGTGCACCTTTTACCGAGTATGAGTCACTGATGAATCGAGCCGTAGAGGCGCCGGCCAACTGCGAGTCCAACTTTGCAAAATACAATTTCTGATTGAACATATGGCATTGAATTGGGTGGTAGGAAGCTATGTTCGTTTGGTAATAGCCAGGTAGATCAATAATTGCGGAGGGTATTGATGTGCTGTTTTTCAGATCAGACTATATGTGATTACAGGGGGTGAAGTGTTCTTAAGCAACAGAAAATGACATGATGACTAAGTAGAATTTTGAACAAACTCATGATTAGTGGAAAAAGTCGATTTTATGGATTCATTTTAGTTTAAAAAACAATTATTGTCAAAGTGCAGCAATTTTATGACATATTTGTGTTATACTTTACACATGATCGTCTATGAAAATGGTTAAATATTTTTTCGGGGTTTCAGCAAAAAGTTGAACAAATTATTTTTAAGCTCAAGGCCATTTAAATATAATTTCCAGAGAATATTTAACCAGTACCATTTTTCATTAAATAATAAGCATTATTGATCCATATTTAAATCAACTTCAGAATCCAATATATGTATCCAAATCAGTTTGAATCTTAAATCCAAAAGTTGCATCTCCATTTTCACGCAAATCACTATCTTCATATTATAATCTCAAATGGCTGAAATGAGCTAAATATGTACACTTTTCCTAACTGTATTTTACAACCATGCAAAAAAGAATACATTCGACTGCGTCGCCATTGTAGTCAATGTAAAAAAGAACGGGTCAAATATTATAGCATTTAATTGACAAACTCTCAAAAGGCAAACAAGCAAGGTTAGTTTTGTGATAAATTTGCGAGTTATCAATGGCCAATCTCAAAAAATAGCGAACTGTGATACAGAGATTGTTTTTAAAATCGATTTTTATATTAATGAGCCCTAATAGAATAAGTATTTTACTAAACGATCAAACACATTTTACTGACTTTTTTAATACTTCCTGCTGGCAGATTTATGAATGAAATATCAATTACACAAAGAGGATTGATACGAGGAAGTTTTGCTTAATCCCAACACGCTTTGTTATAATATTTCACGTTGAATTTTATCATATCGACATCTCTGTACTCGCTCATCAAATAGATCCCAGTTCAGACGATACCTATTCAAAATATTTTGCCAACTCCAAGTCAGTGTTGGATCACGTCGCCGAGGCGCGGTCCATCAGTGACTTAGGCTTTTGCAAAACAAAACTTCTGTTTATGATATGTTTACTTTAATTTGCGCCATTTTAGGAAGTTGTTGATGGTCAGGTCATCCTCCAGGTCAGATCCAACCAGTTCACTCTACTTTAGTAATTCAGTTAGCATGAGATTTTCGCACTGGGTGCAGTGGTTGGTTTTAAATCTTAAGCAGATATTAGGAGTTTTAGTTTATTCATATATTTTGTAGTTTTTGCTTTATCGCGCATGATCGTTTTCTTTTTCTTACCATGTTTATCTTAAAAAGAAGTGGTAGATAGTTTCACCATCATCCAGAGGAGATACCACTCGCTATACTTTTTAATACCTATCGACTTCTTCGGCGATATCGAAATAAAAATTGAAATCGGCTTTAATAATAACAAGTATAGGCTTTTGATGGATCGCGCCGCACGAGGTGCTGTCAATCGTGAGTCCATATTTGACATAAATATCATCAACACGAAGTATCCTACTTTTAAGATCTCTAAATTTCACTGCAAATCAACGGTAAATTTACTGCATTTTTGTTGAAGTGTGAATTTGAGTGACTCTAAATCTTTACATTATAAGTAGGGCTGGGCAAAACCGAATCATTTGGAATTCGAATCTGATTCGAATAATTTTTTCGATTCGGATTGAATCGCTGATTTCATTTAAATAACAATTATCCCATTTTTACTGTTACCATTATAGTCTCCAATATGATAATCAGGTAATGTACAGTTAAGAATTACAAATATTAGCTTAAACCAAATTAAACGCGATGTATTTTTAATTACACTCAAGTCCAATATCGAACATTTTAATTTTAACGACAAAATACAATCGATTTTGGTCAAACTTGACCAAAATCGATTGAAATTTGGCGTTAAAAGGAAAAATTCCACTCTACTCAGCAAGTTTTTGTTGCTATGAACGATTCACAATTGATTCTAATAATTGGTACTTCGAATCGATTCGAATACCGAATCGAATTGGCACCCCCAATTATAAGTCATCGTCATGTGCTTCGCAGGGTTTTGGAAGAGATCAGTGAATATTTCGTATATAAAAGAAATATTTCCTACGCAACTGCATGTTTCTGTTAAGCTTGAGTCACTGATGGATCGCGCACCGGGGAACGGTTCATATGTCCCCTTGTGTTACAAAATAAAGTTTTCAATCGACCGAAATCGTTCTCGAATCATATAGAATTAAACGTGAATCGGTCATACCCGTTCAAAAATTTCATTTTCTTAAGCACAAGCCACTGATGAACCGATTTTAATTAGGTGAAATTAGCAATAAAGAGTTTGCGAATTATATAGATCAGAAATGATTCGAACTAGAACCTGCATTAGATTAGATGCTCTCAAGAACAAACTTTAACGCTTTGATTCTTTAGCGGACAATTTGATCGATTGTTTAGAAAAATGACAGGCAATCGTACCAAAATGCGATAAATTTGCCGTTTTGACCGCAGCTTCACTGAGTAGATGCAATCCTCATCAGGCACTAGTCATGTATGAATGAGGTTTCGAAATTTGAAAATATATAATTACTGCAATTTATGAGTAAATTTACCATATTTTATCACAGTATACAATATCAGTCTTGGTTCAATGTTTCTTTCCACCAATACAATAACCAGTGAAGTAAATTCTATTTTTTAGATTTATTAAAAATAAAGAGATTAAGAAATATGTTAAAATACAAGTATTCCATCGTATACACTCTCTTTTTACTTTCATTTGTGATAAAGTCGGAAAAAACCGCGCCAGGTAAATAGTTGAATGATTTTGATTGCATTTTCACATTTTCTTAAACAAGTTTTAAACATAGTCTTATGATATTTTTGCAACGAAGTGATTGGCTTAATAGCTATAGATTAATCCATTATTTTGTTCCTGGGGGTAGCTTTTTAATAGGTTTCGAATTATTTTCTTCCGCCTGTCCGTGAACCTACCAAGAAGCTTATGCCCATCAACCGTTAGGCACGAACCTTTGTAGTGACTGTGTATCTGTTGTATGTCACAGCTATGAATGTAGCTTAAAAAAGGCCATTTTGCTATTTGCATTAAAATAGCGATTGCTATTTTAATGTAAATAGTTAAAGTAATGTTCCTACGATGCGATAAAATTATTTAAATGAAATTCGAAATTCAAATTACTCGGTTCTACACAATCTTCTTATATAGAACGGGCAGATTACAGACATTTTGTTATCAAATTTAATTTTCTTTTTGTTTGTCAGGCAAATGACACAGAGGCGAGCGATTGATAATTCTCATTCTATCGTGTAATTGATTATACAACTATCGTGTGCTCCACGATTTGAATACTCTCACAGTGCCATTTTTGGTGGGGAAACGGCTAGGCATCATAACGTTTGATTTCCTGGCGCTTCAACGGATTTAGCTAGCGAGTTTAATTATTTATTTATTGTTTGGCAATCTCTTTTATCACTTAACCAATCAGTTATAAATGAAGAGGGAGAGTTATACCCTACAACCGCAAGAGACAGACATTTGAAATTCGAATCAGATCGAGACAATTTTTTCAAATCGGATCGAATCACAAACTCCATATAAAAAACAAATAGTTTTTTTTGCGATAATAACTTGCCTCTGTCTTAAAAATCAAAAACATATAGTTACGAATTATTATACTTTAGCATAAACAATAATTGAGCGTAAACAGACTTGATGGCATTGTATTTTTAATTCACCCTGTGTCTAAGAGGTTAAATTATCATTTTTTAAAAACAAAATGCAATCGAATTTGGTCAAATTATACCAAAATCGATTGCATTTTTGTTGTTAAATATCAAAATCCACTTATTTTTTCTTTGAGTATTTCTTTTTATGGCCGATTCTCGGATAATTTAAAAAAATTGTCCTTCGTGTCGATTCGAATAAACGAATCAATGTGCTCAGCCCCAATTGTTTATCAGCATTTACGTGTGTTTACCACAGTAATAAACGGGGATAAATAGAATTTTTTTTAAATTTGAAATATACCCTACTGGCACAAAGCTGCAATATTTTAACTTCCCACTTATTTTTCAACAGCTGGATTCTGTCGCAGAAGATTTGTGAATGGAAAGTGGATAAATGAAGGCGATTGTGGAGTAAGTAAACATTATTTTCTGAGTTGAAACAGATAATTTACTCTCCCGTGTCTTTATTAGACTGTTTGTATGGCCGATCTGCGTACTTGGCCACATTACCAAAAATTTTATTTTGTCAAGAACTGACACTGATGACACAAGAAACACTGATGAACCGCGCCTTAGCATCGCGATTAATCAGTCGGTCGATTTTCGTCAAATTTGACCAAAATCGAGTGTATTTTGCCGTTAAAAGGAAAATTTTTTCCCCTAGACCGCAGTGTAATTAAAATACATCGATTTTGGGCATGTTTATCTTAGTTTTTGCAACTTTTAACTGTAAATTTTCAAATTATCATAATGGACACAATAATAGTAATAGTAAAAATAGGATCAGAGATTCGATACGATTCGAATCGAATTCGAATTTTAAATGATTCAGTTTTGCCCAGCCCTAGTCGTGTCTTGATGTCACTCTTTGTAACTACCATGACCAAGACAAGAAGATGCGGGATTCTAGGCCTCACATGAGCCGCATTTAGAATTGTGTAGCGTATTTCAATATTGGTTTAGGCATTTCCATTCAAAAGTTTGCCTTCCCAAGAAATATTCTAAACCTTGATGTTATTGGGTAATTCTTCCTGTCTGCGCATTAGCTCGGTGATTTGAATCAGTTCGGCGCTCAACACATTGGAATCAGTCACAATCACTTGTCAGCTGTATGAGCAAAAAGTCGAGAAGCTGCAAAATGCAATAGAATTCTCATGCTTCAATGACAAAATAAAAAAAAATTCTTTTTTAGATATTGTTCGATTTTATTTCTGCTCTTAGAAATTAAGTGTAAATTAGGAGTAAATTGTCTTTAACACTTTATCTATGTTGCATGATTGGCAGTTATAGATTTATTAAATTTGATGGGCAGAGTTGTGGTTTCATACACGTGTCATTCGTTAGTATAGAACATCAAATACCTCCAAGTAATCTGGCTTTGCTTTTCATATCGCGATCAAAATATAATGAGAGATAGACCTCAACCCGGTGGAAACAGAACATAAGTATTTTCCACAAACAAAAATACGCGTCGAAACCCCCAGGAAGTACGAACATAATGGGAAATTGTGTTAAAAGAGATAAAAACGTGATTCGATTTTTCAAAACTATTTCTCGACCTTACCTCAGATTTGAGAGCGAAGCCTCAAGCATTTCAAGCACTTTGATAGGGATGGAAGGTGTGTGTCAGAACATTGACTTCAAAGTTGAGACGTAAAAAAACGGATGAAAAGTTCAGGCGAAACTAATCTATTTATGAAACTTGGATCTCGCTGTGTTTTAAATATGGTTGGGTGAGGCGAATCATTGTGAGTTCTGAATCGAATCGCATCATTTATTCCCAAAACCCTTCAAATATCTCGCTTTTTCCCATTACAATTGATCCCCAATACCAAACTCAATAATCTGTAGATACGGATTTCTTAATATTTATATAAACAAACTATTTTTCGGTCAGAAATAGTTTTACGGAACATGTTTTGTCAAGTACAAGTCACTTTTGTATCGCGCCAGTGAAGAGCAGTTCATCTGTGGCTTATACTTGACAAAATAAAATATCTGATTAAGTGGAGGAAACTCCCCATCAATTCACGCTGGTTCAAATATACTCTGTGATTCGAATCGAATTGCTCTGACCTAGTTTAAAACTGCATAATTAATACCATTTCAAATACCTCATCATATTTTAATCTGATCTTTCTCTATCTTGCAGAATGGCGATCCATCGGGTATGTAAACATAATTTTATATTTTTAAAATGTTAGAGACAACTGCGCGCCGTTCAGGCGCGGTACATCTGTAGTTCATGCTTGACAAAATAACATTTTTGATTGTGGTTTGATCAGTAGAATTATTCTCATCAACCGATCATGCTTGGATCCACTACCCTTTTCTCAATTTGAATAATACATTAAATTTCTAGATTTCATCAACGGAATTAGAAGAAATGTGGAAAAAAAGAACGGTAAATACATATGTTATTTTCTTTTATTCGTGATATTTCACATACGTTGTTTTATTTACTCATATTATTTTGATTTTTGCCCTTACAGGAGCTAAATAATTCGACCACATCCCTGTCCTTCCTCCCTCCCAACAAAAAAGCTGAAGGTCTTACACTCGTTTGGAGGCGCCGCTGGTTGGGAGCGATCGCATTGTCCGAATGGCCGAAGGTTCGCTGCTTGACCGTCTTTTCTTCAGTATAGCACTTAGCTAGGTGCTCTCACATATGCACTGTAACAAAAGCACAGTAAATGTACTCGTCATTTGCAGTAATTGCATATTTTCAAAGTTAAAAAACGCCATGTTGATGAGATTCATGCCAATTATGGGTTGTTGAAGAACCGCATCTTCACGGTGCTTTCCATCAACACTCAATATTTGGTCAAAAAAGTCAATTTTGAATATTTTTCAATACCGCAAAGAAAAAATTAAAGACCAGTGATTTTGTTGCATTTTTTGATACGGTGTAGCTACCACAAGTAAGAATCACGGAAAGTCACGCTTGTTCATTCATGTCCACCACTCAATCTAAAGTGCAATAACTTAGAATAGGCTTGGCCATACCCAGTAAGTTTGTAACTTTTCAATAACCGCGACCCTATTAGCCTACAAGTGGCCGCTGTTAAAGGGTATCAGCCTTGAACAGGATGATTCGCTCAAATGGGCGACTATAAAATAAAACTGGATGCTAAGAATGCAAATCTAAAATAATTTTAAAACATTCAAAAATCCAAAATGCGATTATATGGTTGTCATTATACACCCATCCACCTCCCTCATACTCGTTGATTTGAATACGCTATCACCACTTAGGGCTGGGCAAAAGCGAATCACTTGAAATTCGAATTAGATTGGAATAATATTTTCGAATCGGATCAAGTCACTAATTCGATGTATATAACAAATACTCCATTTTCACAATTAGAACTTACCTTCATTGTGAAAATAAAGAAATTATATTTTATAGTGTACATTCAATTCACACTACATGTCTAAAAGCAACAATTTTCATATTTCAACGACAAAATATTGACCAAAATCGATTGAATTTTGCCGTTAAAAATGAAAATGCTAGTCTATCTAGTGAATATTTATTTCTATGAACTATTCACGATTGATTCGAATATATTATGCTTCGAATCGATTCGAATCACCAAATCGAATTGCCCAGCCCTACACTCAATTCAAACGGTTGACACTCTAGGTATTTTCCTGTCCTAAATGGGAAACCCTTTACTGGTGATTTATAACAATAGAACATATTCCATCACAGTAATTTACTCTCTTCAGGCAATTGCGAACTTGAATACGATTCAAAGTGTTACCGTGCCATAATAGAAACTCAACGATTTAATATTGAAAAAGCGAAAACACTTTGCGAAGGGCTTGGTTGGAAACTTGCAAATATATATGATGAAGATCATTACGAAGCTCTGAAACAATACTTGAGGAGCAAAATACTTTCTGGGAATGTCATAATGTCTTGGCTTGGGATGAAATGGGTGAAGGTGGGTTTGAAGAGTAACATGGATTTCGTTAATATAAATTTCTTTGGACAGACAAAAAGTTTCAAAACCATCAACACTGCTATTTCATCAGTATTGATGAATTCGAAAACCTTTCTATAAATTATTTGCACCAAACACTCAAAAGCGACATCTTAATTTTTATCAAAAGATTTTTGTGAAACAGTGCATATTTCTTATTTTTTTTATGGCAAACTTTCGCGTATCTAAGTAGCAGAAAAGCTGTGATTTTCCTCTTTCTTTAATCTGATCGAAACTATTCAATTCATTTTTGTGGAATTATAAATTTCTGTTCAAAATATTCGACTGAATAAATGTTTAATTGTGTTTGTAGCGATTTCCAATTTAAGGGGATTTGTTCTCGCCCCTTTCCACCGGTGTCTCTGCGTGTGTCAACAGCGCAGAATTAAATTATAATTTTCAAACCCTGATCACCAATCAAATTTACTACATATTAACAGTTATTTCATTGGATATTTTACAGGGACTACAAGTTCGTTTGACCACGGGAGATTTGGTTCAGTTTAAACAATCTTTGTGGTTTCCAGCGTATCCCAAAGAAAATGATGAAAGAATACATATTGGAATTCAAGTCTATAAAAACAGCATTAGCGGTGGGATTTTCAATTTTCTAGCAACACAAGAAATTGAAAGTGTTGTTTGCGAGTTGTGACTTTAATAACATTTGATAGTATATAGGAAAACTATTCTAAACAGAATTATAGCCAGTATGCGTCACAAATAGATCGGCCTCGGCGGCGCGATCCATTACTGCCTCACACATGACGAAATTAAAAGTGTGCAAAACAGCTTATTTACTGGAATAGTTGGTAGATAGGATAATGATATGATTCCATTTTTTCCCGTGGGAGACAAAAGCCGAGAATACAGCTTAACCATATGACAAACAATGACCTCTCCCGCAGACAACAGTTCTGAGGGGGGTGAAGGATTTTGGCTTAAAAATATTACGTTTAAAAATCGTTTTTTCCTGTGCATGGACATGGTTGGTGGAAAAAGCCTTAAGTAGCGCTTACGTGAACAACCGTGCATCGGGGAGGCGTCCAGTGGACCTCTCACATATAATCCTCCCTCATTGGGATTCAAACACAGGACGTTAATGAGGGGTAGCTTTAAGTGTTTTGCTATTAAAAAAATATATACAATTAGTCTGTATGAGGGCATTTCCAATAGTTGATCGCCAAGTGGTTTTATCGCCAGGCTTGGCCAGTTGTACTTAAAAATATATTTTTTGAAAATTTGTTCTGTACTCTGCGCCTTCTGCGCTTTGTTGGTGGTTCTAACTGAATTACTGATTGTGGGGTTCTTTCAAGATGTCATATTTAGGGCATCTGAATTTTTATATCCCACGAGAACTGATACACCGTAGCAAAATAGCAATAAAATCACCGTTCTTCCACTGAAATTTGATTTGATAATATTGAAACAAACTATAAAATTGTCTTATCCGGTCAATTATGGGGTTTTTCTAAGAAGCGCATTGGAGGCGCATTCCATCAAGAGTCCGTACGTACTTGGCATAAATCACTTCAACATGGCGGTTTCATTTTTCTTGAATGTACAATTACTGCAAATGAACAGCGAATTTACTGCATGTGGGTTACAGTCTTCGTCACTTCGCGAAAAACAAAGTTTATTAGTTATAGTTATGCACTGCATTGTTCACGTATTTTCTTTTGTGTGTGATACTTTCCTGAAACATGTAGCCGTGTGAATAAATATTATTCGGTTTTGAATAAAGTTTATTTTTATTTATGCAAGAGAGGAAAGTCGAGAATACTCTTTAATCATTTGAAGAACAACGTGCAAAAACCAGTCTCAACTATGGGTATAGTTTTTGCTTGACCGTTTTGTAATTTAGCTGTACGTGGGGTTGGTTGGTACATGAAGGCGTACACTGTGATTAATTACAACCGTACGCATGCGAGGCCACCGGCAATTTTGTGGCCTGTAATCAATTACCACAGAATTTTACCTTCCGTTAATGGTCGATGTATAGCTCAAATCGCATTTCAAACGCTTTTTCCGATTGAGTTAACTGGTCACTCGGATTCACCTTGCAGCTTCCTTTGATAGTCATTAGGGTTTGTAATTTTTTAAGATTTTCGAATTATTTGTTATGACTGGTCCGTGAAACTACCGAGGGGATTATAGCCAACAACAACCTTTAGACAGGGACCTGTGTACAGTAGCTGTGTATTTGTTCTATTTTACAGTTCCCCGCAAAATGTCTTGCTGAGGGCACGCTCGTTAATGAAACGGCTCAGGAGCCGGGCAATACGATCGCGCTTAACCGACTTACCTTTTTGGTTTTCAAAAAATTCATTGAAATGATATGAGCTTGCACGTGAGTAGATGAAAATTCTAACATTTAAAACATGTTTAATCAATCTGTTCATATGAATACCATTGCAGGCTGAGTGACCAGGGAGGCCCTGATCTTCCAATGCAAATTTTTTTTGGGATCGACCCTCTTTAAATCGGCAAGATTTATGATAAAATTACCACAAACCGTTTTTTTGCGTGCCTTCATCGGGATGTTTATTTTTCCGGAGTTTCACGACCTCATCATATCATTAGAACATGTTTTTTGCAGTCTTATAAAACGATTCGATATTGGATGCATATTTTTGCTGGTATAAGACTTACAATCTACCCCTTCAAAGTCGAAGATCTTCCACCGTCGCCGGCCCTCAATTTGGTTCGGTTTGGTTATTTGGTTCACAAAATATTTCAATTTATAGTTTTTGTGGCTCGTATTTCCAAATTTTATTTGCGAAACAATATTATGAAAACAATACTCTTCCCAATCAACCATTTGTGTATACAAAGGCCTTCGAATAGGCGAGTGTTTGATAAACTTTCCAACCTTGTTCGATCCCATCTGTCATCGTCAAAGGCATCTTTTGTTCAGTACGTGTCATTGATGGATCGCAACGCCGAGTCGCGATTAATCTGTGGTCCATACCTGATAAAATGAAATTTCCGACTGGGGTATGGTATTATTTTACAGTTACCACTGAAGTGTCTTGTTGATAGACGCGTTTCGTTGATAAAACGACCAAGGATTTGGGTTATTTATATGAACATAATTTACCACACTAGCGATAAAGGGGTTGAATAAAGAACATCTACAGTCCATTGAGTTTTGAATGCACAGGTTTTCCCAAGATATTTGATAATATTTAAAAATTTAGGTGTAACAGGCATCATTTTTGAGCGCCTTCAGCACGAATTGAAATGAGCCATTTTCCCCAACATGAGCCTGCAATTAACAATGTTTACAATTTGATCTGACTAAGAGATTTGTTTGCGCCTTGTCTAGTGGGGAACCAAATACTCCAAGATATTAGATTTTTGTATATATTTCTTATCTATTTTCTCCCCCAAATTATGACTAGTCAACAAAAAGCCTAACATTTTTCGTGCATCTCGGGTTTGCGCTCCGACAAGTCGGCCTCATTAATCCATGTCCAACAGCACTCAATCCTATCGACCCAGAGTGTAATAAGTAGAAAAGTTGGGTGCCTTAGAAAAGGATTTTTTTTACTAAGAAGACTAACCCTGTTCGCTTCTAAGTAAGTTAATGGAAGATATTGGCATATTTCGTGATTTTTTTTAGATTAACCAGGCTTAAGACTAGTCCCAACGTATAAGTATTGTCTGGTAAGAGACGACTTAAAGGAAACGAAGAAGGGGTAGATTTTTGACTGCATGCTTGAGCTATTTCTTGGAATCTTCAGACCCTATTATACCGCCATGAGCGAGGATAGGAGGTAGAAAGTTTTACTCATCAGTCAGCTTTTCTCACTTTTTGCGAAGGCCAGTCTTTTATTGCCAGACGACACCACAAAAGCGCCCGACTTTTCTGGTGAATACGGTTTTCAAAAACATTTGTTTACTACTAAATTTCAGCATGAAAAATTTGCCCCAATCATATTTTTTTATATTGAAATTCACTCTGTCCAAGACCTGACGCGATGCCTAAAAGGAACCAACTAAAGGCGGTCACTTGATCGCAAAGAGCTACCGCATGATATGTTACCGAGATTCTGAGCGAAAAACATTCGAAAGGGAACTGAATCGCTATGGCAAGTGAAGTGAACGGTACCTACCTTGGGCGCTGGTAAAATAATCTGTATTCTTAGAGCATAAGTCACTATTGGACCGCACAGTCAAGTTTGTACATTGCTACTGATCAGTCTTCGCCGAATATAAATTAACAAAATTGAATGACCTGTGCCAGACACGATAGCTTGATTGCCTGACGTGTAGAGTTGGGTAATTACATTCGGTGATTCGACTCGATTCGAAGGACGATTTCTTAGTCGTGAATGAGCCACAGAAGCAAAAACTTCCAAGGTCAGCGGTATTTTAAGAATTCACTGTTAAAGTTGCAGACAATTGGTTTTCCATTTAGGCCATGTTATTTCTGCTCTCAATCAGCAAGTATGAATTGAGAGTAAATTTCTTCTTATATATATATGTATATATCTTATATATATATATATATATATATATATATATAGTTTTATGTCATTATTAATGATTTTTATTTGATAATTGAGGTGATTCGTCTAAAAATTTGAAAAATGTCACGTTTATATAAAAATTGCGATTCGAACCGATTCGGAAATAATATTCGAATCATACCCAGATTTCAAATTAGTCGATTTTGCCCCGCCCTAGAATGACACTTAGTCAAATCCCTCTCTTAAATGGTCCCTATCACTCAAAATAGATCCAAATAACTCGGGTACTCTGGTAAACAACAAAAATGCTCAGGTTGAATAATTGAAAAACCCGATTAAGTTTGGTATTAAATTCTAATCTGTATCTTTCATTATTATATACACTTTACGAGACTTGTTTAATAAAAGTTTCAAGCAATATTTAAACACTTTGAGATTGATAAGCTTCATTCCGACTGTCTGATGGCAGTTTATAATTGAGGGCATTTTTTTCCTGAAAATAGATCTCATCGGGGCCAGAACCAGCAAATGGCAACATACATGAGTGAAAGCTGCTTTATATTGTGGCACAAGCGACTGGAGTACATGTAAGAATACATCCCAACGTAGAGTGCATCATTTTAATGAAGTACAGCGAGTAATATCTGCCCTATGCTATAGTAAAATCACGTCGCTTCCTATAGTCACTTCTTTCGGCAATCGATTTTGAGTTATAATTTTTCTTTTATGATTTATAGCCACTTCTCAGAATGGATCACTCTGTCCAAGGCCCTGTAACAACGGCCAATTATAGACGGACAGTCTCACAATTAGATCTTTTCCTGTTCGGCTTAACCTACCCGAGTTATTACACTCTGGGCTGAGTGGTGGGCATGAATAAGCGAACCGGACTTGGGCTCGAACCCGGGATCTTCAACCTGCTATGCCAACATGTTTAACCGCTAGGCCATCGCGCCCACAATTATTACACTAAACTAACTGTGAAGATGAAATTCTTCTCTTCCGCCAGAGAATGTTTAGATCCACTCCCGTATGATCAAAAAAGGAGGGTAACCTTTCTCGAACAGAAATTTCGTTTTTTTCAAGATTAAGTCACTGATGGATCGTGACGTGAGTCTAGAAATAATCGATAAGGCCCGGCAAAACCATGGTAAAAAGCAAGAGATTCAAAAATGAGACTTATCTATTTTATGTCTCGTGCAGACTGCTACAGATAGATCATCCAATCATACTTTTTCAAAAACTTCTATTATCAAACTTTCCAAATATAACGATCGGGTGAAATTAACACGTAAATAATAAGGACTAAGGGGCTTGGGAAAAAGAGAGATATAAAAGACACCAATTAACCGAAATATTCATTCAGACGGACTATTGAAGATTTGCATTATGAACGTTTTTTTGCAGAATTCAACAATTTAAATCGGAAATATATATATATATATACATACATATATATATATATATATATATATATATATATATATATTTAATAAGAGGGGTGTGATTAGAGCTGAATATTTTGATTCTGTAATTCGAATTGATTCGAAGTATCAAATATTCGAATCAATCAAAGGAACGAAAATTAGTACATTAAGTGCAATTTTTATGAGATTTAATGATAAAAGAGAACTATAATCTTTTCGTTTTTGGTCAATTTTTCTGGTGCTTCCATAATTGGTGTGAATGGAAAACACGTGAATTTTTACAGTTGGTTTTAAAATAGCAAGTAAATTTTTATAAAATAGGGGATAAACGTTTAAAGAAAAACATGATATTTGTTACACATATAGAATTGACTAAATCCGATTGGAGATAATTAGAAAAATTTCGATGTGCAGTGCAATCAGGCACTAACTGTAACAATTGAAGTCTGAGGGGCTGGAGCTGCTACTACGGTAGTGGTAGTTGTTGTCGATTTGCTCGGAGAAACTGGAATAAAAAATAGTTTTTTCTTAATGAAATTGCGTTGTTTAATATACCTCGTTAGAGCTCGAAAGAGCAGTCATTTTACCGTTTATTTGCAATATTTTTCAAGTATGGAACTGTTTTTATTTATAAAACCTCAACGGTGCGTTTCTTCTTCAGCCAATGACTTGCAGAGACTTAACTTATATTTAATTATTATAACTTTCATCCGATATTATATCTTGAACAGACTTCAAAATACACTAATTACCCTTTTTTAAGTTATCAGTTGAAGAACTACAATAAAAATATGTCAATGAAAACATATAAGCCATTAGTCTACATGGAGAATTATTACTCAAGATCATATCTGTCCGTGAGTGCGTAGGTTATCATATCCTGTAAATGTGAAATTGAAAAATGTTCTAATACACTGTAACAAAAGTGCAGTAAATTTACCGGTCATCATCAGTAATTGCACATTTCCAAAGTTAAAATAACGCCATGTTGAGAAGATATATGCTAATTATGGGCCGTTGGTGGAACGCACCTTTATGGTGCGTTCTTTATGTATAGACTATTACGTTCTATCAACAGGCGAAAGTTGGCTCAAACAAATACGGTTTTTAGTTTGATTTTAATATCAGCAAATAAAATTACGGTTTGTGACAAACTTCCACTAAGAAAAAATTACTTCCTTGTGCGACTTTACCTGAAATAGTTATCAGTGCAATTCCCCATATGATGCTCCAAATCCAACCGATTAAGAACACAGGAACGAGGAGCATTTGTATAATTCCAACCCAGAAATTGATGCAGAATGTACCGACTCTTCCTCCTTCAGATTGTCCGGTATTACCGCAGCACAGGACGCTGAATCCAGCGAGAATCGTTCCTGGATGTATAAGGATCGAGATTATTTTTATTACATCTTGTCGTTAAAATATAAAAATCCCCTCTCGTTTTGTAATTTATTTTTTGACCGATTTAAAACGGATTCGAAAAATTTGTGCTTTGAGTCAATTCGAATACGATTTGTTTCGTATCGTTGGATTGAGTTGTCTTTCCCTAGTCACCGTGGGATTGTACTTTCAAGTCGATTTCCATGTTTGTTTTTTTACTAAAAATTCACTTTAAGCGAGGCTGGGAGCAGCGCCTAAAAGAAGTTAACCAACGGCCACTTGGGTCCAGTAACAGCAACCACACTCTAAGGAGAAACATTCTAAATTCAACAGGACCGCCATAGTAAAGGTAGGGAGAGTAGTAAATGCCTTAGACGTAGAAAAAAAAACATTCCACACTTTTTTATTTTGTTTAGTAGTCTCCTGCGACAGGGGCTACTGAATATTATTTGTCCATACAAACGAATTCTACCATATCATATAAGGTACTCTTGTATGAACCAGTTACAGAACACGACTTAACTACATATTCAATAATCAATGCACAAAATATGTTTTAAAATCGACGCACGATTCTTTGATCAATAAGACATAGTCTGCATGTGCGTTATAATTGACAAAATAATATTCGCACTATTCCGTTAGTAACTATAGCAAGGTTTATTCAATAATAATTCGCATTAATTGTATATTTTCAAATTTGAAATAGCGAATTCGGTGAGATTTATGTCAAGCATGAGCCTCTGATTCATCGCACATTGGGTGAGTAGTTCTATCACCGGGCCGTGAATAGGCTGCAAAAGTCGATTTTATAATTTTCCTATATAGCATTCCATTCAGACCAATATTGCACAACTATATTTTTGTTAAGCATGGGTCACTGACGGACCAGCACGACGCCGAGGCGAGTAAATTTCTGATTTGGACCTCTTCGGACGCGTTTATTTTTGCTCGTGGGGTCCAGGCTCGAAATAATAACAGACGGCAACACAGTCGATCAAAACGTCTTCGTGGAAAAGAGTAATCATTCTCATTAGGTTTCAGTCAGGCTGATGTGAGTGTTTGTGTGTTTAAAGCAAAAATGGATCCTAAACTACACTGGTCATTTAATAAGGACTGAGAAATTAATCTACATTTCTGACGTGTGTCTATTGATGCGAGCTTTAACGCCATGCAGATCAACATGACCAAAAACGGGGTGCACGGAACTGGGGGCCATTTGCTTTATTTGAGCGCTTCATAAAATTAGTGTGAAAAACCAGCAACTGCACGCTAAACAGGTAACATTTCATGGGAACAACTGAACTGCTAATGTGAAATGCAGTGAGTGGTATGAACTCTCTACCACCTCTTAGAATTGGGATTAAATTTAGTTTACTTTCTGTCTGTAGAGCTTCCTGATAAGGGTGGTCCTGCTATTGGAAATGATCTCCCATCAGTATAGCGCTACAGATTAGAAATGTAATGAACTCATTATTTCCATGGCCTTTGTTTACATCACATCTTATCTTTAAAAGCATTTGCTTCAGAGGTCTTTAAATACTACATTATTGCTTTTGAGATGAAGTTGGAAATATAGTTGAAAGCGCATTTTAAGTATTAAGCACATACACACACACACACGCACATACGTTTATCATTTTTACAAATGTTCAAGATTTTTCGTTTAGACAACTTTATCGTCGATATTTTATTGAATGATTTATACATTTAAATCTGCAAATATCACACTCACACACAATGTAAACAGATTGTCACGTATCTTTCAAAACACAGACATCACTACTTATCGAAAATCTTATTGTTTCAAATATGCGCGATCTATCAGTCAATCATACTTAGCAAATCATCTGAGTAAACTTATTCTGTTAGAGTTTTGCATGCGGAGAATTCCTGGCGTCAGTCGTGCAATTTAGTAGATAAATATAAATCCGTTTGATTGATTGGCATTTTCGAAAGCAGATTTTCCAAGAAATGATCATATGCAAGTCAGAATATTTATGAGAAAACATGTTTTGTTTTACACTAGTCACTAATGGATCGCGTCGCCGAAGCGCGGTCAATTTGTGGCTCATGCTTGACAAAATAAAAATTCGCATTGCTGACAAAACATTTAAAATCAGCAAATTATATATAAAAAAACACAGAAATTTTCAGTACTTCTGTTACTTTTCAAACTATGTTAAGCTGATAGACGTTATATTTTTTTAAATTGTTATGGGTTGTCATCACCTCCAAATTTGGATGTTGTCAGTAATTATTTTGACATAAAACACTTGTCTTTTGATCTTAAAGTTCTTTTTTCATAGTCATCCGTTCGAGTGAATCGCTTTGATTCTAGTACCAGCAACCACTTATAAGCGAATGAGTTAGGGTTGCTGAAAAGGTATCATTTTCTCGGTTCGCCAGAGCCTGCACAAATTATTACACCCTTGAGTGAGTTGAGTGCTTTTGAGTTGAGTGCTTTGTTGCTTTTTTGCGGCTCAAATAAACACCAATTCTGTCTGATATACGTCTATTTGACAAAAAATTTCCTGATAAATAGATAAATACTGAGAAAAAGATAAATTCTAAAACTTCTCGTCGCAACATAAATGGAAAAACGATGTCCACTCACCTAGCCCTGGAAAAATGAAGTTCAATATCCCATAAATTATGCCCAATGCTACGGGTAGCGCTGGAATAGCTGCCCTCATTCCACTCGGCTTCTTTTGGGTAGTCTGGGTTGTGACTATCATTGTTTGTGGTTGGGGTTGGGGCTGTGTTTGAGGAGGTAGTTGTGGGTACACTTGCTGTCCATGCGCAGGAGAGACCTTGGATGGTTCGCTGTATCCTGGTGGGGGTCCTTGGTGCTAAAAGTTGAAAAAGTGTCATGAATGGGGAGGTTGGCTACACTGTAACAAAAGTACAGTAAATTTACTGGTCACTTGCAGTAATTGTATATTTTCAAAGTTAAAAAACGCCATGTTGATGAGATTTATGCGAATTATGGGCTGTTGGTGGACCGCACCTTCGCCGTGCGTTCTATCAACACCCCATATTTGACAAAAAAGTATATTTTGAATGTTTTTCAATACCGCCGAATAAAAATTACTATCAAATACCAGTGATTTTGTTGCATTTTTGGGACAGTGTAAATATGATAATTTTTTATTTTGTTAAGCACCTCGGCGGCGCAATTCATCAGTAACTCATATTTAGCAAACGATCTTTGGAATGAACCTTTATCGAAACCGGAGATTTTTTTAGACATGCCTTTATCAATTATGATATAATATTGAGGATTTAGAGCATATGATTTATTTTTTATTAAATTCATTTCTTCCATTATTCCATTCGAAAAATTTCAAAATATACTGAAAATAAAATTCAATGATCTAGATTTTTATTTTTCATTTTTTTCTAAGCAGATATCGGGGGAAGCAGGTGGTCGAATCTTGAAGAATTGCAATAACAATAACTAAAAAGAGTAAAAAAAATAATGTAGCTCTGAGAAGTGATGGGTATTCACAACATCCACAATTCTGAATTTAACTTTTAGGTAACTTGACTGGATTTTTAATAAATACTGAATGTCCTATAATTTCGGTATTTTGGATCGGTATTAGAACTTAAATAGTTCAACTATGAGGCAGATGTTGATTTTTATATTCTAGGAAGTGTTTATCGCTATCAAAGAATCAGAGTTGAACTGCGCCTGGACGGCGCGACCCATCTATTTATTAGCTTTCAAAACTAGTAAAAAGTCGGGTTGGGTCTATCATAGAGATGATATTCTGATTGAGCAAATGATCATCTTGGTAATGATATCTGTAATCTCGAAACCAGACTTTGCGAGCACTCAGTACAATAAGTTTTCCCAATAAGAAAAAAAAATTAGGTAGGCAATCTGTTTATAAAAGCATTTGAACACACTGTCTGCATTTGGCTTTTTTCGTAGAAACGAACAAAAATGGTACCGTTCGGCGCAGTGCCGCTATTTGTTTGTGACCCATACTTTACAAATAAAACAATTTTTACGACATTTGTGTGACAAATATTTTATAGAAGCATTTCTTGGAACTTACCGCCATTCCCACGTCAGTCTTATTTCCCCTCTGAAGTTTGATAAGATCAGATTTATGGAATAATCTATGTGCCTAAAATGTGAGCAAAACAATATTGAAGTTGACAAATCAATTCACATAATTTTTTGAATAAAAAACCTAACTTTCGAATGGGACACTATTTAAAAAACCTAAAAAAGTTTTGAATTGCAAACTTTTTCCAGAAAAGTTTTATTTTGTCAATTATGATTTGAAGATAAATTTAGTCTTCAGGCCTGATCCATACCGGAAAAAAACGACTTCACCATTTTTAAAGCTCATTTTATTATTTAGGCCTGAAAGTTTTGATAGAAAAGCATGAATGGCACAACATCCGAACAATTTCATAACTTTTGAGGAATCAATTCGATATTTGAATTAATTATTTAGTCTCTGAGAGGTTCAAGCAGATAATATATTTTCTAGTTGCAACATCTATTAGGCACACCTTAACTCGAAGTATTAACCAGCGTTGCCAACGTCTAGGGTAACGTTCCACTTTCGAGTTTATTGTTTTGCTTTTGAAACAATTCTTTTTATTAAACTAGAAAAATCCACGGATAATTGATTGAAAAATATCTCAAATAACTTTTCAGGTGTGTAATCGACTTTCTTCATTATAGCTGCATCGTCTTATTGCTTTCAATGTAGTAATATACGTCATCATTCTGGTCTTTACTGTTGGACTAGTTCGTACATTACGTGAATAAGACAGTATGTATTTTTTTTTCAAAAATCCATATTGTTATATATTAGTGCCGGGAACTTTTATTGGTCTGGAGTTGCAAATCTGAAATGAAACTTAGACAATCTCAATGAGAAATTTTATTTTGGCAAGCATGTGCCACAGATGGACAGCGCTTCCTCGGCACGATCCATCAGTGACTCATGCTTAAGACGCGTCCACAAATATTTTCCGACTGAGATGTGTAAAGTTCTGCACTTCACTGGCAGAAAAGTTCTGTTAGTTCATCTTGTGTTAGCCATGAGTCACAGTTGGATAGCTCCAGCGAGATGCGATACATTAGTGACTTGTGTTCTGCGTGATAAAATACGATTTTGATACAGGCGAGGTCATCACGTCCTTTCGATCGATCGACTAATTGTTAAATGAAAATGAATCGCAGACAAGCGATAGCAACGTAGTTTTTCCCAAAATAGGTAAAGTATTACTAGGCAACCTAGTTTCACTTCGCAAACTAGGTAGCACATTGATTAAAAACGCATTTTAGTAGATTTGAAGACAGAAATCACCAAAATCAATGGAAAGCTTTTATAATAATGAAACTATGAATTACCTAGTATTTTTATATGGTACAGAGTTTTTTCAACCGAGTGGGCGCGATGACCTAGTGGTTAAACATGTTGGCATCGCAGGTTGAAGATCTCAGGATCGAGTCCTGGCGAGTCCGGCTCGCTTATCCATGCCCACCACTCAACCCAGGGTGTAATAACTTGGGTATAGCGTAAGCCGAACAGGAAAAGATCATAGCTTTCCAGCAATCGTAACCCTGTCCTTCTAAAAGGTGCTGCTGTTACAGGGCTTTGGACAGGGTGATCCACTCTAAGAAGTGGCTACAAAAAAGTGCCTAGTTGTGGAATATGTAATTTCACCTAAAAAATTGAACCTTCAAACAGAAAACTAGGCAAAAGTTAAACTAGGTAGATTATATATTCTTGAAACTATGTAAAAGTACTTTGAAAATAAACTCGGAAAACTAAGTAAACTATGCACCTATAATTGCTATCACCGCTGCAAACAGGCCACCATGCGTGATTAAACGTGCTTTCACGTGGAAATTCAATATTTCGACTCAACTATTTCAACTCCGAACTTGCTAAATGCAGGATAAAAAGCCGATAGATTCCCATCTTTTTATCGTGTTTAAGAAAATGTATATGTGTACTTCTGCAAGTGCAACTAGTTTACATTCCTCACCTAATTTTTCAAAGATATCCTTACCTAGCTTAACAAAAACAACATGGTCGACTCATTCCAAACGTTAATTATATATTGCCAAGTATGGGTTACAGATGTACCGTACCTAAGCGACGCGATCCATCAGTGACTTATCAAACTTAACAACACATAATTGGCCGAAATATTTCCGACAAGCTAATTAATATACAACTGAACTCTCAGCTCAACAGAACAATAACTGAAATATACTGCATTGTTCAATGGACAGGCGTCGTATATACTGCAAACAAAATACGAAATACAAAGAGCATTTTCGCATTATCGAAAATAAATCAATTATTCTAACCATATACTTCAATCTAACATTTAAATAAATGAATAATGGTACACACGTCTATGAAGAGATGAATATCTTAAGAAAAGTGTTTTGTTATTTCACACATAGATGAATTGTGCAATAACCTTGCAATACAAGTGATAATACTTCAACGATTGATTACTTTTAAGCGAACACTGTAACATAAATGCAGTGAAATAGCTGCCCTTTGATAGTTATTCAATTTATCGAAATTAAAATAAAACTAAAACTTATTTTTATTTTGCCAAATATGGACTGTTGGTCGAACGCACCATCGAGGTGCGGTCCACCACAGCTCATACTTGCCAAAAATCGCTTCAACAAGATTCCTTTGAACCTTGAAAATAAACAATTACCGTAGACAAGCAGCGAGTTTTCTCTACTTTTATACACTTGCCTGTCAAAATACCAAAAACCATCATTAATTATAATCAATCGCATAAATTTCTGGTGAAATTTCGATCAATACAACTTCGAACACGCCTCAAAAATCATTGAAGCATTTATTCAGTCTTTGTTTAAAAGCCACCGATTTGAGCATTTCGCCCTGATCAAGGCGCTGTATCGACTGCTTTTTATTAATAGGAATTTATAGGTTTTTGTCTATTGAAGTTCACTCTGGGTACCGGGAAGGAACCAACTAACAGCCACCTATTAGCTATAAGCTACACAAAGATACAGTACCAGAAACTTCACTTTAAGCGGAAAACATTCCAAACGGGAAAGAAATGATATGGTAAATTGCAATGAGTGTTATCTGCCCTGAGCGATGGCCGCAACTCCGTACCTGATTTGATCGTGTCCACGGAGAGCGCCCAGCCAGTGCGTTCAAAGTAATAGAGAATACACGATATATACATTATTATTAAAAAGTCTTTTGCCTAATGTAGCATTCGCGCTTGAATGCAACAAAACAACGAGATTTAAATGAAGAATATGATTTTGTAACAATGATTGCACAAAGTAGTTGTCCAAATGCATTTGCACTTCGCGAAATTGAACAGGCAACTGCTAGTGACTCGGAGCTTCAAGTTGTGCGCGATTGTATAAAATCACAAATTCGGTCGAAATGCAGTACGCCTTTTTTGCATATAAGGAATGAACTTTGTACGCATGGAAAATTAATTTTAAGTTGTTATAGAATTGTTATTCCAAAGATAGTTCAGAAAAGAGTTCTACAGCAAGCACACGAAGGGCACCGAGGTTTTGTAAAGACGAAGAATAGACATCGATGGTGACATCGAAGTATGGTGGCCAAATATTGATCGTGATGCCGAAAGAAAATGTAAAGTATGTCATGGATGCCAGGTAACAAGTTCTTATAATGTTCCTGAACCGATGACTAGAGCAAAACCTCCAAGTGAAGCGTGGCAAGATTGTTGCGCCGACATTTTAGGACCCTTGCCCACGGGAGAAAATTTGCTAGTAATTGTGGACTACAGTCGATTTTATGAAATTGTGATTTTGCGATCGACGACTAGTTCTAAAAATAATTGAAGCCCTGAGTAATGTTTTCGCCCGCCCAAAACTCAGACAGGATTACAGAATCACAGAGAAAGAATACAGAGATCGAGATTGGAAGAACAAACAAAGGGAAGTTGTACGCAGATGATGTTAGAAATGCAACGTCTGGATATCTGGTCTGGAGACGCGGTTCTTCTGAAGCAAGAAAAGACCAATAAACTTTCTACAAACTTCCAACTCCTTGCGAAATTGTTAAGAAGGAAGGAGAGGAAGTTACAGTTAAAACTGAAGACTGCCTTGAATTTTTTCGTAATTCATCTTCGTGAAGAAATATGAACAGGACACTGAAGAAGAAACTGTTATCAATGACCAAAGTGCAGAAAAATACGAAATAGCTGAAAACGCTAGTAAACCCGAACCAATTAATTTGCCCAGAGAACGTCCCAGACGTGAACGTAAACTACCTTCTAGATTTAAAGACTTTGTCATGAACTAAATGTTATAATTTACTTTCTTGGATAAAAGGAAGGATGTAGTATTTGTGTTTGTAGATAATGACGTAATAATTTGCATGACTGATTTCACCCTTGCGCGAATGCAAATGTGCCAATGATTCGAGTCTAGGTCGGTCATTAAGGGTAGGAGGACAAACTTGGTTGCAGCGGCATGGTAGTTACCTTACTCTTTTAATATCCGTTTAAGTTGCTTTTATATTTTTTCACTACTGAATTGTAAGAAGTAAAGATGTTATTCACGTGTGCAAACAATTGTGTGATGAATTCTTGAAGATTAGCCAGCAATAGATTGAAGAGTACAAACGGATACACTACACTTAGCCTATAACATACATACCAGTCAACTATAAAAAAAACTTTATAACTTTAAACCTTCGTTTGAAACTTCTGCTTTTCTCCGTAAATCATTAAGCAAATCAGTATGCTGGTCAAAAAATTTATTTCGAAAAATCAAAGGATGTATAATAGAAATAGAAAAAAAATTAATATATTTTGAATGGATGAAACTGAGCATCGGGGCTTTTGTTTGATCGAGCCTAGCGAAGGTAGTTGAACGTTGGGTTGGATGGCGAATGGTGGGCTTGGTTTACGAGAGACAATATTTTTAACCTGCGAACTCATCAGGCAAATTAGCCCATCGTATGCAACACAGGGATGAGTCATTCAATGTTGTCAATTCATATTTTGTGAACGACTGATGAAGTGCGCATCTCAGCTGCGATCAATTTTTAGACATTTTTAAATAATCTGGTCAAGATAAAAATCACAATTCTGTAAATTTCTAGATCTCTACTTACGCATTTTATCTTTAGTCATAAATATTAATATTATTAAGCATAAGCCACAGATGGACCGCGCCCTGCCGGCACGATCCAACTGTGACTCATTCTTTAATGCTTCAAAAAGTTTTTTTTTATAGCCACTTCTTAGAGTGGATCACCCTGTCCAAAGCCCTGTAACAGCGGCCACTTATAGACGGACAGGGTTACAGTTACTGGAAAGATATCATCTTTTCCTGTTCGGCTTAGCCTACCCAAGTTATTACACCCTGGGTTGAGTGGTGGGCATGGACAAGCGAGCTGGGCTCGCCGGGGCTCGAACCCCAGATCTTCAACCTGCGATGCCAACATGTTTAACTACTATGCCATCGCGCCTCACTCTATGGTATAGTATTTTGGTGGTAGTGTTATAGTATTTTACCTTCTCCCAGGGTGGATACCACTCACTGCACCTCACCATTGCGGTTTAATTCCATTTGGAATTTTTTCTGCAGTGCACTTGTTGGTGCTACAATTTTCAGTAGCTCTTCAATAACAAATGGCCGTTGGTTCCTTATAGGCACTGCTTCCGGCTTTGCTCAGAGTGAATTTCAATGAAAAATGTGCGGGAACTCGAACTCAATAAGCCATAATTTTTCGTAAACCGTAGTCAATAGAAAACTCGCGCATTTTTGTGTTGTTGTCCCGTAATAAAAGGCTGGCAATGCAAATATTGGGAAAGCAAAGCACAGAAATAAAGAAAACATAGTCAAATTTGAATATGTGAAAGCAAAGAAACTTTTATAAACAAAAACAAAAATAATACCACACGTTAAAACTGAGCTAAAAATACAACGCGAAATAGATTTATTTACTTCATATCATAAATATGGTTCGTTTTATTCACAAAAATTCCTCGGAGCAGATCCCAGACACTGCACTTTACTATAGTGGCTCAGTTCTGTCCGGGAAATTTTCGGCTTAGAGTGCAGCTTAGTAATGGAAACCAAGTTTGAACCCAAACTAGGCAAAGAAAGACGAATTCAACACAAAACTAGTTCAAATATAACTAGGTAACATAGTTTCACTGCAATTCACGCTTTGCTGCAATTAAGACTTTTTTATTAGATTTGAAGAATAAAATCACCGAAACGTCAATTTCAAAAGCTTATTTCTTATGAAAATATAACCTTACATTTTCATTCTAGATACCTATTTATTTAACCTAGGTACCTAGTGAGTCTTTTTAGAACCTAGTTGAAAATAAGAAAAATTTTCTGCTCGGTAAAAGTTCAACTAGGTAAATCAAATATCCATGGAACTAGGTAAATGTATTTTTAAAATCAATTGGGTAAACTACGTATACTAGGTAACCTCGGTTCATTTATCCAGACTTGACCACATTAGTGCAGTTGCTATCTCATTTTAATAGGCCTTTGCCATATCAGCGGTCGTTAGGTAGTTCCGTTTGGGCTCCCACTAAAATTGGACACTTTGATACAAATTAATCCCAAATCAATATCAAGATATTCCAAACGATTCATTTACGTTTTTCCAAATTGCCATTTACTAAGTCACAAGAGGTCAGCGTCCTTAGGCAACTACCATTATGATGTTTGATCGTAGCGAGATAATTTATAGAAGCGTCACCTATAGTTACATTTCACTTATTTACAAATGTTATATCTTCCATTCATTTTTTTTTGGTGAAATTTTGCTGTAAAGCTCAGCGTAATTCTCGGTAAAATCTAAAATAAAAAGTAACATCGATTCTTAGTTGTTAAAATTTTAAAACGAGGCTATATCTCTTGACATAAAAAACGAGCTTTAATGTTTAGTTCACAAAACGTTATTACAGAAGAAAGCTCCAAAGGTATCGTAAAAAAGTCTCGGTACATCTCTAAAGTTCTTATTCCGTTTGAATATCTGCTTCAATATAGAAATAGCAAATTATTAGAAATGTCTTTATCTATAACGAACAGGTTTAAGGGGAACACTTGTCTTGATAAGTTGCATTTACTTTTCCACGAATCTCAACTACATCGCTTGTTGGAGCCATTACGTAATCACGAGGACAAATGCATTCTGTAGTGAACAATGCGTCTACTTCCGTCTCGTTGATAAGTCGATCCCAGAGCAGAAAGTTTTGTACTGTTCCAGAAAATGCCTGATGAGATTCAAAACCTCCACCCCTTGTATCTTGCTCTTGACCTATTATTGCGGTCCCGTTTCCTGGTATTATTGTTGTTTCTTTGTTGAATGAGCGTTGATCGGCAAACGATCCGTTCAAGTATATATTAACGTGATCTGTTTCCGTGGAAATGGAAACGCAAAGCAAAGATTTTGCTGCTATAACAAGGGGAAATTTCGTTATCCCCTCTCCCTTCTTGTGATTCACCATTATTTTTTGATTCCCATTTTTTCGTGGAAAAAACACCTGTAATGTGTTGCTTAAATGACCGCTTCCAATGGAATAGCTGAACAAAGATCCAGAAATATTTGCTCCAGGTAACGGTGTGATCCAGGCACAAATAGATACATTGGTTAAGTCGGGCATTGTTGTGTTGAATTTAACGTAATCTGTGATTTGGTCGGCATTCGGGAAATGATAGGTAGTTCGAGGACAATCTGTAACAAGACATATCATCCAAGTACAATGCATCATGTAACATACACACCGAAATGTTGCCCGAAAATTGGTTTAGTAGTTTTATTGCAATATCACCTAAACTACTATCAAAAAGCTGAAATTTTACTGTTTTTTTGTTGCAGTGTATCCTTTTTGCTATTCACAAAACAATATGGGAAACACCTACATTTTTCATATTCAAATATATACATTGTAGCGAAAAATGCAGTAAAATCACTGGGTTTTGGCAGTAGTTGATGGTACAGAAAAAAATCCAAAATTGGCTTTCTAGGCCAAATATGGAAAGTGCGGTCCAAAAATAGCTCATAATTGACATTCATCTCATCAAATTTTTTTTTAACTTTATAACTATGCAATTACTGAAAATCTCTAGTAAATTTACTCTACTTTTTGTAGTATATCTTAAGTGATGTCTCAAACATGATTCAAACCCCAGCAGCATATCAATTACAGTGCTTTAATGAAGAAATAAAAATAAATATGTTGTATTAAGAACCATATATATAATCCTAATCTTTAACTCCAAAGTTAGTACAGATAAACTCTGATTAATTTATTTTGCATTTAAATTTACGATCGTTTGTGAAATTTAAAATGAACCTGTAAGAAATATTAAACTGGTTTAGATGTGTTGCATTTGACTACAGGCCACAGTTTGTGATTCATATTCAATTGGACATTCGAAGACAGTTAATTTGTCAGATTGCTTTTAAAGGCAAAGAAAAATATTCTTCATTTTGACTTTGACAACTGATTTTTTTCTTACTTATAGGAGAACTTGTTCTCTCTTCCTGCAGTGTTTTATCGATAGGAGATGGTGAAGCATGTATAGTGACATCATTACAGGCTAGAGTGTCCGTTGCAGAAATTCGACTTTTCACAAAAGCTGACACTTCTCGTTCAAGCTCTGTTGAAAGTGGATGAATAAATATGAACAAATAGTGAACAAGGTACCCGAAAAATAATACCTAATCTGATCAGCTGATTTTAAATGTATTTGTCAAACTGCTGAATACACTGCGACAAAAGCACAGTAAAATTACTGTTTATTCTCAAGTATGGGCGGATGTTGAATCGAACCGCGACGGTGTACACTGTAACAAAAGTACAGTAAATTCACTGATCATTTGCAGTAATTGCATATTTACAAAATTAAAAAACGCCATGTTGATGAATTTTATGCCAATTATGGGCCGTTGATGGACCGCACCTTCGCGGTGCGGTCCATCAAACACCCCATATTTAGCAAAAAAACATGTAGAATTACTGTCAAAATTACTGATTTTGTTGGATTTTTTGTTACAGTTTGAACAGGAAAAAACTTTTGGCAAAATATTATTTTATTTTTTTATTTTACAACCTTAATTTTCCTCTGAAGGATACGTCAGAATTATTTATGAAGAGTTCACGAACCGGTTGCAATTTTATATTTATGAACGATAAATTCAACTATTATGTAACACAAAACAAGGAAATAGGAGGCTGACCAGCATCAGATGTAAAAAAAAAACATCCGCTATTTTGCTTTTGTTAATTTGCGATGATTTGCAGCATTAGTAGCAACCCTGCAACCACGTCTGGGAAACCGAATAATTCTTACCGAACTAGGATAATTTTTTTCGAAACGAATCGCGAATTTTGTTCAATAATAATAAGTTGCACGTTTTCACCTTTCTTATTCAATCATCAAAATTTTGAAATCTATTGAAAGCTTATATTTGAGATCAACTTCATTTTACAATTTTTTTTCTTAACCATTTAGGAAAATTTAAAAAAAATATTTTGTTAAAAGCATGGTACACTGGTTGATTGCACCGCCAATGCGCGGTTCATATGTATCCAATGCTTTAGATATTTGTTATTGCTTATGTCCGATTCACGACTGGTTCGAATAAAATTTAATATATATTTAATTCAATATCAGTAAGTATGTCAATTAAACCCATGTTTATGGCGCCTCGTTGATGATATCTGTGCCAATCATAGACAGTTGATGGACCGCACTTCGACGGAGCGGATCATCAACAGTCCATAGTTGACCGGAAGAGTTAATGATATGGCTTCATTTCAATTCCATCTTGTGAATTTACTTTATATACTATGTTTCCTATGTATGGAAAGAAAATTTTGTTTAATGCTTTAATTTTTCATTAGTTTTTAGACCAAAATTTTCACCATGAAAGCCGTCATCTATATGAACCGTGACGAACTGTTGGAATTCAACTATTATGCAACACGAAACAAGGAAATACTGGGGTGTAGCAACAGCAGCTGTCAAAAAAAAAAATCGAATTTATGCACATCGGAAATTTTGGATTTCTATTCTCCCACCAATACAATATATTGACAGTGTTATTTTGACAAAAATAGGCGTCAAAGGCAAGTAAGAACTTTCTCAGCAGGAATTAATATTCAATTCTGTGTTTTATTGAAAAACGCCCGAATTTTATTCAAAAATTGATAAGTGTTTTTTTTTTTTGAATAATATGTATAATTTTAAGATCTAAACAAAATATGCGTTCTGAAACCAAATTCAATTTTATTAAAACATTCATCATTTAACTTCCCGATAATTTATCTCTAATTTTACAATATCATCAATAGCTGATTAGGGAAAATATTTTCAGTTAAATACTTTTATTTAATTTTTGAACCCAAAATTTTCACCTAGAGGGAAACGTAAACGATTGCGATTTTATGTTTTTGTATATATTATATACATATTATTTATAAATTCAACTATTACGTAACACGAAACCAGGAAATATTAGGCGCTGGCATACCTCAGCTGTTACCAATACTTACGAAATATTGCAATTAATAATTTACAAGAATTTGCAGCAAATATATTTCTAATCACAAGCAGTACTACAACTAGTACTGAGTTAAGAGCTGGGCAAATCGAATATTTCAGAATTTGAATATAATTCGAATAATTTTTTCGAATCTGATCGAATCACTCATGCCATGTAAATAACAATTATCCTATTTTTACTATGACAACTTGTCGCCATCGTAAAAATAAAATAAAAAATAGTTTATTGTCTATTTCCAACTCACTCTCTATGCTTAAGAGCAATAATCTCGATATTTTGACGACAAAGAATGATCGATTTCGGTCAAATTTGAATGAAATCGATCCCATTTCGTCTTTAAAATGAAAATTTTAGTGGATTTATCGAGTTTTCTTCCAATGGACGATTTACAAATGATTTGAATGCATTTTGCTTTAAATCGATTCGAATCACTGAATCGAATTATCCAAGCCTAACTACAACTAGAAGCACTTCAATGTCAGAAAGTCTTTCAATCAATTTATAGTTGATTTGATCCCAAATCATTCGTAAATATGACAGATGAGTCTATCATTACCAATTGCAGATACCACACACTACACCTCACTATAGCGCTTCGATTTCATTCGGATTGTTTCGCTCAGAGTGCAGTTGCTTGTACTAAATTCTGTAATATCTTTTTGTTATTTGAATAGTCGATAGTTGGTTATTTTGGAAGATTTTTCAGCCCTGTTCAGAGCACTCAAAAGTTGTATTTGAGGGGTATTTTGTTTTCTAACCACTTTTTGGAATTGGTCACTCTGACCAAGAAGACCCTGTTAAAGCAGCCACTTATAGTCGGACATGGTTAGAGTTGCTGTAAAGATATAAACTTTTCCTGTTCGGTTAAGCCTACCGAAATTTATACACCTTGTGGTAAGTAGGGCTGGGCTAACCGAATCATTTGGAATTCGAATTTAATTCGAATAATTTTTTCGAATCGAATAACGAATTCCATGTAGATAACAAGTATCCCATTTTTACTATTACAACGTGTCTTCATTTTGAAATTATGCAATCTATAGTTTATAGTGCATATTTCAATTCACACTCTATGTATAAAAGCAACAATATTCATATTTTAACGACAAAATATGATCGATTTTGGTCAAATTTGACCAAAATCGATTGTATTTTGTCGTTGAAAATAAAAATTCTACTCCATTTAGAAAGTATTTGTTCTATGAATTATTCACAATTGATTCAAATATATTGTGCTTCAAATCGATCTGAATCACGGAATCGGATTGCCCAGCCCTAGTGGTTAGTAGTGGGTACGGATTTGTGAATCGGACTCGAACCCGAGATCGTCAACCTGCGATTCTAACATGTTTAACCACTAGAACATCGCCTCCATTAAAATGACAATTCCTAAGTAGAAGTTTATTGTTTAAAAACTTGAGCCTCAGTTGAATCGCGTCCAATCCACAAGATTTGTCAGACTCACACTTATCAAAAAACGAAATGGTCATAATAATAATATTTATTTATTTAATATTCGCGAATCGCTAATTTTGTTCAATAATAACAAGTTGCTCGTTTTCACCTTCCTTATTCAATCATCAAAATTTAGAAAGCTATCTAATTGTACTTGAGATCCACTTCATTATTCAATTTTTTCTCTCCTACCATTTAGAAAAATTAATATATGTTATTGCGGCGTATGTCCGATTCCCGACTGGTTTGCTTAGAATCGCATACTTAAATTGCCCAGCCCTTTATGCAACACAAAAACATGAAAATCTGCGTGTTGCATACCCTGCTTAGGATCATGAAATTCAATATCAGAAAGTCTTTCAATTAAACCCTTGTTTAAGGCGCCTTGTTGATGAGATCTATGCCAATCATGGACAGTTGATGGACCGCACCTCAACGGTGCGTAACATCAACAGTCCATACTTGAACGGAAAAGTTAATTATATGGCTTCATTTCACTGCCATCTTGTGAATTTACTTTAAATAGCATGTTTCCTATGTATGGAAAGAAATTTGGTTAAATGCTTTTAATTTTTCATTTATTTTTGGATCAAAATTTTCACCGTGAAAGCCGTCATCTATATGAACCGCGACGAACCGTTCGAATTTTTTTATTTTATTTTTTGTTAGAAATAACTTCAACTATTATGCCACACGAAACAAGGAAATACTGGGCTCTAGCAACAGCAGCTACCAAACAAAATCGAATTTATGCGCTCAAAAATGTGCATTAATTTATTTGAAAATTGTCGCAGCTTTGCAAATACCACTAGACAAAAAAGGAAATAATTTAAAATCAGAATCTGAACCGGAAACATTTTTCGAAACGAATCGAATCGCTAATTTGGTGTAATTTACGATTCGCCCGTTTTTACTTTTAATATTTGCTCAATAACCAAAATTATAAAATCTATTATAAACTCGTATTTAAATTTGACCTTTTTTCTTTATATTCCCCACGAGATAAAAAAAAAATGCTAAAAATTCTTCGATTGGGCAATTCACCAATAGCCGAATTAAATTACTTAACCTAACCGTACTAAAAAACACAAAAATTTGCGTTTTGGTGACGATCATGAGATTCATTATCAGAATATATCCCGAATAAATTCTAGATGAATAAACACAGTCCCAAAAAACATTTATAAAAAGTGTCAGATGGATCTACAATCACCGACGGCAAACTATAGCTTTGCGAGTTAAATTACGTTTGGAATGTTTGGCTAGTGTTGAATTGCTGACAATGCATTTTGTTGCATTCTTTTGCCATTCTGGCGGCCGTAAACTGGTTCGTTTTAGGAGCTGCTTCCAGCCTTGCTTTAAGTGAATTTAAACTAAAAAAATGTCTTATAGACTAGGATGGCATATTCCAATAGGAAATCTTATTTGGCAAAGCATAAGTCACAAATGGATTGCGCCTAAGCGGAACAATCCATCAGTTACTCATACTTTGCATGTTACATCAAAAATATTTCGCACTGGGACAAACCGGATTCCGATATTATAAATTCATTCGACTTTAAATATTATTTCAGATGAAGTTTTTCACGCATCAGCGGCGGAAGATCACCGATATTTTGGAATCCTACTCTCCCACAAATACAATAAAGTGACAGTGTTATTTTGACGAAAATACACGTCAAAGGCAAGTAAGAACTTTCTCAGCAAGAAGTAATATTCGATTTTGTGTTCTACCGAAAAACGCCCGAATTTTATCCAAAAAGTGATAAGTGTTTTGTTTTGAATGATGTGAATAATTTTAAGTACTAAACAAAATATTCCCTCTGGAACCAAATTCAATTTTATTCAAACATCCATCATATATTAAACTTCCCGATAATTTATCTTTAGTTTTAAAATATCATCAACAGCTTATATATTTTCAGTAAAATGTTTCAATTATTTTGTTGCATTTTTTGAACCCAAAATTTTCACCGAGAAGGAAAAGTGAAAAAAGTTTAGGAATGGGTCACGAACCGTTTGCGATTTTATGTTTTTGTATATATTATATACATATTATCTCTAAATTCAACTGTTACGTGACGCGAAACCAGGAAATATGCGGCGCTGGCATAGCTCAGCTGTTACAAAAACTTTAGAAATATTGCAATTAATAATTTGCAAGGATTTGCAGCAAATATATTTCCAATCATTGGCAATACTACAACTAGTACTGGGTTCACAGCTGGGCAAAATCGAATTATTCAGAATTTGAATATAATTCGAATAATTTTTTCAACTCTGATCGAATCACTAATGTCATGTAAATAAAAATTAACCTATTTCTACTATCACAACTTATAGCCATCGTGAAAATAAAAAAAATGTAGTTTATTGCGTATTTCCAATTTACACTCCATGTTTAAGAGCAACAATCTCCATATTTGGACGACAAAAATTAATCGATTTGACCAAAATCGATTTCTTTTTGTCGTTAAAATGAAAATTGCAGTTCATTTAGGGAGTTTTTGTTTCAATGAACCATTTACTAATGATTTGAATGCATTTTGCTTCAAATCGATTCGAATCACTGAATCGAATTATCCAGGCCTTACTACAATTAGAGGCACTCAAATGTCATAAAGTCTTTCAATTAATTTATTGTTTAGTTGTTCCCAAATCATTTGTAAATATGGCAGATGGGTCTATTATAACAAAGAGCACATACCACACACAGCACCCCACGATAGAGCTTTATTTCCGTTCGGAATGTTTCGCTCAGAGCGCAGTTGCTCGTACTAATTTTGCGATACCCTTTGTTATTTGAATAGTCGATAGTCGGTTGCTTTGGAAGCTTTTTCCGGCCTTGCCTAGAGCACTCAAAAGTTGTATTTGAAGGGGAATTTTAGCCTTTTTTTAGAGTTGGCCACTCTGGCCAAGATCCTGTATCAGCGGCCACCGGATTCCGAAATTTTACAATTTATTTTAATTTAATTATTATTTCAGACGATGTTCTTCACGCGGAAGATCACCGATATTTTGGATTCCTACTCTCCAGCAAATACAATATATTGACAGTGTTGTTCTGTCAAAAATATTCGTCAAAGGCAAGTATGAACTTTCTCAGCAAGAAGTAATATTCAATTCTGCGTTTTACCAAACAAACGCCCGAATTTTATTCAAAAAGTGATGAGTGTTTTTTTTTTTTGAATGATGTGAATAACTTTAATATCTAAACAAAATATTCCCTCTGGAACCAAATTCAATTTTATTAAAACATCCATCATATATTAAACTTCACGATAATTTTCCCATAATTTTACAATATCATCAACAGCTTGTATATTTTCAGTAAAATGTTTCATTTTTTACATTATTTTTTGAACCCAAAATTTTTACTTAAAGGACACGTAAAAAAAGTTTATAAACAGATCACGAACCGATTGCGAATATATGTTTTTGTATATATTATATACATATTATCTTCAAATTCAACTATTACGTAACACGAAACCAGGAAATATACGGCGCTGGCATAGCTCAGCTGTTACCAAAACTTCCGAAATATTGCAATTAATAATTTGCAAGAATTTGCAGCAAATATATTTCCAATCAGAAGCATTAGTACAACCATTACCGGGATAAGAGTTGGGCAAAATCGAATACTTCAGAATTTGAATATAATTCGAATAATTTTTTTCAAATCTGATCGAATCATTGTCATGTAAATAACAATTATATTATTTTTACTATCACAACTTGTCGCCATCGTGACAATAAAAAAAAATAGTATATTGTGTAATTCCAATTTACACTCCATGTCTAAGAGCAGTAATTTTCATATTTTTACGGCAAAAAATGATCGATTTTGGTCAAATTTGGATAAAATAAATTTTTTTTTGTCCATTTAGAGAGTTTTTGTTCCAATGAACCATTTGCGAATGATTTGAATGCATTTTGAAGAATGTTTCGCTCAGATTGCAGTTGATTTTACTAAATTTTGTAATAGCTTTTTGTTAATTAAATTATCGATAGGTGGTTCCTTTGGAAGCTTTTTTCGGCCCTGCTTAAAGCACGCAAAAGGTGTTTTGAGGAGGATTTTTTTATATCCTCTTCTTGGGGTTGGTCACCCTGTCCAAGATCCTCGCACCGGCTGCCACTTATAGAAGGACATGGATAAATAGAGCTGTTGGTCTATTGTAGAGTTGTGGGCACATTGTGACGATTGTGACTCGATCCCGAGATCTTGCGATGCCAACATGTTTAACCACTAGGCCATTGCGAACGTTAAAATGGCAGGTCTTACTTATAAGTTCAATGTTTAAAAACTTGCGTCACAGCTGAATCGCCCCTAATCCGCAAAACTTGTCAGAATCACTTTTATCAAAACATGTTTGAAAATGATGAATCGGTTTCTGACATTTTAGTTTTTTTCTACTTTCAATTTTCTCCCAAGTGATGTTTTACGATACCTGATCTCTACACTGCTTGGCATTGTATACGTAACAATAAAAAAGTGTAAATTAACAAATCAAGAAGTCCAATGAGAAAATAAGTTCCACTCACCGTCCAGACCGTCCTGAAAACAAAACAATACGATGTTAAAATATTATCATTTGAGAACCATTTATGAGGAAGGAGGAATACTCTTAATTTCATGGGAAAAAGGCTATGATAGTCAGTGGGCCTTTATTCAATTCTATTTCAGCAAGATGAAAAGCCTGCCCTCATAAGAACCAACCTTCGTCCATTTCTATGCCAATGAGATACTACAAGATGTAGCACCAGCACTGCTTTTCAATTCAGTGAAAAAGAATAAAAAAGACTGGACCAATGTTGCTTGATGCATTTATTGCATCTCCGTAAATCCCCGTCAAAAGTATTTTAAGCATGGCATTGATTGGTCAGAATTTTCATTTTTGTCAAGCATGAGTTACTGATGGACCGCGCCTCGGCGGCGCAATCCATCAATGACCCATACTTGACAAAACATGTTTGTGATTATGAGAAAGACTAAAAAGTGGTCATTTAGGGCTGGGCGAAACCGAATCATTAGAAATTCAAATTCTGATCCGGATAATTTTTTTCGAATTAGATTGAATCGCTGTTTCTTTTATAACAACAATATAGCGATTTTATTACAAAAATTTTTCTAGGTTGTCGAAATTATAAAAACCGCAATTAATTTGTTTAGTGTTTTTCTGAGATTTTTTTCATACAAATTGGGTTCTAATCAGAGCTGAGCAAAACCGAATCGTTTGTAATTCGAATCTGATTCGAATAATTTTTTTGAATCGGAACGGATCACTAATTCCTTGTAAATAACGAATTTCCTATTTTTTCATTATTACAAATTGTCCCCATTGTGAGAATCAACATATTTATAGGTTATTGTACATTTTCAATTAATACCCACTGTCTGAGGGCAACAGTTTTCATAAGTTAACGACGAAATATATTCAATTTTGTTCAAATTTGACCAAAATCGAATGTATTTTACTGTCAAAAATGAAAATTCTACTTCATCCAGCACGATTTTGTTCCTATGAATGAAAATAATTAGTGCTTCGAATCGATTCGAATCAACCAATCGAATTGCCCAGCCCTAGTGCTCACAGATTCTGGTAAAAGGGTATTTAACTCAAGAAGATCACTCGCTATTACGATAGTGCAGTACATTTGCCAATCGACTGCCTATTTACCAAAATTGAACTGATTTTATATGTGAGGTCAATACCAATTATGGGTTGTTGGTGGAATGCTCATTCTATCAATACTTCATATTTGACCAAAAAATTGATTAGTCAGTTTTATTTCAATATGACTTAGTAATACTCTAAAATAATGGCAATTTTGGTGCATTTCGATATAATGTAGAGATGAAAATTAATGTTTTTTTTTTATGTACAATAGATCAATATAGCACAGACTTACCGCATCGAAGTAAAATACTTTACAATCTTCAACGCCTTCTTCGCAATCTTCGTCGTCGGATTCGGGGAATGTGGATGGTGGCCCTGTTAGCAAGGAATATTGTGTAGACTTAGGTACCGGAAAGAGGGTTAGCAAAACATGAATAATACTTGAAATTGTTATGAAATTTGGGTGGTTGGTAATGTTTAAATCTCAAAACGAAATAAGACCCAATCAGGAATTATTTTGTTAAGTCTGAGGCACAAATGGAATGCGTCTCAGTGGCGCGATCCATCAGTGACTCATATCGAACAAAACATGATCAGGAGAAAAGTTTCATAATTGAGGGAAACACATCACATGCATAAAAAAACAGGAACGCATGAATATTTTGCAGAAAAATGGGGAAAAAAGTTTAATATAAAATTGAGAAAAAACAATTTTAAAAAGTCAGCAATTGAAGAATAGAAAGGGGGAAGAATAGCAGTAGGAAGGATAATTGTATACAAATTGTTTTCATTGGAGTGAATCAACATAAACAATGCTCAATACCAAAGGATATTTACAAAGTAACAGTGATGCCTTTGTTCAGATGAAATATGCTTTCCAATTCCTACCGATAGGCTGGGCAAAACCGAAACATTTGAAATTCGAATCATAAATTTCATGTATATAACAAATTGTCTTCAATGTAAAAAAAATTTATAGTTTGTTGTATTTTCAATTAACACTATAAGCACCGCAGTGGTTTTCATATTTTAACGGCAAAAAAATTTTGCTAAACTTATTGTATTTTGTTGTTAAAAAATGAAAATTCCAGTTCATTTTGCAAGTTTTTGTTTCTATTAACGATTCACGATTTATTCGAATGTAAAGTGCTTCGAATCGATTCAAACCACCAAATCATATCGCCCGGTTTTACTTACCGAGTTCACAATTGTTAGTTATTACAGAATAACACGCCGAAGAGTTACCATTCAAAAAATTGGAAGGCATCTGAAGTATTTACTAGGTATACACAGTTACAATAAAGAACCAAGAGGTTAGTATATGCCCAGATAGGTGTTCGGAAGCGCCATTGCAACCTAGTCTCTCTTAAAAAACAAAGAATATGAATGGTCCCGCCATTGGTTTGTGGAGATACCGACACCAACTCGGCCAAGTGAACTTAATGATTTGTTTTAATTAATTTTAGATAACTTACCTTGACAATCGCCCGGACTTGATATTCCATAATGGTTATACATGGCGAACAAAATAACTATTCGCGAAATCCTCATTTTCAGTTTCTATTCTTCTATTCTACGCTAAATTTTTATTTTTTTTATTTTTTAAATTTTATACGCTAAGTTTTATACTTCGAATTAAAAAAAAAGTTCAATATTTACCGAGATATCAACGAGTTGCCTCAAAGCTCTTTAAAAATTCTGATCTCTTTGAAGGATTTGATCCCGCCATACTTAGCATATTCATGCAAATTGGTCGTCTGGCCGGGATATAAGAAATGCATGATATTAACTTTAATATTTATAATTACAATATTTCTTTAAACATAATTTATTTTAAATTTCAGATCTACAATTAGCAATGCTTTCTAAGCATTTACAATTGATATGGAGAGACATGGCTGCTGTCATCTCGATATACGTCAAATATTTGAATGAATTAATACACAAAGCTCTAGTTTTATTTCCAACTTCCTTGTTTTGCGTAGTATACACACACGCATGCTCATTGTGGAAAAACTGTCACAAAAACGTCAACATTTATCAAGACAACAGACTGTAATCCATACACGGCCGCCGTTAAATTCTCGCTGTTTATCAGTTTCCCGTGTTTGGATGTATATAGATCACTGAATATATTGTATTGTATGTAATAACATATAGTATGTATAATGTTGTGAAATAATCTGGGTTAAAATTTGTTACAAAAATATAATGACGTGGATTCATGGCAGGTTAAATCCACATTTCTATTGTAGGGCTGGGCAATTTGATTCCGTGATTCGAATTGATTCGAAGCACTATATATTCGAATCAATTGTGAATCGTTCATAGGAACAAATACTTTTTAAATGGACTAAAAACATTTTAAGCGAAAAAATGCAATTGATTTCGGTCAAATTTGACCAAAATCGATGATATTTTTTCGTTAAAATATTAAAGCTGTTGCTCTTTATAAACATGGAGTGTGAATTGAATATACACCATGAACTATGTCTTGTTTTTTATAATGACAAATTGTAACATTAAAAATGGGATATTTGTTATTTACACGGAATTCGTTATTCGATCCTATTCGAAAAATTATTCGAATCAAATTCGAATTTTAAATGATTCTCTTTTGCCCAGTCCTATTCTTTTGTGAACTAAATCAAAATATTTTCTCAAGCGAAGTATAAAGTGCTGATCATTCCTTCCATCGTCCATTAAAAAATATTTTTCAATTATAGTGTCAATAGTCAAACTAGTTTTTATTAAACCCAGTTGAACAAAACTAATTTACAGAAAACTTGATAGTTTCACTTCTAAAACAAGGGTACTCAGATACTCCGGTCAAAATACTCAGATTAAAATCCGGTCAAACTATCGGCAATCGTCATTTAGATGCATTTAAGATATTTTTAATTAATTTTAAGATTGAAATCATCGAATCGTCTTTTTTAAAAACATTTCCACAATGATTGTATGATTTACCTAGTTTTTATACCAGATACCTACTTTTGGAGCCTGGTAACTTGTTAATTCATAAATGCCTAGTTAAAATTTGGTAAATTCACCTATTTTACCTGAAAAATTAACTAGTTGAAACTGTTCAAAAATAATCGCGGTAAACTAGGCATACTGGGTATACTAGGTATACTTACCTAAAACTGTCAACACTAGTCATAAGTCAGAAAAGTTTTATCCAAACATATTTTGATAAGTATGGGTCACTGATGGATCGTGCCGCCTAGGCTTATGCTTAGCGAAATAAAAATTGTAAATATGTAATCAAGACTGTCCGGCATACAAGTCCAAAAAAATCCGTGGTACATGTGTTGCATAACTGCTTTAATTCTACTTGTGGCGTGAATGTTTGTCGATGTTGGCATAATTGAATAAAAATAAATTTTGCAATGAAGACTATTGTGAGGGCTACAAGCTGGTCGTTACCTGCTTAATTATGTCTTCCATATGACCGTTCAAAAATTGAAGCGAAGATAAAGCACGTTATATTCCAATCAAAATTTCTATTTTATCAAGTGTCAGCCACCAATGGACCTCGTCGCATCGCATTTACTTCCGAAAATATGGTTAAAACTAGATTAAAAATCAGATAAACTATAGGTGATTGTCGTTTAGCTGCATTCAAGGCATTTTTAATGGATTTTAAGGTTAAAACCTTTAAATTCTCTATTTTAACAGATTTTCTATAAATATAATCTACCTGTTTTTTTTTTTTTTTTATACTAGGTACCTCTTTGAAATTTAGGTAAATTTACATAATTTACCCAGTAAATTTACTTGGTAAAATATCAAACAGAAAACTAGTTTGAGTCTAACTAGGTAAGTTATGTATTCTTGAAACTGGGTAAAAGTGCTTTGAAAATAAAATCTTTAAACTAAGTATACAAGATAAACCAGGTACTTTTACCTACAATTGCCAACATTAATGCTGAGACGTCGGAACAGGGGCGGCGGCGAGTGTAGCTAATGCGCTTGAAATGAACATCAAAATAGCGCTTTCGGGGCATGAAGCTTTAAAAATATGGCGTTAGTGATCCAGTCACATGAACTTTGCGTATTTTACAATATAAGTTCACTTTAAGCGAAAAGTACACAACGTGACTACAGTCGAGTCAAGTCATTCAAAATTATTTTTTATGGTGCCGCTCGAGTCTCCCCGACTCTAGATATGACCTATGATATCACTGTCGGGCCAATTGACTGGGTAATTAAAGAATTCGATTACTTGGAGATTTGAATTTTCTCTATTTTCTTACTACTCGTCATCGTTAAAATAATTTGACAACAATTTCCATAACATGATATTAATACAACGTATTACTTCCTATGAATAAGGGATGTCAGAAAGCGAATAAATATTGGGAAAATTTTTATCAAAGCATGTTTTGTCTCGCATGTGTCATTGATGGACCGCGTCGATGAGACGCATCCATCTGTGGCGCAAGCGTGACAAAAATAATTTCATATAGGGATATATACCTGAAAGAAAATTCTGCGCAAATACTTTTTCAGCATAAACCATAAATTTTATTTCGTCATGCATGAGACACTGATGGAGGGATGCGGTCCATCTGTGGCGCATGCATGACGAAATAAAATTTATGGTTGAAATATATATATAGATAAAAAATGGAATAAATTTACTGCTCTTTCACCGTATATGCTTGAATAACAATGAAGTAACCAAGCAGAAATAATGTATAGAATATATAATGGTCCTAGTTGACCATAGAAAAACTATTCAATATTAATTTAAAGCAGTTGTGACAACAGATGGAAGATGCAACTTACTTGGTAATGAACTTTACGATTAAAATTCACTCTTAGCAAGACCGATGGACGTTAGTGCTTAAATAGAATCAACTGACGATCACCTGATAGCAAAATTATACTGCAAGATGTAATACTAGAAACTGCACTCTGAGCGGAAAACATTCCATCGGATGCTGAGGAATGGGTTGAAAATTAAATATTCGTTGCAACAAGATGGTTTCTTTAGAGTACTCCTCCTCCAAATTTGCTTATGGTGAATTCCTATTCTATGATTGCGCTATTAAAAAACAATGTTTTACATGCAGTTTATTATTATTTTTTTATAGCCGCTTCTTGGAGGTGATTACCCTGTCCATGATCACTTATAGACGGGTAAGGTTAGAGCTTTTTTATATATAGGATATAATCTGCATATATGTTATAGGAAATAATCCTAGTCTACCCAAGTTATTACACTCGGGTTTGAGTGTCGGGCATGGACTAAAAAGCCGGACTTGCCGGGATTGGAACCCGAGAAATTCAAACTACGCCGCCAACTTGTTAACCACTAGGTCATGTCACCCGCAACATATACAAATTTGATATTTAAATTTCAAACAATGCAACGATCCCACTGATCTGAATTTTATTGAATTATCAATTAGTATAAAAAGTATAAAGGTATGTACGGTACCCCAATATTTTTATGCGTGTCATAAGTGATGAGTAAAAGAGGAAACAAAACGGTGGTATGTGGCTTTACCATCACCCAGCGCCGATAACACTAAATGCGCTGTATCATTGTAGTTCATTTTCACACAAAATAATATCCGTTTAGAACTTAATTGCTGGGTCAGAATCTTGTGATTGCTATGTGTTATTTGAGTGACCGTTAGTTAGTCCCATGTATATGCACTGCTTTTAACTTTACTTAACACAAATTTTATAATCTATATACATTATAATGGTAGTCTGTACCATAGTTTATTAAGTATGAGTCATTGATGGATCGCGCCGTGGAGGCGCGGTCCATCCGTGACTCATGCTTGATAAAATCAAATTGTTGACTATCGTACGATACTTTTAATATACGTGAAATATATGCGTCCATTTGTCCATATTTATTTACCAGTTAATTCTAGTAACTTTACACGAATTTTCTCACAGTGGTTCAATATATTACTTAATATATTTGTTTAATATTTTACTAACAACAATTCTGGTTTGCAAAACAATGTCATTGATGTACGTCGGCTGGGCCTACAGTCCTTCTCTGACCCATACTTGGCAAAGCCCTTTTCGATTTTAAAAGCAATTTTGATTGGAATGGGATATCCGGTAATTATATTCAGAAATTACTGTTTGACAAACCGCGACTACTGTGTCGCTGATGGAGAATAAGCGACAATTTTTTTTTATCAAATTTCACTAAAAACAGGGCCGCAAAGGCCATATACTTGGAAAGTCTCATAAAAGCACTAGTGTGCAAAAGCTACACAAAATGCAGAATGAGGATTGTGAAATTCCCCTTAATAACATATGACTATTATCGCGAGTATCAAAGCCTTGTAGATGACAACTAACAGGAAAGCTGTGAAAAGGTGAGGCAATTTCGAAATTCCAGAAGATAACTGCTAGACAGCAACTCGTATTTCGAAGTTTAGCATGTATCAAGTTGCAGATGGTTTTTATTGCCACCCAGGACAGATACCATCACTGCGCTTTGTCGTAGGGGTTTACTATTTTGTAACAGGTCTTTGGCATATATATAAATTGTATCTTGGTCCCTTTGCCTGTTTTCAGCCTTAATGCGTGAAGTAAATTTCAATAAACCGTTTTGTCGTTTTATTGAAAATTTTAGTCTATTTAGAAAGTATTTGTTCCACTTAACGATTCATGATTGATTCGAATATATAGTACCTCAGAATGATTCGAATCACCGAATCGAATGGCCCAGCCCTAGTAGATGGGTATGTATGCTGATGTCGCACAGAACAGATACAACCAGATCTTTGACGTGTAAGAGCTCTATTTTATCCTCTACTTTCGACCTCAGTATTTAGAGCGAATTTCAATAAAAATTCCACTGAATTTAATTACAAGACGACTAATACTATCTCATTTTTGAGTCATTGCAGCAGATTGTGAGGAAATCTTTCTGAAGTGACCTGTTAAATAGTCAACGCGGAGTCGGGATTTGAGCATGAAATCAAGTTGAGGATGGCTTTATTGCCACCCAGGACAGATATCATCAATGCATTTCTGAGTGCTTGTTTCTTTGACCGTTAGTTCCACCCTCTTACCTTTTACCTTCGGCATCGCTTTGAGTGAATTCCAATAAATTCTCATCAAATTTAGTTACAAGCCATCAAATATTATCTGTAAGAAGAGGGGCTTTCAAAAGGGAGATTGCTAGATAGACAATGCACAGTTAAATTTGCCCATAAGTAATCAGGTGACAGACGATTGTATAACCGTCCGGGTCAGATACCATCATTGTAATTTATCATATTAATTTACTTCATTTTATAACAGATCTTTAACAACAAATAGTTCATTATCCTATGCTTTCGACTTTAATGCATAGATAGGACTGGGAAAACCCGAATCATTTGGAATTCGAATTTGATTCGAATATTTTTGTCGAATCGGATCGAATCGTTGACTTTATAAAAATATCAAATATCCCATTTTTACTATTACAATTTTAATAATAATATATGATTATGATAATTAGAAAATATTAAGTTACATATATATTAGCATAAACTGACTTAAAAGCGATGTATTTTCATTTTAATGACAAAATACAACCGATTTTGGTCGAATTTGATCAAAATCGATTGCAAAGTTCATTGCTCTTTGTTATAACCCGAATAGTACTATCGGATGTTTGAGTCATGACAGCAGCGTAAGGAAAGGGAATTTCATACGTGAACTGCTAGACATACAATGCGGCAGTGAAATTGTCCATATTATGCTAAATAAGTGGCTGGTGATGGCCTCCTAGGTATATCAAATTGACAAGAGGAAAAGGCGTAGAACAACAACGATACATGAGTAATGTATTTCTTTAAAGCGCATTGACGTGAACAAAGACTTATAAGTAAGACACACCACGCATCAATGTTGTCAAACAAAGCAATTCGCAATAGTGGACCATGCTTCATCATCATTCACATTGTATCGATCATATTTGGCATGTTATCGATAAGAAAGTGCAGTAAAATTACCATACATTTTCGGTAATTCCATGTTTGTAAATATCAACCTTGTTAAATACATTTGTCAAATATGGACTGGAAGTGGAGACCTTGAAGGTGCGGTCCATCAACAGTCCATATTTGATCTTAAATGTTGATTTTAGAGTTTTAATGCAATGTCGCCAAGTAATATTAATCTTGAAGAGGGGTTATTGTTTTTTTTTTCGTTACAGCGTAAAACTGGTGAGGCTTCGGTTGCATATCTGATAAAGACCTAAATACTGAAGATACTGGGAAAAATATATTAAACGAGGTTCTTCTTGTACATGTCACGGTAATCCGGAATAAGTTCTCTAGGTAGTGCGAGAGGTGTTGCGCGAAAACAGAGTTTTTATGGTTGTCTGTGATAAATAGGTTTCGAAGCACCAAGTTGATATCTGTCAATCAAGAGTGCTGCGTAGAAAGTATGATATTTTACCCCTTTTTTTTCTATGTCGAAATTGTAAGTTTTCAGCAGCTATTTAGTATTAGTATTTAGTATTTAAAACAATTCTATTCGAATCAGACGTGTATCGGTCATAGAAACAAAAACTAACAGTGAGATGTTTGTTCAAGTTGAAAGTGTTCATGTGTTTTTGTACAGATTTACAAAAAACCTGAAATAATATAAAGGAATTTAAGCTTATGGAAATATGTGCAAAGTTATTATTTTTTTGCTCGTTCTTCTTCGTTGATTTACCAGTATAAACTGTTATGAAACAGATGGATACAAAGGTATGTATGAAGCATATAAGTATTTCTCAATGACTCATATGAGTGAACTGTCCTGGCGGAGCATGTTTAGATATGTCCAAAAGACATACGCTGCCAGGTTCCGTATAGCCTATAACCAAGGTAATGTTCTCTGGTTTGAATGGTGGGCATAGGAATATGGGACAGACAAATCTCTTTCGAAACTGAATTTTTCAACTCGAGATGCCAACATATTGACTACTAGGTTACAAAATGCAGGGCGCAGAAATTTACCGAATATGATAACCTTATTTTATATAGAGAAAGTAGGGTATTCAGGGAATGGGGCGAAACCCTACCATCACCGACCGAAAACAAACGTACGTTGGCCTTTCAAAGTAGGAAATCTCAAATACGTCTTATCAGCTCTTATTAAGTCTTCAAATCCCATTTTCCGCCGCGTTTTCCGCGTTTTTCGTAGCATATCTGATAAATACCTAATTACTAAAGACACTAGGAAAATCAAATTGAACGAGGTTCCATTTGTACATGTCACGGTAATCCGGAATTAGTTCCCTAGTTAGTGCGAGAGGTGTTGCGTTTTTATGGTTGTCTGTGATAAATAGGTTTTGAAGGACCAGGATGATATCTGTCAATCAAGAGTGCTGCGTAGAAAGTGTGTTATTTCCCCCTTCTTTTTCTCTATGTCGAAATTGTTAGTTTTCTGCAGCTATTTAGTATTGGTCACTAACAGATTACCCCGACATAAATGAAAAAATATGAGAAATTCCATTTGATTACATGAATCGATTTAAAGCAAGACCTGAAGTTATTCGAATCAGACGTGTATCGGTCTAGGGCACATTAACTTTTTCTCATTGCCTCGAATTGTCTTAATTTTTTTGAAAACAGTAGACAATTCGTCTATAAATGGTCGCCAGTATACGGCTTACTGAGAGTGATGATGAAATTACTGTTTGTAAAAAATAATTTAATAATGTGACAAAACAATAAAAGAACAATATTATCTTATTCGTTAAAGCTCTATCCGCTACTCTTTTATTGTGATATTGGTATTTAGTATAGGATCAAGTTATGTGGAGTCTATATGGTCCAAAGCTTTAGTAAGCTACCACTCCAACAAAAAAATTAATTTTTTGACTCCCATTCGTTGAAAGCAAAAATGGCTGGATTTTTCTTAATTTGCTCTAAGAGGGCGTATGTAGTACTCTTAGAAGCGATGCGTAGCCATTTATACGCCAAAGAACTATTTCAAAATCTGGTGCCTGCAACTGCGTTTCGAGTTAAAAACTTTTTATACAGCAGTGCACCAATATATATTATTAAAGTTGCCAGTAAGTGGGCTCTGGTATGAGAGATTAGCAATATCGCATCAAATATGTGTATGTGGGAGCGAAGGCCTAGTGATTATTATGTTGACATCGCAGTTTGAAGCTCTCGCTCTCGGGCTTATTTTTCCATAGTAACCGCCAAACCAGGGAGTAATAACTTGGTTATATACCTAAACTAGGCAATATCAAAAAAATCATATCTACCCGAAACACTAATCCCGTCCGTCTGTAAGTTGTCGCAGCCTTTGTCAGGGTGATCAACCCCAAAAAGAGTGTCTATATATTAATATACGTTTGAAGATATTAATGGCTGGAATATTATTCAAATCAATCTCGCACTATTGTTAATCCCTGTTTAAAAATACGACATGCGCATGCTTTGTTAAGTATGAGTAGGTGTGTGGTTCTGTCGAGGTACGGACTATCCGTGATGCGTGCTTGACAAATCCGAATTTCTGAATTGGGATGGAATTGCAATATTATTATTTAGATGAGAATCATGAGGGTGCCTCATTCGAAGGAACTTGTGAAGAAGATGAAGATTGTCAAGAATTTATATTTAATGAAGTAAGGAATTATTACGTTTTTACTGTTAATGTTTCTTAAATAGCTTCTCGGCACTAGTTCAATATCGAGATTATGTCGTATTTCATCAATTCCAAATTATTTCGCTGATTCCGGTTTAATTGGCAATAAAATTTCAAATTTTGCTTTCAAAATGACTTCTACGAATCGGCAATTTACTGATTAAAAAATCATAAGTTAAAATTGGCAATTCGAGAAAAGGCAAAAACTGTTTCCTTTTGAATTTGATAATGGAGGTGGAAAAATATATGATAAACGCAACATGTGCGAATGTTGCTTTAAGGCGATGAGTTTTGCTTCTTTTGATATATAAAAGTTTTGCCAAGTTTTCACTTGGCTTGTGCATCCCAACATTGAAGTTCTAGATAGTTAAGTGCGTACGGCAAGTGGTGGCTACCCTAGTTGATGAAAGAACCACCTACCACTTCTTTGTTTCTTTTGAGTCGCCTCTTACTGCTCGTAGGAAATAGGTTGGGGAAAGGCTAAAGCCCATCCCAATGCTAAGTAAATTAAAAATATTATAATTTAATTTACAATTTCATTTTTAATATTATTTTCAGAACAATCTTGACGGTGAGTACTATCACTTTTTATTTTGCAGTTTTGTGGTTACATTTTCAACAATTAAAATGAAAGTCTTAAAAACCTTACGAGATGTACCGATGCAATGAGACGAATATTAGTGGTAAAAGCGGTATCAGATGTTTAGAAATAATTAACGATTCGATCCAATTTAAAATATTTTCCAAATGTAATTCGAAGTTAAAATTCATTCCCCGTATGTACGGGCTTTAGAATAGTCCTAACGTATTTCCTGTGTGTCGTATGAGGCGACTACAAAAAGGCAAATAATTGGTAGATGGTTTCACCATCACCCTGGTCGGATACCACTCACTGCACTTTAACATGATGGTTTATTTATGTTTGGAATGCTTTCCGTTTAGAGTGCTGTTGCTGGTACTACATCTCTAAGTAGCTCCTTGCTATTGATTGACTGTTAGTTAGTTCCCTTTGGGAGCTGCTTCCGGCTTTGCTTAGAGCGAAATTCAATAAGAAAAAAGGATTTGGTTTTTCCCAAGCCTTATCCATCTAGTGGAAGTGCTAAATAGCAAACGCAAATATTGTTAAATCTCCCTCAAATGGATCTCTTATGCTCTATAAGCAATAAGCAAACTTTAATATTAAAAAGTACCTTAGTGGTAGGAAATCCAAACTAAAAATCATCCTTTTTGTTTTTGTTTCTCGTGTTATGACATTTTTGTCTGTGGTAAGCACTGCATCATATAAATAATTGTAGTTTGATTCCTTTATTGTCATGCATGTGTTTAATCCTAAATTATATCAGGAAGTTAATAGCACTTGAATAGAACTAAACGGCGCACGCCCCCCCCCCTCCACTCGATCAGAAAGTCCAATAAGTCGAACATGCGCCACAGATGGACCGCACCTTATCGGCGCGCTCCATTAGTGACACATATGTAACAAATAGTGCTTCGGCAGAATCTTACTCATGGGCCCATTTTTTATTGCAAAGAGATAAAAATATGAAAAACTGCAACCGGACTTTGCTCTATACATGTCGATGGGTAGAATAAGTGTTCACTTCACTTTTCAGGTGTCTAGCATGCATTTTTATACATGAATTAGTCCTCCATGTTCTAAATTCAGATCTTGAAAGAAATGTCGCAAGCTTCATTAAGAGCAAATTATCAGAACCGACAAACGATGATTGTTCATTTAACGATATCACCATGACTACAACACCAGTTACCACTGATGAAACAATGACTATTAATTCCATTCCCACCGGCGCAGCAATAACTACCAAACCTGTTACTGCAGCCAAATCAATGACGTCTGAACAGTCTTCTACATCGTCTCCTGCAACTTTCGTACCTGATGCACAGGGTAAGATTCAATCATTTGAAAAAGAAAATAACATCGTTGTTTGAGCTAGGAAGAGCAAGGAAAAGAAATAAATCCGACGACGATATTAATTCTGTAAAATGAACAGAATCCGATAATTCCGACGTCTATTCATATCAGAAATTGTTTATCTAAACATTTTCTGTCGAGAATGACTCAATGATGGATCACGTCGTCAAGTACGTGACAAAATAAATATTAGGAATTGGAATAATGGCCGATAATTGACCACAATAAAGATTAAAAGTTCATATATGGTAATGTAACTAAATATTGCCATATCATGGTAGTTTGCGCATTTTTTAGCAATTTGTCTAACGTTCATTGTAATGGTGATTTTTTCCAATTTTTTACAGAAAATAAATTCTGAATAAAATTATTTGAAATTTTTAAATACGCATTCAGACCTGGTAGCCCAAAAACCATTTCTCTCATGTCCAATTTTTTTCAATTCAAAACGATATCAGTTTGCTGAGAAGAGTCAACACTAAGTGGCGCTCGCATAAATTTATTGTTTTATTGGTCTGAAAAAATATTCGAAGCGGTAAATGCAAGTAGTAAGAAATAATAAAAAAATTTTAAATCTATTTAAAAACACGTATCCCATTGCAATTTTCCTGCTCTTAAATATTATTTAGTCAAGTTTGCTGTTTGTTCTCTCTTTTTAATTAAGATACTTCGATGGACATACATTTGTGTCAGCAAATATTAAGTTATTTTAATAACAAATCAATGCAACCATTGCAATGTTTTACTTTTATTTTAAAAAATGTTATAATTTTTTTACAGATTGTCCTCGAACCACCTATCACTTCCCAAATACCAACCAAATCACAGATTACGTTAAATTCAACACAACAATGCCCGACTTAACCAATGTATCTATTTGTGCCTGGATCACTCCGTTACCTGGAAAAAAGATTTCCGGATCTTTGTTCAGCTATTTCACGGAAGGAAGTGCTGTAGGCAACACAATACTGGTGCTTTTTCCTCAAATTAGAGAGCATCTACAAATAATGGTTAATCACAAGAGGGAAGAAAACGTACCGAAATTTCCCCTTGTTATAACAACAAAATCTTTGCTTTGCGTTTTCATTTCCACGGAAACAGATCAAGTCAATTTATACCTGAACGGATCTTTCATCGGTCGACGCACATTCAACGAGCGCAAAACAATCATACCAGGAAACGGTGTTGCAATAATCGGACAAGAGCAAGATACAAGAGGTGGAAGTTTTCAATCTCAACAGGCATTTTCTGGAACAGTACAAAACTTTCTGTTCTGGGATCGACTTATAAATGAGACAGAAATCGAGGCTTTGCTCGCCACAAAGTGCATTTGTCCTCGTGATTACATCATGGCTCCAACAAGAGATGTAGTTGAAATTTATGGAAATGTTAATGCAACTTATCAAGACAAGTGTTCGCCGTAAACATCATCGTGGTATATAGGGATATTTTTTAATTACTCTCTAATATCTGGACTAAGATGTATAGCTTGATCGAATCTGATATCAGCACTGTACTCCGAGTACAAATCAATTATTCGCGGAAGTTTGTTCTAACAAGGCTAGAAAAAACCTTGACGTCACACCGTTTTGTAAACGAGTCATCAACTACGTTCTCTAGTTCTGTAATCAAGATCTTGGATCACATCTTGAAACCTAAAAAAGCCGAATTTGTCTTCTCATAGAGATTTGGTAATATTCGGTTTCTCATATAGACCTTGAGATCTTACGTGGAGTGAAAACAATGTAACTGTCGTTCAGTTCCCCCATTTTTTGTTACTTTTAGATGAGATCTTACTTTAAATGCTACAATCGTTTCAAAAGAACACGACCGGATAGCTGACGAACACCACATAAAATATATAGCAGTCACTATACCGTTAGCGGAGAACGTTCCATGAAGACTGAATGGTTATGCTTTAGTGCAGTGGTCAGTATCTGCTAATGATGATGGTGAGCTGTCATCACTTTTAGCATGAATGTAAACCAGTTTACATAGACGTATCGGAGATAACTTTTATTGCATAGAGCACAGATTGACGGCGTTTTAGAATATCTTTCTTATGTTTCCGATTATATTCTGAACGTGTGATTTAACAGAGTTAAATTATTTGGCAATTAACTTGCGGATTTGTGTTGTTAAATTTAAACTCTCAAATTCTAATTGCATTGGAGAAGTATGAAGTTATGCTGATTAAAACCCATCTCCGTCCCCCACCGCATTTATCTTAACAATTCAGTTCTGTCTCTGCCAGTTTGCAATATTGCAATTTGTATGGGCTTCAGTGGAGGTCGGTATTGGTTGATTTCTTTTAGGCGCTGCTGACGACCTTGCTTGATATCTTCATTGGAAATAAATATTTTGTTGCAATTCAGTTATGATGAATGATAAACTTTTGATGAGTATTCTACAATTTCTTTGTCTAAAATAATCGTATATTTTGAACAAAATGGGACTAAAATGTCAATTTCTTCTATAATCTTTGTTGTACTCCGCAAGCTATTGGCTATGAACGATTCAAATTCTTGAACATGAACAAAAAGGGCAATTTTTGAATAATCTTTGCTGTATCTTTTTCGTCCTACCGGTGTATCTATCTTTAATGGATCCCAAAGTTTGTGCCTTGTCCCTGTCAGACATCTTATGTCCGAGTATGTTTTGCATCGTATGGGCCACTGATGGATCGCGCTGACGAGTCGCGGTCCAACTGTGGTTTGTACTTGACCAAATAAAACGTGTGATATAGGGTTATATAAAAATCAGGCAGAATTTGAAATTCACGAAATTTTTAATTCTGCCAACAGATTGGCAGCTACTGTGTGACATGAAAGCCCCTGAAATTATCGGCGTTGTCGGCCTAATTCATATGTATATACTATATTCTATATGCACCTCGTGATCCCATTAGACAAAGTGGGGCTCCCTTTTTATGCGCACTTTAATATGCAAGAAGGTCTCTTTTTATTATTGTTAATGCATAATCAAATATTTCAGACCGGAATCCAAATTTGCTTTTGATTTTTATCTGAGCAACCCTATGTTGTTATTCACGACAATATAAAAGAATTATATTGCCAATCGAAACAATTTTTGTTCAAAACATCTTTTGTTAAGTACGTAACACTGATGATTTGACACAGGATTTCGTTCAACCTCCTAATTGGATTTCAGACATTTTTAATTTCACTAATTTAACTATCTAAATTTCGCAATGAATTCGGAAGGTCAACAATTTGCACTATTCTCTTTCATTTTGTTTATATACTATATATTATTTAGCAAACACTGATTCTGTTCCCTGCTGACTATATTTACGTATCTTGCAATAGCTTCGACTCATTATATATAATAAAAACAATAAAAAACAGACCAAAGGAGTGATATTTTTACTTAAAATTCATATGTTAAGAATGATAAAATGATAATATATAATGATAATGGATGATAATCATTAACAACAACGAACAATTTTTGATATCGATGTCGGCGAGTATTCTATTGGTTTGAAGCGTCGTTATCGGGATGGTCAAACAGTATATTATTTGTCTGATTCCAATAACAACCCTTCAAAACAATGGTTTCGTGGTTATTATGTTGGCATCGCGCGTTGACGATCTCCAGGAGAGTCCGGCTTGTTAATCCATACCCACAAATCAACCCAGGGTATAATAACTTAGGGTAGGAATGGCCGAACTGAAAAGATCATATCTTTCCAATAGCGTCCAGTGTCCGTTTATAAGTGGTCGCTACTCGTTAGTATATGGCCTTGGTCAGGGTTATCCCCTCAATAAAGTGTGGCTACAAAATACAATGCTCATTACAGTTAGGACTGAGTAATTCGATTCGGTGGTTCGAATCGGTTGAAGCACGATTAATTCGAATCAATCATGAATCGTTCATACGAACAAATACTTGTTACATGAACTAGGATTTTCATTTTTAACAACAAAATGCAGTCGATGTTGGTCAAATTTGACCAAAATCGATTATATTTCGTCGTTAAAATATGAAAATTGTTGCTCTTAGTGTGAATTAAAAAATACACTACAAACAGTAAATTTCTTTTGGGGTTTCATAATGGGGTCAAGTTCTTATAGTAAAATTTGTTATTTACAAGGAATTGGAGATTCGATTCGATTCGAAAAAATTGTTCGAATCAAATTCGAATTTCGAATGATTCGGTTTTGCTCAGTACCATGTACAGTGCACACTTTATTACTCATCAAAAGTTACTTTTTTTTTATCACGGGCCAGTGATGAACTGTGACTTAGCTAGAGATTGAACATTGGAAGAGAGATTGAAGATTGAACATTGGCTCGAGCTAAACAAAGATTATTATTTTTTTCATGCTGGTCGGGAGTGTGCAAGCACGTTCACCAAAATTTATAAAAAAAACTTGACTGAACAGTACAATCTGTCCCGGCTTCGCGACAGGTTAAAGAAAAGATAATTAATTAACAGCTGGTTGTGGCGCGTGAAATAATTATGGCGAGGAACCAATCAATATCAAAAAATAACCATGGGCCACACATGGATCAAGTCTCAAGGACACAATCCATCAGTGACCGTTTCTTGCCAATACATGCAGGCGTTTTTTTGTACTTTTAAATGAATCATAATCGCGACCAAATTGAACAAAGGTTTCTAAATATGACAAAATGAGCAGAAAGTTTTTGACAAATAATATTTTTTCAAGTATGTAAATGAATTGCTAAACAGGCAATATGGATTGCGTTCTTTGGAGTATAGCATTTTATTCTGCATGAGAAGAAAGTCGAAAATGCGATTTAACCACTAGGACCTCTCGTGCAGATTGTATTACAAGTCGCGGATGAGGTTTTTGCCCAATCGTTCACAAATTTTTCATCTACATATAGAGATGGTTGGAAAAGGAAGATAAACCAACGGTTTCGTTGAACTACCGTGAATGGCTTCAAGTTGGTTTCATTTATGAGATACTTTCGTTGTTACTTTGAGTGAAATTCAATAAAAATAAATCCATCAATAATTTATTGCAAAGCTAGTCCGTCTGCAAATAATCAATCAATCCATTTATATTACAATTCTTTAACAAGTGTTTGTAAAGTTGGCAATCACTGCACCGTTTGCACTTTCACCGGTCTGTTTTGGATAAGCGATAACTCCATCCGGACAGTAACATTTATCATTTAGTATTTTTTCAATTTTGTTTTCCTCCAACGTGCGATTCCATAATCTCAAGTTTTCAATGGTTCCGAGAAATGAGTCCTTACTTTTGAATCCTCTCAATAAACCATCTTGATCTTGCCCAAGTATTACGATTCCTCCACCTCTGATGTTATTTTTCTTCCATTGAAAGGTAATATTTACTGTTTCACTCGAGGAATTTCCTTTTTGAGTTATTCCGATGTCAATGGCATCTGATGAGATAGAAACAACAACGCATAGTCGAATTTCTCGGTTTCCGCCAAAGTCTTTGAACTCGTGTTTTTTGTTATTCACGTAAATACTCAAACTATAGTTCACGAAAGCAATCCTAAGAGCATTGTCAAAGTCATTCGACGAAGCATAGCTGAACATTGTACCATATAAGTACTCATTTGTGGACGGAGTCAGCCAAGCACACACCGATGCATCAGTCATATCCGGAATCAAAGAATTGACAATGAAGTAATCTGTTGTCTGGTAATTGTTGGGAAAAATTAACTTGGATTGCGGGCAATCTGTGACAACAAATGAATAAATTTTATGAAGTAATTTTAATTATTGTTTTAGTTTTCGGTATAAGGTATATCATTTACGCGGCCTCGTGGTAATCATGTTGGCATCGCAGATTGAAGATCTCGGGTTCAAGCTTGCTAATCCATGCCAACTTTCAACCCAGTGTGTAATAAACTTGGTTAGAAGAGACGGAACGCGATATTTCATAACTTTTCAACAGCACTAACTTCTTGCTAGTGAACTCTAGTACCGGAACAAATGCCCGGCATGTTCCACCGAAAAAAGTGCCATTAAAATTGCTTACCAAATTCGTTTTTAGCGGGATCTTCATTAGTAGTTGTGGTTGTTGTGGTTGGTGTATTGCTGGTAACTGCGCCTTTGGGTTCTGTGGTCATAGTTGAATCTTTGTGTAGGAGTTCAGTGTTGGTCATATCTGGTCTGTCAGTTGTAGTGGAATCATTGTCTGAAGGTTCAGTGCTAGGCATACCAGGTTTGTTGGTTATAGTGGGGACATTGGGTTGTGGTTCTAATCTTATCGTATGAATTGTGTCACTTTCAGTGGGGACATTAGCTGAGGTACTTGTCATATCCAATATTGTTTTTTTAATATTCATTGCAACTTTGATCTTAAGATCTGAAAAATGAAATTTAATTAATATTAAAATGACATTCTCCTCCCATGAATTTGTTCTTTCACATAAATTTTATATTTTATGGATAATTGTAGATAACGTAATGCTTCTCTCTGTGCGGCTCTGAAATTCCCTTAAACAAAATGAAATGAGTCACACCATGACAGCGAGGCAAAGACTTTAACTTATGTTGAATATTATTCAGTTATTTTTTTTGTTATCGAAACAAGTTTTGTCAAAAATGAACGCTTCATTGATGGATCGAGCCGCGGGTGAGCAGTCAATCTGTGTTTAAGGCTTAACTAATCTGTTTGACCATTCGAAGGGTTTTGAAGCACAGTTGATTTGAATGCATCCTGTATCGGATTTTTTCTGCATAAGAACAAATTCTTGCGAAATGAAATAGAATTTTTACAATTTAACTGAAAATACCACATAATTATCTCTATTATGTCGAGACTTTTCGATTTTGTGTTTACCATGAACAATTGTGCATGCTTATACATATGTTAACTAGGATATTCTAGGCAATTTTAAGGTAAAAAGACAATATTTGTTGTTAACATATAATAGTCAATTGAAATTATTCCAAAATAAAAAATATCCCAAATAATTATATTTTGCCAAGTTCTACCTATGACTCATGGTTATAGAATAAAACTTCCGAAAGTATTGAATTTGAGATGTTAAAAATATTAAAATTAAAAAAGTTCTCTTAACTGCAAAAACAATCTGATACATAGTCGTTTTTTAACCAAGAAATACTGAAGGATCGCGATCACAAATTACCTAAATTGACAGGAACGTGCTATCCGGGGAACGTACCATCAAAAATAAATAATAGACAGGGATCTCATCAATAATGCGACTAAAAATTTGGCAAAATAAATATTAGTGCGTATAAACGGTTGTTCAGCTGTACCTTTGTCGCATTGGAAGTAGGGCTGAGCAATTCGATTCAGTGATTCGAATCGATTCGAAGCACAAATAATTCGAATCAATCGTGAATCGTTTATGAGAACAAAAACTGGTTAACGAACTAAGATTTTCATATTTAACGACCAAATGCAATCGCTTTTGGTCAAATTTGACCAAAATCGATTATATTTCTTTCTTAAAATATGAAAATTGTTGCTCTCGGTGTGAATTGAAAATAAACTACAAACAAGTGTACAAGGGACAAGTTATAATATTAAAAATGGGATATTTTTTATTTGCAAAGAATTAGTGATCCGATCAGATTCGACAAAATTATCTGAATCAGATTCGAAATCCAAATTATTGAGTTTTGCCCAGCCCTAATTGTAAGAGTATTCGTAAATTATTTGCGACTGCAATAACCTGCGGATTTTTCGTATTAATTAATCGTTTTTAATCGCAGTTCGTGTTGTTGTGTGACTATTTAAAATAAAAAGAAATTCACTATTCCCAATAATCTGATTTTACCTGATCAGGTGAAGTATGTTATAAAATTACGTTCTCATGATAACAAAACTTACCTTCGAGACTCTCCTGAAAAATAAAATGAAATTAATAGTAATATCAGGGTAAATTACTGATGTTTTTAAATTTCAGTCACGGACGGAGTCACGGACCTCATGTTCGAGCCTTGTCTGTCCCGAATGAATAATATATATCCTCCCAGGGAGTAATGAGGTGGGTGGAATTTAAATGATCTACGTCATTAATCAAAGCGATAACCCGACATTCCAATAAAAGTTCTTCGAATTTACTCTACATTGAAGTATAGTTGTATATAAGTTTTGATGAGACTTATGCCATATATGGATGGTTGATCGATAGTTACAGCTGCATGTTCCATTAATATACATGCTTAAAGGAAGAAGTCCAAAGAGTTACTTATAAATGTAGTACCAGCAAGTGCAATGAAAAAAAACAAAAAACATAGAGATAATTGAATAGCGTTATAGTGAAGTGCAGAGAGAACAATCTGCCCAGGGCGATGTGGAACCAAGCAACAACTTTTTATAACAATAAAAGGCTTAGTAGCTTCTTATATAGAATTTTAAACAGAATTTCTTCCCACACAGGAACTAAAGTCCAGTAAATTTACAGCCATTTGCAGTGATTGCATATTTCCAAAGTTAAAAAAAACGCCATGTTGATGAAATTCATGCCAATTATTGGGTGCTGTTGGACCGCATCCTTCGTGGAGCGTTTCATCAACACTACATATTTGGCCCAAAAGGTTAATTATGATTTTTCAATACCGCTTGAATTACTATCGAAGACCAGTGGTTTTGTTGCATTTATTGTAAACAGTGCAAATTAGAGACTACGCAACTATAGAAAATATTATATTCGAAATCTCAACTCTTTTTATACTTGATAAAAAAATATCTTATCCCCCTAGCATTCACTTCCGCATTAATCTTTTCTTTTAACGAAATGTTAGTAAAATGTACTCACAACATTGAATGTTAATTCCTGGCAATTGTCATCATTTTTATCGCAAGTTCCTCCAAAAGATATTGTTACATCTGCTTCATTAAAACCTAAATTACGAGTTAAAGGTTTTTAGTGATGTCCAGCTTATCGGATAGCCAACTTAGATGACACTTTTAAAATTAGAAATATAAATTGAATCCGAGACACAGAAATAAGAATTTCAATTGTCTTAATTAGACAAGTAGGCAAAACGAATCCATTTGATTTTTGAAAGAAAATTTTCCGAATCACACATGTATTTGAAGGTTGAGTCTTAAAGTGGCATCCTGATATTAATCAACAATGCATTTTCAAACAATAAATCTTCTTCAAGCAATCCGGCTGACCAAGAAACTATCAGTAGTGGATGATTCAAGTCGCAAAATGCATACCGTCACAATGGTCAATTTTTTTTAAACGAAAGATGAAATTTGAATCCCGAAGTAAAACTTGAAAAATTGCGCATATTTCAAATTTTTTTTGCTTTACCAACTTGACATTAAACAAGGTGTAAAAGGTGTCAATGACAAATCCATACTTAACAAAATATATTTGGACAGAAAATTTCTCTATTAGTTAAAGTAAACTTCAATAAGGATGAAAAGAGGAATCGAATATAATGACATACCTTCCCATTGTTCTGTTTTATGACTGGATACTTTACAAATTAGTAGCAGTATGCTAATGATTGTCAAACTCATTGTAGAAGGTTAGTCTTTATCTACAGTTATTTATATCTATAATGGAATAGAATTGAGACAAAAGACGAATTTGCAATGAACGGACATACACTCTGAAAATCTTTCACGTTAAATCTCACTAAATAGCTGCAGATACCACAACTCTCTTCGCTTTTGCTCAATTTACGTTTTGGTGAAAAACTTTACCAATTTAACTTAATTTTAACATGCCTCTGCACTATTTGCCATGTTTGATTTGAATCGATGACGTAAATTTGAAGATGCCTCGACTCTATGTCATACTTAGACTCTTGACTTTTCATTCCAGATGTACAAGATATTAGCAAAATCTTTGTATAACACTGATATTTTGCTATTGACTATTTGTAAAGAATGGCGATTGGAAATTTAAGCTAAAAAACTTTTCAGTCCCAATTAACTTATCCCATGATAAGTATCTGAGGGATAAAAACAAATCACAAAGCTTCATTTGTTAGACATGAGTCATTGATGGACGCGCCGCCGAAAAAAGGATGATTTACAAAGTATGTTGGCCCATAAGCTACCACTGGCGTATATATATATGGGAAGGCGGCATGATGCCATGTCTAAATATCTTCGACCAAAATTAGTAGAACGGCTTTTTTAAAACATATCAATATTGAAAACGCGCATACATCTTTTTTAGCGCGTAGACATTTTTATACCTCTTTAACTAATGTTAGACCCTCAATGTTCTGAATATGCCACTGTAGGCCACCAGTACTTTGAACCTATTAGGCTGCACTAGCATATTATTGGAAGTCAAATTAAACTGAAAATCATTTTGTGATTATACTTTTACCGGCCATAAAATACTGAAAGTTTTCCCCGTCGTTGTGCGGTTTTTGTGTGACCCGCACACACACGGAATAGAGGTGTCGTCACTGTCGTGCGCTTCATCATTGATCGAAAAAATATTTGTACCAAAATTTTGTGACTGGGGGATGAATATCACGTGCGATACCAAAAGTTTATGAGTTAAACTTTGTGCGTCAACGTTACTCATTATGCTTTCATACCCTTCCGGTTTATAGATATATTAAATTATTCACAAAAGAATAAAAAGAAATATGGGAAAGATTCGAAATGGGCTAAAACAATTACACGAGGTACTCATAGACCAAGACTACTACTATAACAAAATCGCCTACATACAAACGAATAATACAAGAGTGGAACTTCGCATTTTTGTTTTAAAATTTGATTACAGCAATGTATAAGCTTACGAAAATCTGTTGGGTTCAATAAAGAGTTATGTGAGTGAATATAAAGAATCTTCAATCTTGATCGGAGTTTGAAAGCCAAGCAGACATATATACGTTCGTGGGTCGCGGTGGCGTGATGAAACCGACGATAACTGTCAAACCTAGCACGCAATAAATGAGAAGTAGTTTGACATTCCTGCAAAGAAAGGACGGGATCGACGAATATAAATGCCTTCAAAGAGCAAAAAATGCGTAGTACCCCTGGGCGAAGCACTGTCACCCGATGCCCGATGGTCGGTGTCTCATTGGTTCCACACTGGTGAAATGACAAGTTGCAAGATAAACCTCAAAACGAGATCCATATATTGTTAATTACATGCTGTAAAAAAGTGAAGTTCTTTCACTAGAAATAGATGTATGAGGAAAAACATTCAAAAATTTGGAAAATCTTGAAAACTTGGTACTTCTCGGAAAACATAGTTTGTGGCACTGTGCCAGTCAGAAATTATATTTGTCAAGCTTGTGCCACAGATGGGCCGCAGCTCATCGACGTGATCCATCAATGTCACATACTTAACAAAACATGCTTTTTTTGTGTGTAGTAGACCTTCAAAGACGACTGACTTTCATTCTTGGTAATTTTATTTTGATATATATCTTTCCCATTCTAACTGATGCATAGGCTGCGAAAGCTTGAAGGTGGAAAGGACGTTCTATCGAGGAATTACGTTACTAACCGACTGACCCTGACCGATTCAACGAGGCTATGTCGGTTAAGCGTGATTGTGATTGTTTGGAAATCCAAGGGTTCGTTGCTTGACCGACACAACACGAAGGTGCCCTCAGGCAAAGCCTTTGGCAGGTATAAGTAAGGCACAATACATATATTAGCCCTTCAACCACTGTTTTGTGCCACCCTCCGGCGAAAAAATCCGTGAAAAACTTATATCGGTTACTGTATCGAAAAAAGTAAATCATTTAACATTTGCAAAAATAATTATTGTTATTTCTTTTTATCATTAACGTTATGTTCTGAAAAATAAAGTGAAATTAAAACGTAGAATAAATATTGGTATAGAATACAAGGAATATCATATATAACTGAGAATGATTAGTGACGAATGGAAATTTAGGAATACTATAGATGAAACTTTCCTGAAAGAAAACAACTTTAGCGACTAGTGGGCTATATCATCCAGAAATCTTTTCTGAATGGCTTGAATCACCATCGAATATAAATGTCAAATGACATATTTTATCAGTGAAATTTATTATCGAAAATCGGAAAAAAATGATCGAATTCGTATATTATATAGCTCCGAGTTAATAAACAATGATATAATCAAACAACGAGGGCCATAGTATCTTAAATTCAAATTGCTATGAGCAAAAATAAATTTGGTAAGAATTGAAAATATCTTGGCCTTGATATATAAAAAAATTCACCTTCGACCTTCTTTTCCTTTAACCGAAACACCATTGGCGCCCAGCTCCTAATTACCATTGACAAAGGTGTTAACAACTAACATAACTAAACAATCACATAGTATAGCTTGTTTTAAAAATTAAAAATTTTTTATGAAACATTTTTTTAAATCATTTTATTTATATTTAGAGTCTTTAAATGCTGCAAAACATTGAAATCGCAAAATTTCGCTCCTTTTTTCTAGCTTTTCCTTCCAATATTTTCCCAGCATCAACAATGAAGCAATCAGCATTATTAGGCAAGAAAGATGAATTCAATTTGGGTAAATATATTCACATAAAGAGCCACTAAGACCTGAACTAGTTTCCGGTGAATAATTCAATATTCCTTGAAATGCGGTCAATGATCGATCAACGCTAAGAACAATCTTTGTCTTGGATGTGCCATAATACGGATGCCCTAGATACCATTCAGTGAGAAGATTTTGGTTCCAATCACCAGTTGAAAGCTTGATTCCATTGTCCTTCTGTACGTAGAGATGAAATCATTAGTCAATATATTTGAAATAAAATACCGTAAAACTCACATTGGTTGAAAATGCGCAAATAGCTTTTTAAAAGTATTTTTATTTGTGTTAAATTGGAATACAAACATAAAAACAACTTAACAGGCCAATAATTCCTGCATTTTTGCACAGCGTGTTTCCAAAAGTATGGGTACACTGTGACAAAAACACAACAAAGTAACCGTACATTCACAGTAACTGCATATTTCCAAGACTTTAAACTCTTTAAACTGGCATTTATGGGATTTATTTCAGGCATGAGCAGTTGATGGAACTCAACAACAACAGCAACTCAAAGATACGTTACAAATGAGCTGATTATGTCGTTTTATTTCAGTTTCGTCGAGTAAAATTACTGTAAAAGTTATAGTATAACTTTAACTTGTTATAGTATATTTGCTGTAATCTGCATCTTAGAGACCAGAAAAAATGTAACAAGTTCATATTTTTCAATCAACCTGTGAGTTTGAATTTAAACTTAACATATAATTTTCAAAAAAATATGAATTTGAAAATTACAGATGTGTTTTAGTTCGAGGGGAAAATACTATTCATTTCACTCTACTTTATCGGTTCAGACTTTCATGAAACGTTTTTCGCGTAGTCCGCAATTGTGCTTCTTATGTGGCATCATACTATATGTCTGTAGCAGTTAGTAAGTTTCATTAAAGGTCTGTTTCTAACCTTGTTAATAAGCAGAAATATTCATTAAAGATACTTTCTCTAATTATTGGCATTCAAATGATCTATTTCGGGCTCAGCTTGAAGCCAACTTCGACAAAAAAGGTACTGATGGATTGTGTCGTCAACGAGGCGTTAATCTAAGACTCATGTGAGCAACAAAAATTTCCCTTTGATCAACTACTCATAACATATAGTAGAATAGAACAAATTTACCAGAATATGTTTCAATATATCGATATTTGTGGGCCTTGGTGGTGTGATGAAACCAACAATAGCTGCCGAACCTAACACCTAACGAATAACACGGGTTCGAGACCCAGTGAAGTATGTTCAAGATCGACGAACGGAAAAGGCTTCAATGACCAATACTTGCGGGGTGCAACTGGGCGCGGTATTGTAACCCACAGCCTTGGGAGTTTGGGACTATGGTCGATAATTTCAACGGTTCCTCATATGTTCATACGGGATTGAATGGACGCAAGAAAATTTCCGTAGCCAGACATAATTGTAAACGTTGTTAATCCCAGACACTGCAACAAAAATGTTGGTCTTTGACAGTAATTTTACTTGTCGGTATTGGAAAAATTCAAAATTTACCTTTTTGGCCAAATACGGGGTGCGTTCCACCAACAGCACTTAATTTTCATAAATCTTGTCAACATGGCGTTTTTTGTTAAATTTGGAAATATGCAATTACCGCAAATGACCAGTAAATTCACTGTACTTTTGTTACAGTGTACTGTTAATAATAAAGTTCATTTCATTTGATATAATCCTAATATCTTATCGAAATATAGAACCTTAAAAGTCATTACAGCTTGCGTTGGATTTTGCAATAAAAATTTGTTCAATATCCGGACCTAGATGGACTCGAACAATGAATCTTCAACATACGTCAATATATCATACTTTTGAATAAGTTGTAACACTCACCTCATAAACCACGCCAGTCCATAAGAATATATTCCCAAGCGTCCCTTCTCCGATGACTTCTGTGCGTATATAATCTGCAGTCAAGTCATAATGTTCAACATCGTAAATATTCGCCAAACTCGTTCCTTTCTCGGTACAAAGACGTTTTCCTTCATAGAAATCAACGTTGCCAGATTTTGGGCGAACAACGAGAAAACATTTCCCATTGTATTTGAAGCCACATGCTGTCAATGCAAAATATAGCCAAGCAGTTTGAAGAATATGGCTTTAATTTTCTTTCCCAACTTCCTGCTGAATCAAAGTCACGCTGGCATAGAAGTACTTTAGGTTACTAAATTGAATGAACTTGTTCAAAGAAAATCATGGGAACAAATGTTAATAAAGTTTTGCATGTCTTCAGCGCAGTAACTTCATTTGAGATTTTCCGCTGTTGATAAATACGAAAATTGTTGCTCTTGGTGTGAATTGAAAATACACCATATCTATAAATTTCTTGATTTTCACATAGGAGGCAAGTTGTAACAGTAAAATGGGATATTTGTTATTTACACAAAATTCGAATCAGATCCGAATTTCTAATGATTCGGTTTTGCCGAGCATGAGGTACTCTCTAGTTAAAACAAGTTAACTCCCCAATATATTAAATATAAGTCACATATGGTAGATTTCGTTGAGTCGTATATAAATTTAAAACGTGCATACATCCATAATACCATACAACAGACTTAAATATGTATGTGGAACCTATTATATATATATTTTTTATAACAACATACTTGGCAATGTAGTTATTGGGCTCGTAATTTCGATGGAGTCAACCGATGTATCTTTAGTTGAAGATTCAAATGATTGCGTGATAAATTTGCTGTCGCTTGCTGTTGTTTCGCGTTGACCGAAGGTTGTCAACCTTGTTGACTCCGTGGTGGCTTTTTCTGATGATTGAGCATTCGTCAAAGTCGATGGAATAATTGTATGCGTGGATGGCAGTCCCGAGATGACATCGTTAGTAGAATCAAAGAGTGTTGTTTCGATAATGACGTCATCGAGTAATAATTGTGGATTTTGATCTAACAATAACCTGATATGTAGTTCGAGTTGAGCCCGCAAATCTGAAAAATAAAAGGAAAATTAGTTATTTCCAGCTATATTCCGACGCTGCAGATAAAACTAATTTGAAACTTCTTGCATAACACTGTTTGTGACATTGTGGAACCCTCACAGTGAATAGGTGCGAATTGGTAGCCAATCGTGTTGACCGATTAAAAATTTTGTTCTGAGGAACGAGAGCAGAAAGCTCCCTGGAACAAAGACCATTATAATATCTGTAAAATAATGATATGTAATGACATATAATGTAATAAATAGTGAGGCAATGTTGTGACGATGTGTCAAACTTTGCAGACTTTATTTTGTTAATGCTGTCCCTCTATGATTCAAACATATTTTAAGAATTTCACAAAGGGGTCATTTATTTATTAGAAATCCACTACTTAAAACATAAAACCAGCAACCTTAACAGAAAATATTTTAGAAAAATCTGAAATGTCATTGCATAATGTAATGAGTGGTATAATGAAGTGAGTGTTAAACTTATAAACAGAATTAGAAAAATCTTACCATCTTCATTGTTGTCCTGAAAAAATATACATATAATCGTTGAAAAACCTTCAACTAGAAGCACACACTTTATATTCTATTGATTATAATTTTTTTAATATCGTAGTTTTCTGAAAGTGAACGACACCTTGTACATTTTGCCAAAAAATACTAGAAAAAGATTCGGCAAAAGTAAAACTAGCGTTTTTTATGTTTTTATAACAAGTTAACATGTTCGGGTCAGAGTCTGAATCTGTCCCACAAAACTTGAGCTTATCATTCGAGTTACGGTGTAATAAAAGTAGGCTCGACAGAACCGGAACAATCACGCTATTAATACAACACCGGCCAACCATTTACGAGCCATTTATATTGTTCCTTGTATACGAATCATTAAAATGAGTGGTTGTAATCGAAAAAATATTTCAAATCAACACTACTTACTGAAAATTTGACTTTCTGTTTACCGTGATTTCCATCGGTTTGTGATATTCCTGAAATGTATGAAAGAGGGTTAAAAGTAATTGCGGGGAAAAATTTAAAAAGTAAGTGACAGAAAAACGGCCAAAATCAAAATCGTATCGGAAGTAATATTGCAAGTAAAAATGCTTTAAAGCCAAAAATGAAAAACAAACTATTATCTTCAATACACATTACGTGATTCATGTCCAGAGTTTTATTTGTGTACCACTTATGAACCGCATCTCATCATATTTGTAAAGGCACGATTTGTAACCCAAAATGAAAAATTATATTTTGTCAAGCATGCGGATTTTGTCAATATCGCGTCTCATCGGCGTTGTCTATCAGTGACTTATGCATAGGGATGGGCAATTCGAATCGCTTCGAAGCTCAATGGTTTCATATCAGTCGTGAATCGACTAAGTGGAGAATAACGAATTTAAATTTATTTGGAACATTTTATTTTTCACGCTATTCGCCTTCTCCGAAGCAGGATATAACTCAATATGATAAATGTAATTATTGCTTCTGATACACTCCCAACTTACCACAAGCTATCCACATTGATAATAATAGAAATACAGAAGCGTAGCTGAGCATTTTTTTGGTCTCGATGCACTTTGTGATTCCAATAAATCATTTAATCAATATCAAACTGTGTAATAAAATAAAATTCTCAATTAAAAAGTTTCGAGTCATGAGTGACGTAGGCATGCGTAAAAATTCATAAAGATTCCATTTCATCAAATATCGGTTTATCACCTCCTCATTTCCGTCCAATATTTTAAAAATTAAGCTTACTGCCCAGGCAACCAAAAGTTTTATTTAATCAAGCCTGTGCACGCGATAAAACGGTTTTGATATGCCGTTAATGCGCGGTCTATGTAAGGCATATGCTTCAGATAAAACAAGATTTCTGATTGGGTTACCAAATTATACTACAACTTTTCTAATTAGGCATTGTATTTTTTCCATCCTAAATCACATCAGTGACTCATGCTTAACAAAACATGTTTAGAAAAACCTTTTCTGTGCGGAGCAGAACAAAAAAAAAACTTAGTATTAGTTCTGTTAAAAATTCATGGGGATAACTGATGGTTTTATGCCTTTGTCATTTAATTAAAATCAAAGGAGGCGAAGGCAACACGTCCCCCCCCATTTTGAAAACTGCTTTCTGTTTTTCAACCTAAAATACAAGAGAAATCGAGCGTAATGTAAAATATATTCTGAAATAAACATTCTGTAACCTCAATTGTGATTTATATAAACATTCGCTGTTTAACAGATATTTTAGTCGTTCTATCTAGGCTGGGCAAGATCGAATTCCTTGCAATTTGACTCGGATTTTAATAATTTGTTCGAATCGGATCTAAACACGATTTCCATCTGTATAATAAATATCACATTTTTGCTGTTACAACTTGTTTCCATTATGAAAAGCAAGAAATTGTTAGTTTATAGTGAACTTTCAAATCACACTTCATGTTTAAGAGCAGCAATTTCATATATCAATTACAAAATGCAATCGATTTTGATCAAATTTGACCAAAATCGATTGCATTGAGTCTTTAAAAATGAAATTTCTAGTTTATTCGGAAAGGACTATGAACAGTTCACGATTGATTCGAAAGAAGTGTGCTTCGAAATGATTCGAATCACCGAATCGAATTGCCCAGCCCTAATACTACCTAGTTTTGAAAGATAAACCAGGATGAAAAGTAACACTTTAGATAGTTTCCATGAAATATAGAACGGGACTGCATTGCCATCACTAGTAACAACCTGTCCTGTGTGCGTTGACCTAAATCTCGCCTGCAACAAATATACATACAAACATCTGAGGCAACTTTTCAAAATTTAACAACAGAGTATATTAACCGAACTCATAAGATTCACGTGATGCAACTTTTGTTATCTAATATGACCAGACTGCAGTAATTGTCGCATCATCTACTAAGCTCTATTGTTTGTGGGCAATTTCCGCATTTGGTCAATTTTGTTAAATAAATATCAATTTGGTTTACAATGAGTGGTGAGTATCTTTAATGTTGCCTAAAATTATCACTACACGTAATCGGCTAAATGAATCGCTGTTAACGCTGTTATGCACCCATATGAGGTAATTTTCGTGAAGACACCATATTTACACATTCGGTCCTACAAGCGAAATAGTCGGAAAGTGCAATCAGCTCCGTGAGTGTTGTTTTAGGTTTAATAAAGGTAACCTTGTGGAAATATTTTATAGTTTATTTCACCGAGTGAACCCGATTTTCGGTCCGGTCGCAATTAATAATATTGATTTTGCAGTATTTTATGATACAGTAACTTACCGTCGGCCAATCCAAGGAGAAGCGCTCTTCTTGACGGTATCCCAGCCCCAGGGTTGTAAGACCTTTCGTCAAATAAGCCACTTGGCGATTTTACATATTTCCAACCAGCCAAATAAAACAGACGCTTTCTATCTACTGCTATTTTGCGCAGGGCGGATCAAATATAGCAAACCTTTGTTTAAAGTCGAACAAACGAACACCAGAAATTTTTTTTCAGTGAATCAAATATGCTAATATTTGTGATAGTTTCGTTTATTGACAAATTTATCACTGACATTACCGCTTATTTGATGTCATCTGTTAATAGATCATCAAAAAAGTCACCAGCGTAGCAAAAAGCGCAGAAACGCGATTAGTCGAAGGCGAAGTCTCTGGGATAATAAGATAAGCATATGAAACATTCTTAGATATGAAACATTTATTTATAGTCTGTGATAGAAAGATAGCGTCGCTTAAACTTGATTAGAATTTATTTTGTTAAGCATGAGCCACAGATGGACCGCTCCTCATCGACAGAGATGTTTTGGCAACAGTTTTCCGGTCGGGAAAAACTTCTTAAACTCAGTCAGAAACAGTATTTTAACGAGTAGAATGAAAAATAATTCTATTCAAAAGCGACATCGAGGCTATCGGCGCGGAACCACGGTTTAATGTCATATAACTTGGTCCTAATAATCTACCGAACTTGCTAGGTGTTTGTGTTAACAAAACAAAAATTTGGAATACTTCGTGGTAGGGATTAGAATTCTTGAACGCAATTTTCCTATAAAATGCACTACGCACAAATTTGCAAAATTTCGTTTGAGGGGAAAACATCTTAAAGAAACGGTCCAAAAGCTGAGGTGCAACTATTCTCAGTATGCTTATTCCTTGACAGGACTGAAATTTCCGCACTATATGTTCCCGTAAATGCTTTTTCCGCAAATATAACTATTGTCCCAGTCAGAAAAACAGTGGCCGAACATTTTTACAACCCTTTGTCACTGATGGATCTATTTCGAAAGATGAAACTCCAGGGTGAGAAAAGGGGGTATATCATACATCCCGAGTTGCATATTGTCACTTGACACGTCAAGTAACGCAACGCGTCTGTAGTAAGAGTTGAAAATTATGGATTGATATTCGCGCGAACGTAAATTCCCACATATATATGATCAATTTCAGCTAAATCTGTACTGTTTGTTTTTATATTGGAAATACAGGAGCAAGATAAAGAAAGGGGGAAGGATCGATGTTGGTTAAAACAGATTTGAAATTAATTTTGGGATAGAAGCATGGTATATAATAAGCCCTAAGACTCAACATTTCTTAAGTCGGTTTCAAAGCGAGTCACGTATGAATTGGGCGGGGTTAGGCGGTTTATACACTGGTTAGAGGTGTTGGCAGACGGTCGGGACACAAACGCATTTCATGTAAAATGGTTTTGGTTTAGGGGGGAAAGAGTGGAGTGCAGAAGAGATGGGTTTGGGTAGGAAAACCCGGAGCAGAGAGCGTAAAGAGACAAGTTGATTGTGATAGATTGGGTTGGATTTTTGCATGTTCAAATAAAGACAATAAAAGCATGGTTATACATAGTCCTAGTCTAGCTGTTTTTATTAACTTATTGAACACTCACCAGCTTTATGAATTTATCGTCAGTGCTTGTATTTTTAAAAATGAGAAAAAATAGTGCTTATCAATAACTAAGGGCCGCGTGACCCGCGACCAGTACGGTAGCACTAAAAGTTACAATATGATACAAGCATCGACAGTCACACATGCAAACAAGAACAGTCCTAGTCTTTGCTTCTCAGTGTCTTTGTCTACATCAATTTATATTATCACAAATTTTATTCTGCCATGCATGAGCCACAGATGGGCCACATCTTAATGCTACAATCCATTGGTGACTCAGGCTCAACAAAAGATGTATATAAAATGAATTTCTAACCGGGATACTGCAGTATATACCCATCTTTTTGAGTTTGTAGTAGAAGGATAGGTCGCTGGAACCCAATCAGAATTTATTATGTTAAGCATGAGCAACAGATGGAAGCATGTCGATAAACATGAAGTGCCAGACTGGAGACAACCACCACGGACAACGCGCCCGACGCATCCTCGTTAATATTTAGCTTACTCAGTTCAATGAATTTTAGGTTGACATTACTGACTGATAATACAGCTGCGTGAAATGGCCTCTTGAGTAGACGTTCGGCATTGCAAATCTCTGTAGGAGCAGATCTTAAAGTAGCCTTAAGGCATGGCTATTTAATTCGTTTAGCAAAGGTCCAGATTTACAAGTCGAAATATTTTTAAGTCCAAATTCTAGATTTTCGATTTTGTCATAACCAAATCTGATAAAGAGTAACGAAATACATACACCTTGATCTAGGGCTGGCTGGGGACAGAGGTGACGAAAACGCGTGACAGCTTGGGGAATGAGGACTTTTGACCAAACGGATACCTAAGAGCCATGTGAGCGTTTACGCGGGCACTGAACTCTATTTAAGACAATCAGTTTTATTTGTAATGTTTTCTGCGTTCTTTGTTGAAGCTGCAATATCTAGTAGCAGATAATATTTTGATAAATTTAGCTTCACGTCATGTCAAAAATTCATTAATATGAATGGTGGAATATTATAGTGGTCGCCATCCTATTTATATATCAACTCAATCGGATTACCAATCAATCAATTTATCTTGACAAGCATGACTTACAGATGGCCACACCTCGTCGGCGCGATCCATCAGTAACCCATGTGCGAGAGAACGTATTTAATCACAATATTTCACAATATATGTGAATAAAATTATCAGATACGTTGATCAACATACGATGTCATTTAACCATATATATCGCAGACGGGCAGAATTATCACAATACTACCTTTAGTTGTTGTAGTAAGGGGACTTTTATGACGTAGCATGTTTACGTCATTTTGACTATGTCATTATTTCCACGTCTCTCAAAATACCGTCACCCAATAACACGTCATGTTATTGATTCGACGCGTAACAACATGATACGTCATCATCAACTCGTGATTTAATTTGAGCTCTGCGGTTTTAGGTTTATATTTTTTGAATATAAGTAGCTGCGTTGATCGTATCGGAAAGTAAACAGGTTAAATATCACCAGCGGTCAGCGGTTTGCGATGTCTTGATGACAATCGATACTGTGTGAAGTTGTCAGGTATTATATCAGATGTAGGTTTTGGATAGAATCCTCGACCGCAGAGTAATTTTTTATTAAATCGTATCCACAATTCACTATGTAAATAGAGTAATGTTGCAATATTTCAGATAAACCGAGTCGCTTATAATTGATCATATTTTGCAGCAATGTTCTGATTTTAGTCGAATTTATTAGCATTTTATAATCATTCATAATCAGGCTACCAAAGTGGTTCGATTTCAAATGTAATTTCCTTATTCAGAATACGTTATTGAGATAATTTATTTGAACAAGAGTTAACTGCATAATATTATAATATGTCGTGGACGAATTGCTGCGATTGTACAACTGCAATCTTTGGAGTAGTAGGATTTATCTTATGCTGGTACTTTCTGAAAAGACCGAAGAATTTCCCTCCCGGTCCACACGGGTTTCCTTTGATTGGATACCTCCCTTTTCTGGGCAAACACATGGCAGAAACATTGCGTAAAATGAAGAATAAATATGGGCCTGTCATGTCAGTGCAGATGGGCCGTGAAGACTGGATAATTTTGAATGATTATGAAACGATAAATGAGGTAGAATTTTAATTTAAAAGAATCAATTTTTTAATTCAAAGTTTTTCTTGAGCAAGGTCGAAAGCTGCGTCAACAAAAGGGCCAACTAACATCCACTCGATTGGCAAAGAGTGCCAACAAGACCTACTTAGTGCCATCAGCTCCAAGGTTGGGCCGGTTCAGTGCGAGTACTCTCAAGTGGGAAAATTTCCAATAAGAACTGAACCATTATAATAGATTGCAGAGATAACTGCCCTGGGCGACGATAAAAAGATCCACCTCATTTTTGTTTTTTTAATGGTCGTTTCTTACGACACTCGAAAACTCATGTTGACTGTTCTAAAGCCGTACCAACTTACACTCTTTTATAGCAAATTGGTTCGTCGTCATGAATTGATTTGCCATACCATTTGCATCTGGATTTTTATATCTCCGAAATGAGTTGCAGATCGATTGCACTTCAACCTCATTATTAATAGTGTGCGTAGTGACAAAATAATACATAACGATGATATGCAAACGATTTATTATGATGTATGTGCCTGTTTTGTTAAGCCCGTGTCACTGATAGATTACGCTTCCGCGACGAAATAAAATATATTTCTAAGAGTTTCTGTCTGGGAGTTCGTTCTCACAACATCGACATCTTAACCCAGTTTGAAACGAGACCTGTTTTGTTGAGTGTGGGTCACTGATGGACCGCGCAGCGAAGGCGCGGTCCATCAGTGGCTAATACCTAACAAAATAAAATTGAGGGAAGAAACGAAATCTTTCCAGTGCTTAGCTATTTTGATAACAGATCATATATAATACTGAGATACATCTGATTCGCAATTAAGAATATGATTTTCATTTTTCTTTCAATAAACGAAACCCGGGTTTTTGAGCCCTGTGGTTACGGTCTTTACAATAGTCTTAATGCATTGCCTGTGTGTTGCTATTGCAAAAGGCGACTCAAAGAAAACACAGAAGTGACATGAAGTCAGGGCAGTCTATTTACTGCATTTCGCCATGGTGGCTTGGTTCCGTTTAGAATTTTGACCGATTAGAGTGCAGTTGCTGATATTATATCCCTCTGCAATTCGAGTAGTTGGCTCCTTCTGGCCGGATCTTCCTGCCTTGCTTGGAATGTATTTCAATAAAGTAAAAATAACTGTAAAATAGTATGGCATTGTGTTATGGCATTTCGAATAAATATGGTATGAAATGTAAATCCGTAATTTATCTGGATAAATGTTAATCCAAATGACTAATCTTGCCTAATGGTTTTCCTCTTTTGTTCAGGCGCTTGTGAAACAAGGAGAGAAGTTTTCTGGGCGACCAAATAATTTCTTTTTTGATGCCGTTACTAAAGGGAGAGGGTTGGCTACCGTGGATTATGGAACAACTTGGAAAACTTTGAGAAAATTTGGTTTAATGACTTTGAGAGGGTGGGGATCGATTCTCTAATTTTGAGGCTCTTTTATCATATTCTTTGTTTTTTAGGGCTCATCAATATTTTTCAGAAGTATATAAATATTGTTTCGAAATGAAAGATATTATTTTTACGTAATTAGGTTCATGCGCTTTGCTCAAGGACTCTCCATGTAACAACTATATACTTTTTTTTATTTCCCGATTAAACAATATATGTGCTCTGATAATTGCACTGAAATAATTGACCTCAGAGAAAATATTGAAAAAAAAAACGAAAGATGAAATTTATTTTAAAGTATGGAATTAACAACGTTTACACTTCCATCTGTTTGCGAGAATTATCTTGCGTTTTGCTATTCCATCCAATAAGGAATCAATGAGGAACTGGAAAGGTTATCGAGCACCGTTCCGAGGCTTTGCGTTACAGTGTCTTTCCAATGGGCACCGTCCATGTATTGCTCTTTGGGGGTCTTTTTCGTTCATCGATATTGACTATACTTGAATTCGAACCCGCGTCATTTATCAGGTATTACATTCGGCAGCTATCGCCACTTTCATCACGCCACCGCGGACCACGGGAAATTGTTTTGAACAAATTGGTAATTGAGACTAATTTTCACTAAATATGCCTTTCGTTTTCTTACACACGCAAAATTTTGTGCCTTTTGCTAGGTATGAGTCTCTGACGGACTGCGTCGGTTAGACGCTATCAATTTGTGGATCATGCTTGACAAAATTAAATTTGTCTATTGGATAAGGTCCATCATAGTGAAATATCAGTTGAGTCCAAAAGACCAATACCAAAACAACATTGGAATTTGTTAATATTTCTATTGTTAGATTTGGCGTTGGTAAGAAAGGAATGGAAGACAATGTTATTGAAGAAACACCATTGTTAATCGAAGAATTAACAACAAAGAACGATCAAAGCTTACATGTAAGTTTCATTTTAAGCCCAGTAGGTGCGAGATTTAAAATGGTCCAAATATATTTTCTGCGTGTCATGAAAAGCGAGTAATAGGGGAAAAAAAGTGTTAGATGATTTTGTACCGCTCAGGAATCACTGCACTTTATCGTGACTGTTCATTTCCGTTTGAAATATTTTCTGAGTTGAATGCAGTTGATGGTATATTAACGCTTTTTGAATTTCTGTGCCATTCTTGAACACATTAACAAATATACCTTGCTGTAGTATCTTATACGGACAATTTAATATTCATGGAGATTTTCTGACAATCGATACCTTTTCGTTTTGTTCAAGTAGCATTTCAAACTCTGTAAACGTAGTCTCTGATGTTGGCTCAAAGCATTTCCTGTATATTGTAATAATCTATGAATACGAAACAAAGGAAGATAGTTTTACCATCGCCCCAAGACTGACCGCTCATTGCATTTCTACTGTTCAGGTTTCAGTTTCTGAATTAACCGCCTGAGGTACAGTTGGTTCCTTTTAAAAATGTTTGCCCACTAACAATTCTAATTTCATTTTATAATTTCAGCTTAAGCTCACTCTGGCAGTATCGAACATTATTTGTCGAGTTGCATTTGGTTCGAGGTTCGAATATGATGATAAAAGATTTTTACATATGATTGAAATATTACGAAGCTTGTGAGTTTTAGTATTTTTATTTTCCACTTACATATCGAACCAGACATTGTACTGTATCAAGATTGAGCCACAGATGAACCGCGATTCAGCAGCGCGATTTCTGAACAAACATATTGAAATCAGCGACAAAACGATGAACTATCGCCAATGTTTTAATTCACAGTTTAACAATATGTTGTACGAGGCTGTCGAATACAAATTATTTATGTGTACTTGTACTATTGTGCGCGTTTTTTTAAATTTCCCCAAACGAGGAATTTAATAATTACAATATTTCTCTTACAGCTTTGGAGATACCCCAGATGCAAAATTACTAGGGGCGTTGTCACTAGCTCCTGTACTCAGATTTGTTCCGCCTTTTAAAGGAGCATTCGATCGCGCAATGATAGATATTGATGATTTTATGAGTGAGTCCCGAATTTATCATATTTTGAATTAATTTTATATATCTTTACCATCGCCCGGGGCAGATACCACCACTTCGCTTTATTATATAGGTCAAGTTCTGTTTAGAATTTTCAACTACTAGAGTGCAGTTGCTATTGCTTCAGTTGCTATTGCTTCATTTTGTAGAGTGCGCTGTCTTGCTTGGAGAAGGTTCAACAGAAAGTGTATGGATTTACTCAACATCCTATATTGATTGAGTATATTAATGAACTTGGATTCTTGCTTATTAAATACTTTCGACGGATGGACTGTGTCTGGTCTGCCAGGTCCACCAGTGACACGTAAACGATATTACATGTCCTGAAATAATTTTCTGGACTGGCTTTCATTTAGGTGGCAAGGATCGACACAACTGCACCGTTACAAAAGTACAGTAAATTTACTGATCATTTGGAGTAATTGCATATTTCTAAAGTTAAAAACACCATGTTGATGAGATTTATGTCAATTATGGGCTGTTGATGGACCGCACCTTCGCTGTCAAAGACCAGTAATGTTATTGCATTTTTTGTTACGGTATAATTTTCCTCAGGGTTTGACTTTGTATGATGGGTATTGCAGTTGTTGTAAATGCATTTTCCTCAACCTTTTTGTATTGCGATTTTTAAACTCGTGGAATTTCTATTTTAGAATATATTCGTGAAATTATCACCGAACACGAGTTGGAATTTGATGACAACGATTCCCGGGACTTCATTGATGCTTTTCTTAAAGAAATGTCGACAAAAGACAAAGATGATCCTAGTTTTAATGTGAGTGTTTTTCATTATCACCAGGAATGTTCGGAACATTTTGTTTATCGTTTAAGATCTGCGTGGGTTGATTATACGGTTTGATTTGACTAAGGATTTTTTCAATTTATTTCATCTTCTATTCTCCATGATTTTAAATTTTGTGTAATGAGGGGGTATTTTCTGAATATTATTGAAATGCCAGTTTAACTATGAAATAGATTCTTGCAGCGCTTATTATTATATTTGATTAGATATTTGAATCCACCATTATTTTTCGTTACTTCAGAGGTTAGAATGGACATAACATTATGTATTAAAATAGTTCAATGGCGCAATGATGTGCGTTAATTGGAACACGTCATACTTAAAAAAGTTTGCATATATGAGATATCAAGTCACAAGTTTTATTTCTTCCAAATATGAGTCACTGATAGACCGCGCCTCGATGGCGCGATTCATCAGTCCCCATGCTTGACAAAACATGAATCAACAAAAGATTTAATTATGAATCCGCTGTCACGAAAGCGAATCGCGTACTAGTTGCAACTAGTCAACATCTTTGTATTTATCTTTCAAACGCTGTTTTACGGTCACAAGTTAACGTCCATCCCACGCGGTCCATCTTTGGCTTATGCTTGGCAAAATGAAATGTCTGATTAGTTCAACAACCCGCACAAATTGATTAAACAAAGTTGAGCAAATATAGATTTCTGTGGCCATTTGACCAAACATACACTTTTCCTCGAGAACCCTCAGATAAATTGAAAACTGATCGATACACATGCTGACAACGATAGAATGTTAAGCCCCATGATTGCTTGACCCAGATCGGTAATTATGTTTATTAATTATGAATCACAGAGGGATCACTCATCGTCGACGTTTACCATCAATTACTCTTACAAAATACAAAACAAGTCATATCTAATACACAAATGTCCTTTATGCTTAGTTTGCTGTCCGTCTCTAAATGGCCGTTGTTGTAAAGTACTTTGTCCCGGTGTATCCACTCAAATGAGTGTCGATAGAAATAGGTCAGTTGAGCTTATTTGTGTCAACTTCTCTGTTTTACCTTCAAAAAATGTTCTCCCACGTGTTTTTGAGTGCATTGTGTCGTAACCTAGAGTAAATTTACAGTACTGTTTCGGAAAACTTTATTAGGTTTTAACCAACAAATTATTTGCTAACATTTCCATTTAAATTAAATAACCAGCATATCTGAAAATATACAAAGATTAACAGAGAAACACTTAAGATAGTACGCTACCACCTAGCAAACCTTAACTAATGACATTCACGAAAGGACATTCGAACACGCGGATGAAATTATTCAACTGAGAAAGGGCTAAAGGTCATATGTACAAAAACTCCAATCACCACACATTGCAAGAAAAGTACAGTAAATTTACTTGTTATTTGTAGTAATTGCATATTTCCCGAGTTAAAAACCGCAATGTTGATGAGATTTATGCCAAGTATGGGCTGTCGATAGACGGGCGCGCTACATCAACTGGCCATGATTCGCAAAAAGCCGATTTTATAATTTCTTTCAATACCGCCAGATAAAATTACTGTCATTTACTGTAATTTCATTGCATTCTTGTTAAAGTGTGTGAGTCAACTGATGGATCCCGCGGTCGCGACATGAACCATCCATGCCCCACGCTTGACAAAATACAATATCTGATTGGGTCAATAACACGGCGGTTGAATAAACAGCACCGAGCAAAAATAACTTTCTGTAACCAATTAAGCAAACTTTCTCCTTGAGCACCCTTGAAAAATTGAAAAACGAGGACAGCGGTGAATTGAAATGCTATACTTAAAGTTAGAATAGTTATTTTTACCAAGCATAAATCACAGAAGAGCCGCACCTTGTCGATGCATATTATCAAGGACTCATACATACAAAACACAACGTGTTAAAACATAAGTGTCCGGACATACTTGGTCTTAATTTTTTAGCTGACTACGGATAGGCTACAAATGCATGAAAATATTAAATACAGATTCTTATATTTGGCATTGCGGACGAAGAATGCAAGTTGTAGAAATTCGAATCAACCAACTACAATAAATCCTGTACAATTGGATGGCGCCCCGAAGACGCATTTCACCTGTGACTCATATTCGACAAAATGAAATTCTGATTGGGTCAACTTCGAAGATAACTTTATATTTCTTTCATCAGAAACTTCAACTTATTCAATACATCAGGGATTTATTTGAAGCTGGTACTGGAACGACAAGCAGTACGTTATGTTGGGCTATGTTGTGTTTTCTACATTATCCTGAATGTCAGGAGAAAATTGCTGAGGAGATTGAAAAGACTTTAGGTAAATCTATTATTCTAAAAATGAAATTTATTTCATCAAAGTATTTTTTGTTAAGTGTGTGTCACTGAAAGAACGAGTATATGAAACGCGTTCCTTCTTTGGCGCATGCTTAACATAATAATAATTTTGATTGGACTAACCTCAAGCTTTATTCATAAAATGCTTTACGTTTAATTTACCCTATACTAGGAATTTTCGTTGCAATACAGTTTGCTTTGCCAGCAAAACAGCTGCGCTTATATGCTCTAAAATTTTTAGCTCCTTCAAAATTATGAACGTGTGACGCCAGAAAGTTGTTAATCAAGTTAGAAATATATTTTGGTCAAGCATGGGCCATCTTTGCAATGCAATGCTAATAAAATGGAGAATCAAATACTTTTTGCAAATCGGAGCGAATATTCGAATCACATTAATATCCACGTATATTTTTATGTTGTAAAAAAAAAAACAGAAAAATCAATGTACTTTCATTTCCCTTCCCAGAAATGAAAATTACTAAATCGAGGGCACATATTTGTTGCATTCGAACGTTAGATATGATATTTGAACTTCTCAATTGCGGGTTTTTATTGTTTTTCCTTTCACCCTCTGATTCGAGTCATTTTTTTCTGCCAAGCGATTCGAACTACGAATTTTTATCTGCAATAGTGAACTATCCTGGCAAAATGACATTTTTTATAGTGTTTATTTGGTAAAATTATCATATTTGTTTTAATTTATATCAGGCGAGGACGGCGTTCCATCAATGAAACACAGAGATGCGATGCCGTATACTTGTGCATTCATTCAAGAACTGACGAGACATCGAACCCTTCTACCATTGAGTGTGTTTCATAAAACAAATGAAGGAGCAACATTGAATGGATACACTATACCAAAGAATACTACAGTAAGTTACTGATACTCTACAGGCAACAAGCTAATAAAATTGACGTAGCTACAATGTAGATCGATGCTTCAGGGTAGTCTTAACGTATTTTCTGTGTGTGGACTAAAAGAAACAAGGAGGAAGTGAAAGATGATTTAATTCTTGTCCAGGGCACAAGTCAATCACAGGACTTTCTTATTATTATTATTAAAATTAACCCTTGTTATATTTGTTGCCGCTGGTTGATTCGCTTTAGTCGCTGCTTCGTGCGTGGATTAGATTGGATTTCAATTTTTTTATTTTTCAGTTTGTTCGTTGTGGTGAGTCTTTGCATATATTCGAATGTTTTATAATGCAATTGTTATAGTGACTTTTACTTCCCTTAGTGACTTACGGATACTTAACGGAGGATTTATATTTAGACATTTATTCAGGACGAGCTTTAGAATTTTCAGAACGTATTTCAAGGGCTGGGCAAAACCGAACCATTTAGAATCAGCGAATCGACTTGTTCGACCGTGTACATGTCGTAAGAGGCGACTAAAAGGAAATAAAAAAGTTGTCAACGGTCTTACAATCGCCCAGGGCAGATACTACTCACTGCACTTTACCATAGTAGTTTAGTTCCGTTTGAAATGTATTTCGCTTAGTGTGCACTTACTGATCCTTCCTATTAAAGTAGCTCCTTGAGTTCGAGTGGCCGTTAGTTGTTTTCTGTTTGACTCTGCTTCCAGCCTTGCTCAGAGTAAATTTCAATAAAAAATATTTACATTAATAGTTTTTTAATGAAGCTTGCTCTAAGCGAGGTGGACAGAATTTTAAAGAAATGACCTAATGCCCACAATTGCCACAATGCCCACAATATAAAAATTATTGAACGTATCCGATTTTTTGCAGATTGCACCAAACATCTGGTCAGTTCATTACGATTCCAAATATTTCGAAAATCCGACCGAATTTCGACCGGAGAGATTTCTTGACGATGAAGGAAAATTTGTCAAATCTAACTACGTCATTCCGTTCTCAATCGGACCTCGTCATTGCCTTGGTGAACAACTTGCCAGGATGGAACTATTCATCTTCCTTACAGGAATCGTACAGAAATTGAAAGTTGTTCCAGATCCCAAGTATCCTCCTCCCGCCCTCAATAGCGGTGGATTCAACTCGTTAACATACGAAGCACCAGACTTTGATGTTATATTTGAAAAACGATAGTTGTGTTTTAAACGTAGGGGTTTTTATCCTGCTTTTCTACGTTGTGAATAAATTAACGTAAATTTATAATTCATTTGCATTCATTTCATTTGAAGCAGCCTAGTTGTTTAAATTGGGGAAAAAAGTTCAATATACATCCCATCATCCTAATCGAAAAAATTATTTTTAAATACCTTTTGTCAAGTGCGAGTCACAAATGGATCGAGTCGATAAGATGCGGTCCATCTGTGGCGCATGTTTGAGAAAAATATCCTAAACGGCATTTTAGAGGTTAAAAAAGTGTAAAACCGGGAGTTGAGCAAATTCGTAGATCAAAATATTGTCAACAATATTTTTCGGTTAAAAACGTTCAACGATTTTCTGTTATTTTAGTACATTTTGGGGGTCTTAGAAGCTTACGTCACCAACATTCCCTTTTTATATCCGCACTTGTTCATATCCCATCATATAATATTTTAGATATTTAATCCCAATTACAATCTATTATATTATATATGATTATGATTTTACGTAATAATTTTTAGTAGATTAAAAACTTTTACAATGGGCACAATGTTCCTTAGCTTGACTCTCTCTCTAACCTTCCTAACTTATACCGTCGGTATCGGTGGAGGCCGAATCATACGATTTGGAATACTTTGATATTGGCCCGTCTGCATTGATTCTCGCGGTCCTGAATTCGATCATAAGATTCTCCATTTCATTCCTGAACAATCATGTTCGTACTATTTTGCAATGTTGTCGTGGTCGGTTCTGGTTTTATTCATATGTTCCCGCTGTTATTCCGATTAGAGTCGAACCACAGGAGCGTGCTTGAGAATGGTCCAACTCCAATCGCTTTCTTGCGTGTTTAGCACTTGTAAGAGGTGAATGCAATAAAATAAAGGCATTGTGAATGATTTCATCAATACCCACCAGAGCAGATATCGATCACTACACTCTATTATGGCGGCGCAAATTCCATTTAGATTAGTTGCGGGTACTAGTAATTTATTTTGGAATAGTTTGTCTCTATATTGTGTACTTAAAAGTAGCAAAATTGTCAAAGTCATTTTTATAGCGAGTTTTTATTACCCTGACTAAGGCCCCGTACCAACAGTTGGAAGATGACCTTTCCCGTTCGGCTTAGCTTACCCAAGTTATTACACCCTGTGTGTTGAGCATGGATTTACGAGCTGGACTTGCCGAGACTTAAACCTAAGATTTTTAGCGTTCGATGCCAAAATGATATCGAGTCTATAATATTTATGCAAACGGAACAACGCAATTGAAGGCAACCTTATATTATGTAAACTAGGTGAAGAATTGCGTTATTTTAACCGAAGTTTGTAGAGTATTACCAGGTTACCTAGTTTCACGTTCCAGAATGGGTGCTGTTTTTGTAACAATGTAAACCGGGGAACAATTTTCCATATTCTTAACACCTTCCTTACCTAATCTCGTGAATAATGAAGTTCGTTTACATGCAGCTCACTGCTTTTCAGCAGTTTGGTTGATTTTTCTTTACTTAATTTCTCCAACATTTCTTTGATAAAATTTTAATGAAATAAATAACATGGGGGATTTGCCTTCACTTTTATTAGGTTAGATACAAATAAAATTGATGTCATCATTGAGACAAAATGCAAAAAAAGAGAAAAATATTAATTGTTAGTTTGGAGCAATGCTTTCTATTCTAACATATGTTATGTGATAGAAAAAGAAAATTTTAAGGTGAAAGCGATTTTTTCGGTACTGTTGATGTCTTTGGAAATAGGATAATAATGGACTGCTTATGAAATTTTAAAAACTTAAATTAGAAAATGAAATGGGCGGAAGTAGACGCGATGTGTTGAGTAAAAGAATATAATATCTTTATCTTTGCAATCCATTTAGTAAATTTTTATTTACGAAATACATTTTCATGAGGTTGCTCTAATAATGGCTTCCACCTCCGAAGGATACTTGATAAAACAAAAAAGTCGACATATTGGACAAAATATTGCTTGTATTTACAAAATCATTTTGACGTTAAAAATCACAATGAATGGACGATAACGCTATCGTTTCGTGGAAGGCTTCATTGTCATCAATATTGTTTTTAGCAAATATTATTATTTTTGAGATTTTTTTTTTAGTTTTTTTCATTTCAATCGATTTTTATTTCAATTCCCCAACAAGTGTTATTAAAGTTGCCAATTACTCCGCCGTTTCTTTTATCTGTCTGTTTTGGATAAGCGATATATCCATCTGGGCAGTAACATTTATCTTTTAGTATTTCAGCAATATCGTCTTTATCCAACGTGCGGTTCCATAATCTCAAGTTTTCTATGGTTCCAAAAAACGCGTCTTCGCTTTCAAATCCACGCAATAAACCATCTTGGTCTTGTCCAAGTACCAATGTTCCTTTTCCTTCGACAACGCCAATTCTATCGATTCCTGATCTGTTCTGCGTTTCAAATCGTGAATGCCCTGTTGAGTCCTTTTGAGTTATTTCCACCTTAGTAGAATATGATGTGGTCGAAATAACAACGCAAAAATTCATTGGATTTTTTACAGCAATATCCCCAAATATGAACTCTTCATTGTTTACATAAACTTTCAGATTTTGCTGCTCGAATTCAATCAAAAAAGCATTATGGAAATCATCGGACGATGCATAACTGAACATCGAACCATATAAGCTCTCTTCCGTGGACGGAGTCAACCAAGCACAAACCGTTGCTTCAGTCATATCCGGAAATGATTCATTGATAATGACGTAATCTTTTGTCTGCATTTTGTTGGGAAATTGTAACTCCGATTGAGGACAACCTAAAATAATATTATGAAAATATTTAATAAAATGTTATGTTATCAGCATGATTCCAACAAATATGTTGCAGTAGAATTGATATCGGATTTTTTACTTTTTACGAGAAAAATGTTTTAAACTTTTTTCGTGAAGTAATAGTCGCCGCGGCTCGACATTTACGTCTCATTGCGGACGAAAATATCTAGAATTTTTTTTTACAAATTGAGTGTAAAATAAAATATTTTTATGTTAAAAACTCGCAATTTATTTAAATGGATCACACTATTTCGATCAAAAGTCTTGCTTTACCGGATGTGGTAAAACTTTCAGTTACTTCCGTGGTCGTCGTTTGTTCATTCGTAGTTTTGTCCAAACTAGTTGTTTTAAGAAATTGTACATCATCTGGAAATAAGAGCAAAGTTAATTACATTGTTTGCATGCGTTTTGAATTTCACATGAGTAATGTTTTGACCTGAACGAGCTAACAGTTATAAGAAGTATGGAAATATATGTGCATTTGTCTTGTCCAAATCTAAAATATGTTGCTTTACACAATGTATTAAAGATACCAGTTGCTTCCATTGCAATCGACTCGTCATTAGTAGGTATTGAAACAACAAAAGTTTTCTCGTTATTTATTTCATCTGTAAAATGCAATGTTTTAATGTTGGATAAATACTATTTTTATTATACACAAAGCACAATCGGATTCATGGGTGGTTCACGCCTGGAAAAAACTACCCGTCACTGACATATACCTGCAGTACTGGAAAGAAAAGCTACCAAACGTCATTCTGCAGTGGTAGATGACGCAATATTGGTGACATCATTACTCGGAAATGCCTCAAGTTGGCTTTCAACAAATTCTGCTTTCTCGTGTTCAAGTGCAGAAATAAAAAAAAAAAATGCAATTACTACATATAAAAACTTTCGTAATATTTTTCTTGTTACTTTGCATGAAATCATCAGTGTCCCACGCTTGGTAAAATATATATTTTTATTTAGAGTTAGCAGTTCTATAGCAAATTTTGTTCCTATGAATGGTTGATTTATTGGAATAATTTTTGCTTCGAATCGATTCGAATCACCGATGTCAATGTTTTCGCCAATTATGAACTGTTGAAATCAGTACAGTCTGTCAAAAGTGCATAGTTCGGATAATTTCCATCAAAACTATAAATTCAAATTTTGTTAATATATAATTATTACAAATGAATGAAAGTTTGCTGAACTTCTGTTACGCTTCAATATTTCGTCGCATAGTTTATTGTGCTTACCAGGTTCATCTGAGGTTGGGTTTTCATGATTTGTTGTTGTCGGCGACGGTTCTTCGTAGGTTGTTGTTTCCACTTGCGGAGTTTGCACATTGGAAGTGGTTGTAGTTATGTCAGTCGTCAATGACTCGGTACCCAGCATTTGCAATATCGTCTTTTCAATATCCTTGGGTGCGTTTTGCTTAAAATCTAAAACGGATAAGAACATTCAACGTTCTCGATCAATGTTTCATTGATAGATTCGCACAACTCCATATGAATTGGCTACAAACTTTCACAAGTTTGGGTTTGTATTGATAATTATTACTAGAATATCTTGTAAAGATTTGTGATAGAACCAGGTACTTGTAAGTAAGGCTGGGCAATTCTATTCGACGATTCGATTAAATTTTAACCACTATTTATTCGTCAGTCATTTTTCCATGTCTACATATTTCATTTATTAACAGCCAGATAAAATCTCTGAATCTTTGGCATGGTGAGTAAATGGTGAATTACGTCGACAAAGGCCACATCCGTAATGCAAACAGTCAGGAAATTTTTACAAAACATTTTGTTTTCGAGATCAGAAAGTATTGGTCAAAATAGCTCTATTGAGCATTACTAACCATTATTAATAATGTTCTGCAGTGATCAACAGTTCAAAAACTAATTTAATTGCATAATAAACGGAAATGTACGCAATTTATTTTCTAATTGTGCGAATGATATTTTTATTGACGTTTGCTCAAAGCAAGACTAAAAGCAGCGCCTAAACGGAGCCAGTTAACGGACACTAAAATGACAAAAAGCTACTACAAGACAAAGTGCCAGCAATTGCATTCATTCTAAGCGGAAAACAGCCCACACAGGAATAAACTATCGTGGTATAGTGCTGTGAGTGGTTTGTCCTAGGAAATGATAAAACCCTTTCACCACATCTCTGTTTCCGTTTTGTCCATTTTATGAAACGTTGGAAATACATTATGACTGTTCTAAATCCCGTACTTACAGGTAGGACTGGGCGAAAGATAATCATTTGGAATTTGTCTCCATTATATGAAAAGCAAGAAATATATAATTATGATTTAATTATATTAGTATAAATAGGTTTGGAGTACGTAACATGTTTAAGAGCAAACATGTTCATTTTCAACGACACAATACAATCGATTTTGGTCAAATTTTAATTACCAAAATATATAAGTGGAAATTTTTCTGACCGCAGATTGGGATTGGAGGAAGGACAAATGATGAGTCAGGTCTTCGTCCGGTCAGTATCCCAACAACATGGGAGAGGTGTTAGGCAAGTCACCCCGCGTGCGACTTGCACTGTGGAAATATAAACAAACAGGAAAACAATTCGAAAAAAGTATAGAAGTTCGAATAAGCCAAAGACAGGGATGTCGCCTTGAAAATGACACATTTGAAGTAATCTCGAATTTGTCAAACTAGAGAAGGTTCGATTTGTTAGCACAATATGATTGATAAAACTCGATTTTCGACTGGACGTAGAAAAAATACAAAATTTTGGACTTGCATTACAACATCAATTAGTCATCTTGCTGTGATTGCATATCTCAGACAGAAAAAATTTTCCATTGTAGTTTTTGTGAGTGAGTCACTGACTGATAACTTTACAAAAAAGGTCACATCCGGTTCATTTGATGTAAAATTGAATTTATTGTTATCAAACGAAGGGCTAACCTCGCTTTATGTTTTTAAACTGTCCTTTGTAATTCTTGCATTGCTCAATAAATTAAAACACCAAGAAGCATTTCATCAAACATTTTTCGGAATCTCAATAAATCTTTATAAAAAAAATAACAAAAAATAATAAATAAAAATTACAAAAAACAAACTTACCCTGAAGACTATCCTGAAAAAGGGATAAAATACACAAATTAAAATAAGGAAGGGCTGGATGATTTTACCAACTTCTAGGTAGGATGCTACTGATTACACGTCCAATACAGTCCAATTCCATTAGAGATATTTTCCGTTTGGAGTGCAGTTGTTTGTGATACATCTTTTTCGTAGCTCCTTGTCATTAGGTGACCGTTATAGTTTTTTTCATGCGCTGCTTTGGGCCTCAATTTCAGTAAATATATGAAAAAAAATCGAAACTTTTAAAACTGAGTTTTGGGTTCTATCGTGCAAAATGGTCACTAGGTTGTCATCTCAAATTAAAGAAACTTAACATTTACATGAATAAGGTAATGCAAGTTGAATTTTATTTAGAATTTCCTTGAATGTGAACAATATTTGATTACATATGATTTTCATATTTTGTAATCACTGCTAGCCCAAAAACTATAGTCGTGATTACACAACGTTGAGTTCTTCCTTTTATAATTTAAAGTTTTATATTTATGATATTATAATCGACTTCGCCGAATTTTCTAATCCATCATACTGATTTTTCAAAAATATTATAAGAGAAATATAATTCATTTTTCTCAATTTCATTAAAATACACTTACAACATTAAATGTTAATTCCTGGTAATTGTCATCATTTTTGTCGCAAGTTCCACCGAGAGATATTGTTACATCTGCTTCATTAAAACCTAAACGTTGAGAGAAAACTATATAGTTTGTTGAATATTTAGGTTTGTTTGATCATGTGGGGAAGCAATGTGATATGTTCCTTAAATATGACAGAAGTTGAATAACACTGGATTAGGGCTGGAAAAATCGAATCATTTAGAAAACCAGTTTGTTTCAGTTAAGCCTTTTCCGAATAGATTAATTACCTAACGTTCGATTTGAACTTTAATATTCGCGGATTCATAAAACATTGATATCTGTATCTTGTATTTGACACCATATTGCGCATTTTTAGGGAAATTATTGAGAAAAATATTTTTTGTTAGGCATGGCAAACTGAGGATTTATCAGTGGCTTGTGGTTTAGAAAATAATATTTTCCCCCGATTGTCCGTCCAATTCAGAAGACCGCATGCTTCGAATAAGTTGTTCTTCGAATCTATTCGAATCGCGTATTTTAATGTTCCGTACCTACTTTTTATACGTTTTACACTACACCGATATGCATCTGTCGAAACTACCCATAAATTGGCTGTATATTTATATACAAAACATCTCAACATAAATTGTGGAGTTATGATATTTCACCGACAAAGTGCCAAACATAAGTGCATTATCTTTTGCATTTCAGTCATATCATTAATGATAATTTAGCAGGTTCAGATTTCTTTGATTCGATAATGAAAACAAAATGTGATGATAAAATTGACACAGTTGCTATTTAAATAGAAATAACTATTCGAACCGATTCGAAAAATAATTCGAATCAGATTTGAATTCCGAATTATTCGGTCTTTCCTAGACCTATAAAAGCTACATTCATTACAATAAATACAGAATGAAATCAATTAAATAACCCACTTTTCCTTTGATCTGCTCCCAAGAAAGTGAACGCCAAAGAAAGAGCTGCAATTGATGCTAAGTGCATATCAGAAGTTTCAATTCAATATATAATATCTGAAAGAAAAAAAAAATAATAAAATCAACGACTTCAGAAAATTTGAAATATGGTATACGAAACTGTTTATAAGTAACTACACATGGGTTCAGGTTTGCGCCAAGATTTTAATGGCATCGAAATAACCGCAATATTTTGGGAGCTTTTTTTTCGACAATCGAAAATTTATGACAGCTTTAATATTTATATTCTTAAATTATTTAGTTTTACTCTATTCAATAAAAGGGAAAAACTTCCCAAGCACGGAACTGAACCCCTATATCAGAATACAGTGATCTACTCTGCGCGATGTTAAAACTATTTTGCATATTTTGGTTTCCCTTTATTTCCTCTGCCTGCACGCAGTACGAGACCGAATGGGAAAAAAACTTTTTTGTCCGCACTAACAAATACTGCTGATCAATAAATATTTTTTTTCGAAATGATATGAGGCGAGGGAAAAGAAATAACTATACTGTAATAAAAAGGCAGTGAAATCTCCGCTGTTGTCAGTAATTAAAATAATTAAAATGAAACTATAAAATCAACCATTCTGGCCAATTTTGTTATCTATTTAGGGAACTCGCCAACGAGGAACAGACCATTATCACTCCATACTTGACATAAATCTCATCAAGAAGACGAATTCAACCTTTTGGAACAAGCAATCCTTGCAAATTTACTGAAATTTTGCCACAGTATTGCAACCAGCACTGATGCCACAAGAAGCTACATTTATTGAACAACCAGCATCTGTAGCTTAGGCTTCTGCCCCTATAGCTGGAAATATAATCACTTGATAGCATCACGTATGTGATTGCGAGTTAGGCATTCCACATAACTCTTCGTTAATATCAGACTCATCGTATCCAAAATATCTAATCTTCTGATATTTGTTGTAAATTATAAGTAGAAAATTGATTGTTTTAGTATAAAGTAGCTCTCCATATCGCGCATAACGTTATTATAAATATGATTTCCTTCTAAAATAACATTCTGTGAAGCCAATGTTATAAATGCACAGCACCCTTTACGGAGCGATCCATCAGTGATACATACTTGATCAAGTCTAGTTTAGATTAATTTAATGTGAAAATTCACTCACAAAATGCAAGGACGAATCAGTTCCAAAAATGAAACGAATATCCTAATAACAAATATCTAATACAATATGTTGTACAGCAACTGCCCTTAAAACAAAGGACACTGGACCGCCATGGTGAAGTGCAGTAAGTGATAACTGTTTAGAAAGACGATACCAATTCTTTGCTTCTTTTCCCAAAAATACGCAAGAAATACGTTAGGACCATTCTAAAGTCCGTTCCTAGAAGACCCTCAAAATATATATGACGAAGTATTACATTACATGTATAGCACGAGCAACTACACTATGAGTAGAAAATATTCGAAACAGAACGTAATTTCCACAATTTCCACTTTATTTTCGAAGCACTTTTTCGGTAATTTCAATCTTCAAATCTATTAAAAAATGTCTGAAATACATTAACGGTTACCGACGATTACCTAGTTTACCTCGCTTTTAATCTATGTACTACCTAGTTTCGAAAGTTAAACTAGGCTATCTAGTAAAATTTTGCCTAGTTTTCTGATAAATTCGTTTTACTTCGTTTAACCTAGTTTAAGTGAAAGCTAGGTTGCCATCACTCGTCTTCACCTCAACTTACTCAACGAGAAGGGACAAAATGTTGCACGTAAATCAGAATTAATTAGTACATTGTATGACTCAGGGCGGATGCCATTTTTTTCAGCTAAAATTTTTAGGCTCTTTTGATATTGTCGGCTTGACAAAATGATTTCCATTGCAAAAAGTATATAATCGCTTGCGCGTTTAGATTCGTAGCCAATTATTTATTGCTAGCAAATAAATTTAACACATAATTGTTATGCGGGGATCTCCTAGAAGCTGAATGTAGATGTGTTTGCTACTATACCGTTTCGATAATTAACAAATCAAATTTATAGGTGATATCTTACTCAACTAATCATGGTGCAATCATGAACAGTCGTATCTAAGCCAGAACTATTAGCCGCCCATACATAAAAAATAAAACGTGTAAAAATTCCTTCCCAGCAAAAATTAAATTTTGCATCCAGCATGTTACACAGCTGAACCACTTTTCTGTTCGCGATCCATCAGTGAATCAGGCTTGAAAAAGATATGCTTAGACAATATATTTTCTGATCGTGCTAATACCAGAGCGTGCAATAACGTATTATTATATGAGAATAGTTCTTACCTCTGAATTACTCACTGGGTTTTCCACACTTAATCAATACGTTTTGACAGGCATATTCATCGGTTTTCTAAATTTATTAATTTATGCAAAAAAATGAAAATCATGATTACGGATCTAACCACCACCTTGCATTATTTAACAACTATTTTCCAACTTGGTGTTTTCTTATATTTTCTTTCAATTTGGCATTTGAATACGCTTGGAAGTAAACTATGGGAATTGTATATGACCTATTATATTTTATAGCAAAATGTTGCCACCATGTAGACTAATAGTTCTACGTGGGCTAGGCTCAACCAGCAAAATAATAAGCGATGGAAATTGCACCTCGGTTCAGCATATCTTATAAAACTATCATTTGTCTCTGGAAAGAAGCTGCATTGTACTGTTAATAAATATCAGAAAGATTACAAAAACACGCAAGAGAACGCGACCCCCAACAGTGATGTATAATGGATAAAGTGGTGTAAATATCAGGGATAAGCAAAACCGAATCATTTGGAATTCAAATCTGATTCTGGTGATTTTTTGCATCGGATTTAATCATCAATACTTGTATTACTCAATCGACTCAGGTCAAACTTGACCAAAATCGATTGTACTCTTTTGTTAAAATAGGAAAATGTCAACGCTTAGACATGGAGAGTGAATTGGAAATACACCCCATTGAGTCAGCTCGTGCTAATATTAATAAGTCATAACTATAAATATATAATTTATATATGGGCCGATACCAAAAATTTTGCCGATACCGATACAAGTACCGATACCACCTTTGTAATTTATAATCCGATACCGATACCGCCGATACCGAGTACTTTGTTAAATATGTTAAAGGCCTTTTTTATCCACATACTTATGCCCTTTGCACCCACGTATGTTTGCGCCTACGTACGTTTACACCCTTGAACTCTTGCATCCATTTGAGTGCAAACTTTTAAGGATGAAAATATACTGAATTGTTGCTACGTTCAAGCATATATGGGTCCAAAGATTGAGTGCAAATGTCCGTGGTTACACAGCTGACGTGACACCTAAAGGCCACAATACACGTGAAGTTGTGTCACCAATGCGTTGCATTACGTTTCAAGCAATAAAATAAAAACGGCAATACACGCCTGTATTGCTTTGCATTGATCGTGTTCACATGCGTACAAAGCACAAACGTAAAAAAAAGAAAAAGCTCTTTGCGGTAGCTTTAATAGCAAACCGTTCTGTTTCATTGGAAAACGTAAGAAGATGCATGCAGAGGTTTGCGTTTGGGTAAAACGCAAGGGTAAAATAAATCATGCCATTAAAACAAAACCTACGCAAACGTGTAGTGCAACCTTAACACCTTTTACTGCATCAAAAAGAGCTTATAGTCAGTGTTCGACGGCTGCGCGTTCAACGTTTTTACCAGATAGAACATTGTTTGCTACTTTAGGCCCAGTTTTAATTACTTGCCGACCCAACGCCTTCGTCCCGCTTTTCATCAGAGGCAATGCAGCCTTACTAAAACTGCTTCAAATACTTCTCAATCCAAAGTCCATTTTGAATATAGTAACAGGCGAAAACCGGGACCCTATGCCCAGCTTGATTTACGTAGTATTCGCTTTCGGACTACATTGTAGCGGACTACATTGTAACGCTGGGAATGTGTAATAAATTTTTATTCGCCTATAAGTGTGAGTGTCAGAAATAAAAATATACATAATATTTAAAAACAAAAATTTAAATGTCTATAGAATTGTCATCTGACACCATCTATACCATCTACAACTTCTTTTCTTTCATGTCACGTTTTATGAAAGGGAGGAAATACCTATCTTCTTCAGGTCTATGGCGTACACTAATCTTGATAAGTTGCATTCACATTCCCACAAATCTCAACTACATCACTTGTTGGAGCCATAAAGTGATCATGGGGACAATTGCATTTTGTGGTGAACAATACTTCGATTTTTTTTTTATAGCCACTTCTTTGAGTGGGTCACCCTGTCCAAGGCCCTGTAACAGCGGCCACTTATAGGCGGACAGGGTTACAATTACTGGAAAGATATGATTTTTTCCTGTTCGGCTTAGCCTACCCAAGTTATTACACCCTGGGTTGAGTGGTGGGCGTTGATAAGCGAGCCGGACTCGCCGGGGCTCGAACCCGAGGTCTTCAACCTGCGATGCCAGCATGTTTAACCACTAGGCCATCGCGCAAGAATAGATCATATTCTAGTGACTCGACTTGCAACTCGTAAATGCCTGACTCGACGGGATTTAGAGTTGCTTGTTCCCAATTATGATAAACATATAGGAGTTTTGTTTGTTAAAAAGACCATAGTTTTGGATCTGTTAAAAAAAAAATACAAAATATAATGATTGCATAAAATTGTTTAAAACTTGAATCACATGTACCGAACGCTTTGTAATTTGGATTTGACATTTTACGCCGCTCAATGAATTTCAGAATTTTTTTGGGGGGTTTGAAAGGATTAATAATTCGGGTAAAAAAATTATAAAAATTAAGTATGATCAGAAAAATTGCTTGTAGCTTTTAACACAAGTATTACATTTTCATGGTACCATGTTATTTGAAATTATATTTATGGACAGAAATTGTTATAAATTAAGCTTGTTTGTGGAATTTCGAGCAGTAAAATACTTTTCATTTCCCAATGCTGCCCAAATCTGTCAACACAGTCCTAAAAAGAATTTAAGTATTTTATTCTTTTTTAATGAATTTTTTTTTTTGAAATCGATTTGTTTTATATACAACTATACTCGTCATCTGTTGTGCAAAATTGAAAATCATGATAGTAATACAAAAATATGAAATAATTATCAGCATAAATCCCCCATCCATCATCATTTGTTCTAGATGATATACACAGCTATATTTCATGAAAAAAATGACATTTGATCATTTGCATTTTTTCTTCTTATTTTTTCATTTGTATCTTTGGTAAAACACCATAAACAAAATGCTCTACGAAATTGGAAATATCACGTCATCATTCGAAAATGTTGAGAGCCTATTTTCACTCATAATAACATATTACTCAAATTTTTAAAACTGTATATTTGGATAGTGCAATACATAAGTGGATAAGATTCAATTGTTTTATCGACTCTGATTTTATTAAGCAACACCACTCCATCCAATTTTTAAATCAGTATAAAAATAAAAATTATGATGCGGTGCGATCCATTAGTGCTCCATTCTTTTTAAATACAAGTGTCCAGACCCCAGATGATATTCAATATTGTACGCTAGAGATATGATAGGGCAAAACACACCTTGTTGGTTGGGTTCTAAATACAAAATCGTTACTGACGTGCTTGTCAGATTCATAAATATAGACATATTATAATACTAATATTCAAGTTTCAATTAATTTCATGCAATCGTAGCTATTTCGAACCATATCTCAATGGATATAAAAAATTGAACATTTTAATATAAGAAAATGCTATTATGCTGCTTATCAGTGTTGGGAACGAGTCTTTTTAATAAAACAAGTAGAGTCGAGCAAAGCACGAGTTCGAGTCCAAGTTTTCCCAAAATTTAGATTTAGAGTTTTGAGACGAATCCATCATCTGTACTTTGGAGCCGCAAGCCAATTCAGGTCATGCATTTAGGAGTCGCGAATCAAGTAGGGCTGGGCAAAACCGAATCATTTGAAATTCTATTCTGAATCGAATAATTATTTAGAATCGGATCGAGTCACTAATTCCATGTAAAAATATCAAATATCTCATTTTACTTTTACAAATTGTCTCCATCATGGGTTATAAAAAAATGAATAGGTTTATAGTGATTTTTCAATTCACGCTACATTGTCTAAGCGCAACAATTTTCATATTTTGATGGCAAAATGCTATTGATTTTGATCAAATTGAACATTGATTTATAAATGTATACCGCAGCAATGAAAGATTAATATACCACTTCTCACTTTATAAATACACACTCAGGATCATCATTATGAGGCAGAGGAACGCTAAATTCATATCACCTTCTGGGAGGCGAATTTGGTTTTCTATTGAGAGAGAGTTGGGGAGAATGGTGGTATTTCAATCACGGTCGCACGGTCGCACCGCTACAATATAGTTCGAAAGCGTATACTACGTAAATCAAGTTGTGCATAAACTCCCGATTTTCGCCTGTTACTATATGAGGTTCTTATTACTTCAGGTAATTGATAAATATAGTAGATATCAGAAAAAATATGATCTAGGCCAAATCTCGATTTTATGATGTCAACTATACTTCAAAATGGATCTGGATTGGGGAGTATTTGAAGCAGTTTTAGTAAGGCTGCATTGCCTCTGATGAAAAGCGGGACGAAGGCGTTTCGGTCGGCAAGTAATTAAAACTGGGCCCCAAGTAGCAAACAATGTTCTATCTGGTAAAAACGTTGATCGCGCAGCCGTCGAACGTTCAAAACAAGCTGGAAAGAGCTTGATTAGAATGGGTGCTGATGGAGTTGAACCAGGGAAACCGGATAAGCAAACCAATAGAAAGAAAAATAATAACGAAAAACATTCTCAGTCAGCGTAAAAACAGGAGGAAGTCAGGTCTGTCAGAGAAAGATATATTCTCTTAAGACGACAAGTCTTATTCACACCCATTCGTGCGAATGCGCAAAAAGCGAATTCGATTTATATCACGTCAACCCTACTCAAACGAGTGTAAAGATTGGGAGATGGGTACAAACCCATGACTTCTATCACTGATGGGGACCGATTGAATTTCTTGTTAACGCAGCCACAGACAACAACTTAGATTTATTGAATACTTTTATATTCGCCCTGTGCACCGGTTGTCAATGGTGATGGTACAAATTTAGCAGACGATGCTGATGTTGCAACGATTAATTACTTAGAGAATACAATGTGATCACAAGTCATCTGGAAACTCTTCTTAGTTATGGCCCAGCCGCACACAACTAGTCACAGCGCTTTTGGCGAGTGATACGGCTGGACATACGAAATAGCCAAGCTTAGGAAAATGTGGGTTTTGATCAGAAAACGGTGTTTTTTTAACAAAGTAGGATTTGTGAGATAATGGGAAAACTGCACTTGGGTATTTTTTTCAAAGCCGATATTCAATCAATGGGGTGGATATAAAATTAAAACTTATACGAGCCAAAGATTCTTCTTTACTCATGTCACCTGATAATTCAACATTCATCGTGCGAATCGTGCGAATTCTAAAGGTACGGCAAAATACCCCATAAGTAAAAGTGAAATGAAAACTTGCTCTATCCCACAAGGAAAATCATACATTCAGCAAAGAATGTTCAAGAATATTTCTCCTTGGCGACTTCCTAAGCGCGATTATTTTTCTCTCTCTCCCAACAACCCTTTTCACACTTTTTCATACCTCATCCCCTAATCTTTTTCAATTCTCTCTCTCTCTCTTCTATTTCAACCGATAGCAGTTTCGAAACCCACTTTCTGATGCGACCCACGATACATCCGATAACAAATATTTTTCTCTTATTCCAACAATCTTTTTCACCTCTTTTTCACGTTCATCCACTAATATCAGCTCGCGATGAACTTTGTCTAACACCCACGATAATGCCCAAATTCTCTCTCTCTTATCCCCCAGCGAGAAAAAACGCTCGTTATACCCTTTTCACATTTTTTACGGTTCATCCACTAATACTCTACTATATAAACGCGCAGAAATATTAAATAAACCATCAACACCATCCAATTCGTTTTAACTGTCTGAGCTTGTGGAGGAACGCCACTATGTATACCTGAAGTCAGAGGATTTCCTCCACTTTGAAGGTCTCGATCTAACATCCTATACTGCTCTTTAGTTGAATATTACCGAATAACAACAGTGTCAAAGAGGAGTTAGTAATAGTGTAGTTTTGTATTGACTGTTTGTATAAAAAAAAAAAAAAAAATATATAAAAATGTTCGGGGAACATATATCATTTCTGTTTCCAGTTTTTATTTTTGAGCATATATCATGTTTTCACATTAGTTCTGACTAACATTTTTATTTCAGCATTCCAATAAGGTATTGGTTGGTAATAAACGAACACCTTGGATTTCAAAAATGTTAGCTGAGTGTACAGCGAAAATAAGTGAACGCGAACCTAGTTGCTCTATGACTATTAGATTGATCTGAATGCTGTCATATTAGTATAATGTACATTAACCAAGCATAGTAAATAAATCTCAATCATAATAAATCTGTGCCTCATGTTTGATAAAGTTAAAGTTCTGTTCGGGTATATACCTCATCCGATTATACATTGTTGTCATCTATGTAAAAAGTTTAATAGGTTCAAATCCGGGCATGTTGATTAATACGTATATATTTTTGTGAGATGATGACCAACGTTTTCGACTTTTGACACAAGACAATGCCACAAAACGTTTGCGACCCAAATTGCCCTATGACAAGCAGAGTTCGGCGAAGTTCCACGCCATTGTTCTCCGTAGAAATAGTAACGTGCGCATGACGCATAACAGGCAAATACTCTTTGTATTGTTATTATTACAATGTGCTTTTTTCACTATTTAACCCCAAACAAAGAGATGATTATTAGAATCCGACCCTGTTTGCTTTATGCTGAAACAGTTTCTTTGTAATTCATATGTTACTTTTAAAGCCAGAAATGGCAAATATTGTTTTCAAATCATAATGTACAAAAGTAAAATAAATTGGTTTGAAAAAAATTCCAAATAATATATACCACAAACTTGCTTTATTGTGCATTCAGTTCAAGTACAAAATGTTTTCCGGAATCAAACAAGTAATCGGATGCATTATACGGAACCCAGTCCTTGGAAACCGATATATGTATTAGAATTAGAGAAATTGCAGATTTTAAAATTTTTTCGGACGTGATTTTATTTTATGTTCGAATAAATCGACGTTAATCTTCACTGAACTGAATAATCCAAGATCCTGGAAAAAAGAAACTTGAAATCATAGATTAAAAATATGGAACAAAGAGTTCCCAACAACACAGACCTTTTGAATAAGATTTTAGATCATCTTGCAGATCTTGCAGCTTTGATGCTAGAGCCAAATACCATATTAAAAATACCAAAATCAGAGTAGAATTTCAATAATACATTTGCTGCTGCGGAAACCTTAATATTTTATCATATAATGCATTCTGAAAGCATCGGATTTGGTCGATTCAAAACCGCTTCCGAAAACAATGCAAAAATTTGGTCACAAAACATGATAATACAGAATATCTATTTAAAATCATCGGATTGGTGAACTTTTATTTTTTATTGAGATTCATTTTAAGCAAGGCCGGATGCAGCTCCCAAAGGGAGTAAACCAACGGCCACTCAACAGCGAAGAACCACTCAAAGGCGTAGTACCAGCAACTGCACTCTAAACCGAAAAAAAATCTCAAATGGAACTGAACCGCTAGGTTAAAGTGCCCTGGGCAAAGGGAAACTATCTACCATTTCATTTTGCTTTCTTTTAGTCGTCTGTTACGACACACAGGAAATACGCTAGGACTATTCTAAAGCCCGTACTTACAGGGCCAGGATTGATTCTAGATAATGTTATTGTGTTGCGCCTTTTCCATCAAAACCTAGGTATGTAACTAAGGTTGTTTTTCATCAGTGCTGCTTCAAAACGAAATGAAGAAAGTTTACTCCTTATTATTATTGAAAATAACTATTTGTGACAGTCCTGAAAGAATTTGAATTTTTTCATTCTCTTTACACGCCTTTGTGTTGAGTCCTACAACGCACACTTTACGTCATCAGCTTCCATATCAGGTGAGCGTGATCTTTTCCTGTCTGACAATTATACCATGGTCATATGATATAATTTTGCATGACAAAAAAATTGCTGCTATTATATAAACAAAGTAATAGTCCAAACTCAATTATATCCTCCGGAATTCAAAGGATTAATATTATTACGCACACGGACTCATTAAAATATTCCAAAAAATTAGCAATTAGATACACGGAAGCTATACATACATTTTCTGAAACAAAAATGCTCGTCACGTAAGCTTCGTGTAACTTTCCACTGGTGTTGAAAGTTTTATATTAGAGAAAATTCATTTAAAATTCAATATTGATATTTCTGCGTTTATTCAAAAATGAGAGATATTTTGTTGCAACAAAACATTTTGGAGAACAAATGTATCAATGATGGGTCGCACAGACCAATATTGAACTATACTCCTACTACTATACTACTATAAATATTTAATTTAAATTTCATTTTCAAAACCGACTGAGCTGGTTATGAATGACCTCATTGCTGCGCAATCGGAGGGTCGAGTACACATAATGTATTAAAGTCTTATAAAATTAAAATAAAAGAGCCGAATAGCAAGGATAATAGTCACCCCCAGAGTATATTTGACTCTTTTGTCAAGGTGATATACCGAAAACAATTCTTGTGACTAGAATTCAATGCATATCAATTCAATCGACTATTTTTTAATTGTTTTTATTTTAAACAAAAATTCAACTAATTACAATGTTGATGTGACCCCAGCTGTTTTATGAATCAGCATTGTTCAACAGAATCCGTGATCTATTTGCAAAACATTCAATTCGGATTTATTGGTATTATATTTTACCTGGCCGTGTAAATAATATGTTAATATATGTTTTTTTTATTATAATTATGAAAATACAGTTTATGAACAAATGTCACAAAATATTTCGATTTACGATACATTATCTCGAGTATCTCAATATAAGCTGAACAAATTTGGCAAATCTGATAATGTGATTGTTTAAAAATATCAATAATTCGAAAACACACAAATTCCATTATTAAATTCTTTTTAATATTTGAATTTGAATAGGAAAATTGCAGTATTTTTGAAAGAATTCAGCACGTCGACGTAATACAAAGACGAACACATGCTTACTAAACCCAATTCTAAAAGACCAAAACTGATGACGTCTTAAAAATAATAAAGTCAATTTGTGCAATATTTTAAAAAACACCTCTTAACGCTTTTCGATTTCGCCGGTGACTTATGATCTTACCTTAATCCATTTTGCACCAGCATATTTCTAAGTTTATTTGAATTCTTTCTGTTGTTGGAGGATGGTTTGTTTGATCCTTTAATAATAGCCGTTATAATGGGGGCTCTAATTTCAGCCCTGTAGGAGACTGAATTATTCATTTGATTACGTGTTGTCACGAGACAATCAAACTGACACAAAGAAATGGTAGAAGGTTTCACCGTTGCTTATGACAGAAATCATTCACCGCAATTCACAGGTTCAACTCTGATTTCTAGTAGTTATATTGATTTAATTAGGTTAAATGATAGTTGGGTGGTTTGCTTTTATCTCTTTCAATCTTATTTGCTGTTTCTTTGAAATTATTATTATTTGACCAATCTACAATTATAAAAAAAAGATAATTTTGCAAAAATTAAATTTGGCTTTTAAATATAGAATCAAATTTAATAATATATAGGTCAAACAACGCTGTATAGTCATTCTGTAATAACCGGGGTCAAAAAAGTACTTACGACACGCAAGAAATACGTTAGGACTTTTCTAAAGCTCGTACTTAACAGGGCCAGGATGGATTCCAGATAACGTCATTGTGTTGTGCCTTTTCCAGCATGACCCAGATATATCACATAGTGCGTTTACTTATTGGGGCCTCAAAACGAATTAAGGAAAGCATTATTAATATTGGAAACGCAACTATTTGTGACACTCATGAAAGAATTTGAGTTAATTCATTCCTTTTACACATGTTTGTATATGTTGACTCCTACAACGCCCACTTTAAGTCATCAGCCCCCATATTAAGTGGACGTGATTTTTTCCCCGTTTGTTAATTATACCAAGGTCATATAATAAAATTTTGCAAAAATTGCTGCTATCATAAATACAATGTAATGAGCCAAACGCAATTCTGTCTTTTGGAATTCAAACGATTAATATTATTATGCACACGTACTCATCAAAAATTAGTGATTAGAAACACGGAAGCTATACAATAACAAAAAATGGATCATCATACCCTCTAGGATTTTTGTTTAAATTTATTTTCTGGAAAAGAAATTGTACGTGACGTAATTAACTTGTAACTTTCCACTAGTATTGAAAGTTGTATATTCGAGAGAATTCATTTAAAATTCAGTATTGATATTTCCGCATTTACTAAAAACTGAGAGATATTTCGTTGCAAAAAACGAATTTGGAGAAAAAATATTGATGGTATGTGGATGTGGGCTATATATTATGTAAAGTCAAAAAAAAATATTCAAATCGATAGGAGAGCTTTTACCGCTGCGTTTGTTTCTGTTACTTCGTTGTCGAATTCACGAAACTGTTTTATAAATTAATATTAGAAAGTTTGAAAGCGTAGTATTCTGTTCAATCATGAAAGTTGATCAAGTAACCGTTAATGTGGTGTGTATACTGATACTCTTTATTATGGAAGCTATGGGTAAGTGCACTTTATTTGTATTCTCACTTATAGACATCAGAAGACATATCGACCGTCTTGTGCCAAGTTTTGCCAGAAAACAGCTCATTGAAGCATGTTCTAATTATTGGTTTTTCACGCATTTTAAACTCCATTCAATAAAGAAAGAATTTCAAAGTCGTTTTGTATAGCATAACTCTAAAAAAATTTTTGACAAGCTATCAGTTGAATTGGAGACAAGGGGAGAAATGTCACGGGCAAGTTTTAAATTCGAGTAGGCTGCACGCATATTAGACTGATGAATTTTTGAAACAAAAATGCCCAATATTCTTTCATATCAGTTTAATAGGAAAACAATTTTTAACTTCCAGCTTTTAAATCTTCCATGATGTGCAATTAATTAACATATCTGTCATTGTCAGGTGTCTTTAATAAGGTCCAAGTACAAAGTTACTTTCGTGATCGCTTGGACCAATATTGAACTATACTCAATAGTGGCAGGTTGCATGCTTTTCGGAGAGATTTCCTTTCGGGAAGATTAAATTGAATATTTAATTTAAATTTCATTTTGCAAAATCGACTGAGCTTGTTATAAATAACCTCATTGTTGCGCAATCGGAGGGTCAAGTACACACAATGTATTAAATTCTTATAAAATTAAAATGAAAGAGCCGAATAGCAAAGATAATAAGACATTATAACAAGACATTATAAAATTATAACTAACTTATCAATTCAATCGACTACTTTTTTAATCGTTTTTTATTTTAAACAAAAAATCAACTAATTACAACCCCAGCTATTTGATGAATCAGCATTCTTCAACAGAATCCATGATCTGTTTGCAAAACATTCAATTTATATTTTATTGTATTATATCTCACCTGGCCGTGTGAATATAATTTCAATATATGTTTTTTAATTTTATTTACGAAAATACGGTTCTGGAACAAATGAGATAAAATATTTTGTATTACGTCCTTCTCTACATTATCTCGATTACCTCAATATAAGCTCGACAAATTTAGCAAATCTGATAATGTGGTTGTGTAAAACTATAAATAATTTGACTCACACAAATTCCCATGTTTTTTTTTGTATATTTGAATTAGAATGAGGAAGACTTCATCACGCCAACGTAATACAAAGATGTATACATGCGTACTACATCCAATTCTAAAAGACCTAGGTTAATGACGTCTTAAAAATAATAAAGTCAATTTGTGCAACATTTTAAAAACACTTCATAACACTTCTCGACCTCTCCGGCGAGAAATTTTGATTCATTTTGCACCAACATATTTCTAAGGTTATTTAAATATTCCCTGTTGATGGAGGATGGCTTGCTTGATTACTTAATAATAACCGTTATAATGTGGGCTCTAATTTCATCACCTAAACGTCCGCTGGAATTCCAACGATTAAAATTATTACGCACTAGGAGTCATCAATATATTTTGGCAAAAATTGCAAATAAGCGATCACATACACGGAAGTTATTCAATTACACAGCCTGGATTAATATAACACAAAACGTTTACTCGCTGAAACGAGATCAGTTCGTGAAACATGAAATAACCACATTTGATTTATTGTGAAATCATCAGATTTGGTCGATTCAAAACAGCTTGCGAAAACATTTGGAAAATATTTTTAATCGATGGAGTTTTTACAAAATCTCAGTCACTTACCATGATAATACTTAAAATATATTTTAAATCACAGAATTGGTGTATTTTTATTTTTATTGAGATTCACTCTTAGCAATGCCGGAAGCAGCGCCCAAAGGAAACCAACCAACAGCCACTCGATATCGAATAGCTGCAATTCTAATAGATGTAGTACCATCAACTACACTCTAAACGGAAATATCCCATATGGAACTAAACCGCCTTGGTAAAGTGCAGTGAGTGGCACTTGCCCTGGACGATGGGAAAAAATCTACCACTTATTCATGCCTTCTTTCAGCCGTCTCTTACGACACGTAGGAAATATGTTAGGAACGTTCTAAAGCTTTCAGGGCCTGGATTGATTCCCGATAATGTTTTTGCGTTGCGCCTTATCCAGCATGACCCAGGTATGTCACTCAGCTCGTATTTTGGTTGCCGCTCCAGAGTGAATTGAAGAAAGTATATTGGAAAGTAATATTGGAATCAAAACTATTTGTCACACTCATGAAAGAATTTGAGTTAATACATTCCTTTTACACGCGTTTTTGTATGCGGACTCCTACAACGCCCCCTTTACGTCACAGCCTCCATAACAGGTGAGCGTTACTTTTTCCTGTTTGCCAATTATACCATGATTCATGACGATCGTATAGCTTTTGTCGCATAGTTTTTTTTTTTTGCTCCGTTGTCGCATTCACAAAATTGTTGGATGAATTAATATTAGAAAGTTTGAAAGCGTAGTATTCTGTTCAATCATGAAAGTTGATCAAATAACCATGAATGTTGTGTGTATACTGATACTCTTTATTATAGAAGTTATCGGTAAGTCCACTTAATTGTTTTCTCAGACCGACTTGTGCCAAGTTTTGCCAGAAAATAACGCATTAAAGCATTTGTGAATTATTAGTTTGTCAAGGATGTTCAAATAAAATTCAATCAAGAAAGAACTTCAAATTCGTTTTCTAAATCAATACCAATTTATGACAAGCTGTAGGTTGAACTGGAGACAAGGGGAGAAATGTTACAAACAATTTAGGAAATGAATGTAAAGTTACACTTTGGAACAATGAAAAGTTAACCCTTCAGATATTATATCACTTTAAATTATCCAATAATCTATTGGAATAAATAATTTAGTCCAATATTTCCTTTTTGTTCATGGTGACTTTTAACGTCTTCTATTATACATTCATTTCTGCCATTCATTCACGTTTGCCAGTCACGTTGCCAGCCACAAGAATGAGTCAATGAAGAATCGAGTCGATGGGACGCGTTCCATCTGTGGCACATGCTTGACAAAACAAAATTTGTAATTGGGCAAAAGTAATTTTATTGCTTCAGGATATCTAAACATTGGATGTATCACTGTGACGGCTTTAAATTTTAAATTATCATTATTAAAATTGGTTTAATATTGTACGACGTCAACTAAAGTAATAATGTCATAGATTTGTCTTTTAAAATACACCTATCGAAATTGCCTTAACATTGCCCTGCGTTAACAATATATATATCGTTGGGGAAGGATGAGTTCCAAAAAAAAATATGGCATTTGTGCTAAATAATTTTTTATGCTTTGAACAAATAAATTAGCATTACTTTTTTTGTAATTTTGGCGGAAAATCAAAGATCATGGAGCAAAAAGATTTTATCTACCCTTTTGACTAAGATTTTAGATCATCAGATCTTGCAGGTTTTGATGCTAGATCTAAATAGCGAAAGCCTTAAATGTTCTTTTATTCGAATAAATCGACGTTGCTTTTCAGTGAACGATGCGTGGAATTTTAAGATGAACAGAAAACGATTCATATTCATAGATTTTAAAAAATCTACAAGTTAAAACGTTCACATATATTTTTTACATTCACAGCAAAAGAATGCTGGATTTCGACAATCTGTGACGGTAAACCATCTTGGACCCGTTTATCGGAGAATTGGGAAACTACTTGGGAGGTAATATGGTGTTTATCACTCCGGAGAAGTTTTAAATGATTTTGTTTTGTCACGTACGAGTATAGTTATCATATAATAAACAAGAATCGTAATCTTTTTGAAGGCCACTTTGTTGGGTATTTGTCACTGATAGATCGCGTCGAAGAGACGCGGTTCATATGTGGCGCATGCTTGGCAACATCAAATTTCTAATTGGAACAGAGCGATGTAAAAGTTGTACAGAAGGTAATATTTTGCGAGTTTTTCACTTCGCAAAAAAAAGCTTCGATTATTCTCCAATTCGAAGATGTTTCTTGTGTAGATCTTGTCCAAGTGCGGAGAGAGTGGTATTGTTGAGAGTGCTATTCACTCTAAAAGTTCAATTGAGAATAAAATATCGATATAAAGAAGAATTGAATCAGCTTTGTTCTGTATGTTTTAGTACAGTTTAGTTTACAGTTTTAGTAAGTTTTCAATTATTAAAATGCACCTTTCATAATATCATGCATGTAGGTCAACCCTTTTTTTTCTATTTTCTCAGTACTATAGATTTGGAATTTTCATATTGATGCATTGTGTTAAAATAACAATACACGTCCGCATTGCTTTGCGTGCCTACAAAACGCTAACAAATGGAATAACACAAAAATTAGCGTTGGATTGAGATAGCAAACCAGTCGATTATTTTAGTAATGAAATGAAATGTATTTACTGCTTTGTGCATGTGTTAAACGTTAGATAAATATAAAACAAATTTTATAAACGCAACATACGAACACGTGTATCTATTCGTCTCACGCATAAAAATACTAATATGGTTATTCGGCCATTTAAATATTCGTCACATTAAATTAACGAACAAAATTTGAATAATCCTGAATTTGAATTTAGAACGGGACCTCTGATTGTCAACAACAAACGAATGAATTTTCAGGTGAAATATTTATTTATTCATTTTTTTAGAATTGTACTAAGCTAGAAAAGAAGCAAGGATTAGAAGAAATCAACTAACAGCCACTCTGGTAACACAGAGTTGCTTTATATTGTAGCATCAGTAACTACACTATAAACAAGTAAACCATGGCAGAAAATCGTCGTTGGTCTTTATTTGTCCAGTGTCAGATACCACTCACTAAACTTTATTATAGCAGCTGAATCCTTTCATTCCTTTCCAACAAATATAACTCAATTAGAAATTTAATTTTGTCAATCATTGGTCACAGTTGGACCACGTCTTGTTGACATTATTCACCAATGAAACATGCAAAAAAAAAATGTTATTACAACTTTTTGCGATTGGGAACTCTTGGTGGTTGCATGTACAGAGCCTTCTTCTGATTCCTCCACTCAAAAAAGGTTGCTATAAAAACGTATTAAATGATGACTCGAATCTTATATTTGTTTTCAGATAATTTAGAAATTTTGGATAGAATTCTCGCTGATTTGTCAAAAGAAGTCGAAATCTTCAAAATAAAACAAGCTACTTCTACTAATAAAATGAAGATTCCAACGCCCTCAGCAAATATCACGAACGAAAACACTGTCAACCCAACCGCTAACGTCACTGTTACTGAATATGTCAGTGCCCTTACAAATAATATCACAATAAGTTTGGAAGCTCAAATAAATACAGGAAGTTTTATTTTTTTTTGTTAATTTTTCGCGTTTCAATCGACCAAATAAAGTCTTGTATTCCTCCTTGTTCCCTTAAAATCCTGGATTCTTGTGAGAGAGAATTAACGGATTATCCGTCTCGGATTAGAAAGTATTGAGCACATATACCAAATATCATGTTCTCATGTCACAAAAATATACAATCAACTTATATTTCTGTGGATTGAGAACGCGATATTTTGCATAATTTTACTTTGCACTTGTACTGAAGCAACTGATAGTGTTACCATGCCAGGTGACGTTAAAAATCGCAACTTGTTTGAACTGACAATGTGCTTGAATTTAATTAGTGGGGGAAAGAACATTAAAAAAGAAAATGGATTCAAGAGCCTTAAATAAGATAAATAGACCAAATGACTGATGCGGGGAAAATTGTTTGATTTTTCACGCTTTATGGTACATAAAAGCATAAAAGGTCATGTTGCGATTTTCTTCAGTCGGCCGGAAAGATGCAGGCTATTGGCTCTTTTAAATACTCTTCTGATTACAATACAAACTACCAGCCCATTGATATTTTGATACACGTTACCTTTTGATACATTTTTTGCTAGGATAAAGATAAGCTTATTTTCATTTTATTTTTTATTAAAATTGCTTAATGCAAAGTTGAGAGAATACTTTGGCAAAATATTTTCAAATTGCTATGAGATAAATGTGAAAAACAACTCTTCATTACTCACGATGATTAGTATTTATGAAGACATAATTCGCTCGCTCACTCGCTATACACTTTATGAGAGCGTCGTTCACTCTTGGTTTTTTTTCTCAGTGCTTGTAGTTGCTTTCACTACAAACAAAAGCAGTACCATTTAGTTGCCGCAATTTTATTTTTTGAAATATAAAATTTTTCAAAGTAAATATACTCTTTTGTAGAAAGTGGTTAAACTAGATTTTCATGCATTCCAAATAAATACATTACAAATATTTTACAGGCGAAACAGACAAAAGCGAAACTACCAAATTTGACAGCGCTACCAGTACCGAAATGACAACCATGGCAACTACTGAGGTTCTTACTGCTTCAGGTAAGAAAATATGAATATAAATAGAACATATCAGAAAAAATATGACCTATCGATTTCATGATATGAATTTTATATAATCGAGCATAATCATTTTTTTTGTTTAAAAAAGTTTGGTAAAGTTTGAGTCATCGATGGATCGCGCTTCATTGGCGCGGTCCATCACTGTCTCATGCCTGAAAAAAATCCCATTTTCTGTAACGATTATGTAACGATAGGTAATTATTACTAATAATAATCATGACCTCCCAATACTGATATGAAATATAAAAATTGAAATTAAAATTTGCTCACTGCATCGCGTCCATTCGTAAGAAATTCGTAAGACCTAATGACCAATAGCTACTCCAAAATTTACCACCTATACAACTGCAGTCTAAGAGAAATCAACTCAAATAAAACTAAACCGCTATAGAAAAGTGCGTTACTTATTATCTGCCCTGGGCGATACTGAAATGAAACGATGCTGACAAACCCACTAATGCGGCAGCATTTACAAACAATCAATTGGCTGCAAGCAAAAGTACAGGTTATTGCATTACATTATAATACGTCCTTCGAATAAGCACAAAGGTCCAAATTCTTCAAGGTTTATGTGCGTGAACACATGGCGTATATGAGGAGTGGGATTCACTGCCAGCCTTCCCCCGCCGACTAAGAATTACAAAATAGTCTTTAAAACGTTTTGAGAACACATGACACGACATACACTATGTGATAAAATGGTTATTACATATATTTGTCAAAGTTCATGACTATTATTGTTGCAATAAATTAATGGGAAATCCCAAAACAAATCTCAATACGCGTCTTGGATAAGCAGTATAGTGATCTATCAATATTCAGTCAGTTTTTAACATTGCAATTTACCCAAAATCTATTGGTTTTTAGCTTTCAGCGCAAAGTTAGGGTTCTTTCCTTTCATATTCGATGAAAACGCTAGTTTTTAGAAACATTTTAACGTTATTATTTAATATTATACTAATTTATCAGTCTTATCTTTTTAATTGAAATTCTCTCTGAGCAAGGCCGGAAGCAGTGACAAAAAGAAACCAACTAAAAACCAATCAATGGCAAAGAGCTACTAAAAGCTACTACTCTACTCGCAAATTGTTTTGACTGAGTTTTTGGGGAGCAAAAATTTTAACATTTTACAACATTGGAACTGCAGGCACAAAATTGCGTTTTTTTATTGAATTTTCCCCAAAAATACAAAATAATTGAGTCAAATAGGCACTCAAGTTTTTGAAAAAAAAAATTCAGAGCCTGAAGTAAGATAATTAAACAAAATAACTAATGCGAGTTAAATTTTGAGTTTTTCCACGTTTTTTAGCACTTAAAAGGTCATACTGCGATTTTCTTCAGTCGGCCAGGAGGCAGGCCATTGTCTCTTTTAAATAACCTACTGATCACAATATAAGTCCGTTGATAATTTAATACATGTTATCTATTGATACATTTCTGCCATGTTAAAGATAGGTTTACTTTAATTTATTTTTTTTTAAAGGTTATTAAAGCAAAGTCGGGGAATACTTCGGCAAAATATTTTGAAATTGCTACGAGCTAAATGTGAAAAAAATTTATATTACACACGATTATTGCAATTTAAGTAGACATAACTGGCGCGCTCAATCGCTACACTTTATTAGAGCGCCTTTCAGTTCCCTCTTGGATTTTTTTTTTCATTGTAGTTGCTTTCACTACAACTAGAAACAGTACCATTTCGATGCCGCACATTTTTTTTTGGAATATAATATTTAAAAAAAGTTAATGTACGCTTGTAGAAAGTGGTTAAACTAGATTTTTATTCATTTCAAATAAATACATTGCGAATATTTTTTAGTCGAAACAGACAAAAGCGAAACTACCGAATTTGACAGCACTACCAGTACCGAACTGACAACCATCGCAACAACTGAGGTTCTTACTGCTTCAGGTAAGAAAATATCGACGAATAGAGTAGATATCAGAAAAAATATGATCTAGGCAAAATCTCGATCTCATGATATTATGTTTAAATAATCAAGGCCAATCAATTTTTTTGTGTAAAAAATTTTTGTAAAGTATGAGTCATTAATGGATCGCGCTTCCATGGCGCGGTCCATCAGTGTCTCATGCCTGAAAAAATCCCATTTCTGTAACGAGTTTGTAAAGATAGCTCATCATACTAATAATAATCCTGACCACCCAATACTGATATGAAATATAAACTTTGGAATTAAAATTTGCTCATTGATTCGCCTTCCATTCGTAAGAAATTCGTATTTTTTTGGAATATAATATTTAAAAAAAGTTAATGTACGCTTGTAGAAAGTGGTTAAACTAGATTTTTATTCATTTCAAATAAATACATTGCGAATATTTTTTAGTCGAAACAGAGAAAAGCGAAACTACCGAATTTGACAGCACTACCAGTACCGAACTGACAACCATCGCAACAACTGAGGTTCTTACTGCTTCAGGTAAGAAAATATCGACGAATAGAGTAGATATCAGAAAAAATTATGATCTAGGCAAAATCTCGATCTCATGATATTATGTTTAAATAATCAAGGCCAATCAATTTTTTTGTGTAAAAAATTTTTGTAAAGTATGAGTCATTAATGGATCGCGCTTCCATGGCGCGGTCCATCAGTGTCTCATGCATAAAAAAATCCCATTTCTGTAACGAGTTTGTAAAGATAGCTCATCATACTAATAATAATCCTGACCACCCAATACTGATATGAAATATAAACTTTGGAATTAAAATTTGCTCATTGATTCGCCTTCCATTCGTAAGAAATTGGTACTTTGCTTATATGCTAAGATCATTGGCAAATCATGCTATATCAGGAGAAGTAAGAAGTGGTGGATAGTTTTATCGCCGGTCAGATACCATTATAATGAAGTGTAATAATTGGCATCGGCCCCGGGCGATGGCAAGACAGTCTGTAAAAAATTTTTTTGTTTCTTTTCCTTTTTGTTCCTTATTGTTCCTTGTCACTTATAGAAATCAATTCGAGCTGGTACAACATATTTTACCATTTATTACCACTTGAGAGGCCGTTGGTTGGTTTCTTTTTGGAACTACAGCATCTCCCCTTGCTGGCAGCCAATATTCGAAACTCCAATATATGTTAACATTTTTGTCTAAAAAGTCATTTCGGCCCCCAAAACAATAAAAATTTGAACGAAAAATGGATTTTTAGTAAATTTTTACGAAAAGGGTTTGGTTTTTATTGCAATTTTTGTTTTGACTACTTGATTTATCAATGGCTCATGTTTAACAAAACATTCGTGATATAGGGTTGTCGAATTAATGAATAAAAATATTCGAATTAAATTCGAATTCCAAATTGCGCAAAATTGCACTATATTTATGCAAAAATTAAAAACAAATATTAACCTTTACAGCCGAAAAAGATGTTTGGCATTATAACGCCATGTCGACCATCACCAACAAAAAATTGCAAAATGGTCTGTAAGGATTTTTGAAGACATATGCACGAAATAGTATATACTAGTCAAAGTGCTTATAAAATATTTCTACAAATAAAATAGGAAATACCAGAGCATTTTCGCCCGTCTAGTTGTCTATTAAAATTAGGTCAGTTTTTGTTTAAAAGAATACTCAATTTAGCTTTCAGTTCGATTTTCGAACTCTTTATTTTGAGCTCTCACTCTATATTCGATGAAATTGTTCATTTTAACAACAACATGACGTCATTGTTTAATCACCAACAATACATCAATACATGTTCGGATGAACCTTTTTACCAGATGCCGAACTCCGATCTCTTACTTTTTCTAATTTTAATTATAATCCAAAGTAAATATTGTTAAAAATAGAAACATTATCTGAAAGTTTGGTCTGAGACTCAGATTTTTCTCTATTTATGTTCGAGAAAGGCCGAAAGCATCTTCAAAATGTGGGACCAACAACTAAAACTGGGCGATTCGAATCGGTTATTCGAAGCGATTCGAAGCACAATATATTCGAGTTAATCTCGAATCGTTCATAGAACAAATACTTACTAAATGGGCTAGAATTTTCTGAAGTCTGACTAAAATCGATAATATTTTGTTGTTAAAATATGAAAATTATTGCTTTAGACATGGAGTATGTATTGAATATACAGTATAACGTATACATTTCTAGATTTCCACAATGGAGACAAATTTCAATGGAAAAAATGAAATATTTGTTATTTACATGGAATTCATGCTTCGATCCGATTCGAAACAAATTCGAATTTCAACTTCGAATTCCAAATTCGGTTTTGCCCAGCCCTACCAACAACTGCACTATAAGAGAAAACGTCCTAAATGGAGACGGATGACAATAGCAAAAGTACATGTTGATACATTGATCGGTTTCTGCCATAGGCGATGGTGAAACAGTCTACAACTTCTTACTCTCTTTTATTTACCTCTTGCGATACGCAGGAAATACGTTCGGGCAATAGTAAAATCGGTATCAACAGGTTATGTAACCTTTAAATGAACTGGTAATCACGAAAGAATTGAACCTACAAGTGATGGGCAACATGCGGCTCACGTTACACAGAATGTGTTTTGTGTGAGTAAAAAACTGAATTATCAAACGCAAATTTTTAAATTTAGCCAAATTTTTTACCTTTTACAGATGCAAAAGACGATACCGACAAACCCACTGATGCAGCACCATCTACCAACAATCAATTGGCTGCAAGCGAGAGTATAGGTAATTGCATGGCATTATAAATTATTCGAAAGATCTAAAATATTTAAGATTTAAGTGCGTGAACACATAGCGTATTTAAGGAGCGGGATTCGCTGCCAGCAATCCCCCACCGACTAAAAATAACAAAATAGTCTTTAAAACGCTTTGACGATATATGACCGACATACCCTATATTATAGTATGGTTATTACTTATAATAGTCAAAGTGCATGCCTATTATTGTTGCAATAAAAAAAAAAATAGGAAATCCCAAATAAAAATCTCAAAACGCGCCTCGGATAATCAGGATAATCAGTAAAGTTATTTACCAATATTCGGTCAGTTTTTATCAATGCCATTCACCGGAAAGGTTTTAAGATTTCTACGTAAAATCATGATTCTTTCTCTTCATATTTGATGAAAGCGATAGTTTTTAGAAACATTTTAACGTCATTATTTAGTATTCATTTAACTTTTTTTTCTATTTTTGACCATTTTTTCTTTTAAGAATGTACATTCAGCTCTGTCCATGACGTTCTTGTTTAATAGAACTTTATTAAAGCACGAAACAATGTTTCTAATCATAGTTTTGCGCATGTTAGTTAATCAGTCGGCTTATAATTTCAATTGAAAATCACTCTCAGCAAGTCCGGACGTAGTGCCAGAAAGAAACTAATTTAAAGCAAAGCGCAGCACTGTAAAGAAATGCAACAAAATCACTGTTCTTTGACAGTTTTCGGTCGATGGTATTGAAAAAAATCCATAATTGACTTTTTAGCCAAATATGGATTGTTGATGGAAAGCACCCCGAAGATGCGGTCTATCAGCAGGCTATAATAGACATAAATCTCATTAATATGGCGTTTATTAACTTTGTACTGCAAATAACCAGTAAATTTACTGTACTTTTGTTACAGTGTACTAAAAGATGTAGTATCAGCAATTGCAGTCTAGGCTGAAAACGTTTCAAACTGAAATAAACTACAATGGTAAAGTGAGTGATACCTCCTTTGCTTCAGTCCCTTACAGCATATAGGAAATACGTGAGAACTATTCTTAAGCTCATTCCTACATCGCAGCCTCCTGTCATACAAATTATGGAAAAGTTTTACTTTGTGCAGAACAAAATGTCATTTCCTCTTCAGAAATTTTATTTGTCAAACCTTGACGGCGCAATCCATCAGCTCGTGCTCGGCAATATATTAAATAGTTAACAGTTTTTCAACTGTCTCAGTGTGATAATGGAATTAATGCAATATTTAACGTGATTCGTTTATTTCTTCCAAAGAACTACCTTAACCCCCCCCCCCTGTTTCCCTAAAATCCTAGATCCGTATGTGAGAGAATTACCAAGAATACACAAATAATTCTGAATACATACAAAATTATCGTCTTATGTTTTCACAGAAATGTACAATAAACTATAAACTTAAATTTCCGTGGAATGAGTACATGATATTTTTGTATAATTTTACTTTTTACTCATCCACAGTTGATAATGGCAATACCGATGATGTAGAAGCAACTACCAATGATCCGCCGAGTACCACTGGAGCAACTGATAGTGTTACCATACCAGGTGAAGTTAAAAATTGGAAATTGTTTGGACCAACGCCGTGCGAGAATTTAATCAGTGGGGAACAGTCGATAGGACAAAATTGTTTTTTATCGCATTTTCTCAACAAAACAGACAAAAAATTAGGTCAAATAAGTACTCAAGTTTTTGAAGAAAATGGATTTCAGAGCCCGAAATAAGATAAAAAAAAAAACAAACAACTACTTCACGGAAAATTATGAGATTTTCCACGTTTTATAGACCTAAAAGGTCGTACAGCGATTTTCTTCAGTCGCCCAGCAGCAGACCAGGGCCACTCACTGCCAGCCCGTTGATATTTTGATACACGTTACCTACTAATACATTTTACACTAATACACATAATTTTTGCTATGTTAAAGATAAGTTTATTTTCCCTTTTTTTATTAAAATTTGCTTGAAGCAAAGTTGGGGGAAAACTTTGGCAGAATAATTTCAAATTGCTATGAGCTAAATGCGAAAACGTTCTATATTACTCACGACGATTAGAATTTATGTAGACAACACTCGCTCGCACACTCGGTACACATTATTATAGCGTCGTTCAGTTCACTCCTGGAAGCGTTTCTCAGAGCGAGTAGTTGGTTTTACTACAACTTGAAGCAGTACCATTTAGATTCTGCATTCCGCGATATAATATTTTCCAAAAGTTAATATACGCCTGTAGATAGTGGTTAAACTACATTTCCATGCAATTTGAATAAATACATTACTAATATTTTACAGGCGAAACAGAAAAAAGTGAAACTACCGAATTCGACATCAATACCAGTACCGGATTGACAACCATGGCAACGACTGAGGTTCTTACTGCTTCAGGTAAGAAAATTACGATAAATATATGGTAGATATCAGAAAAAATATGATCTAGGCAAAATCTCGATTTTATGATATGAGTGTTGTATAATCGAGCCTAATCAATTTTTTTGTGTAAACAAGTTTTGTAAAGTAGGAGTCATTGGTGGATCAGTGTATCTTATATGAAAAAGTGAGCAACAATTCATCATTGACACCTTTTAACTTGAGTAATATATAATTCTGAATTTGCTTTAGATTGTCCTCGAACCACCTATCATTTCCCTAATTCCAACCAAATCAAAGATTATGTAAAATTCAACACAACAATGCCCGACTTAACAAATGTATCTATTTGTGCTTGGATCACACCGTTACCTGGAAAAAATATTTCTTGAACTTTGTTTAGCTACTTCACAGATGGCAGTTATGCCGGCAACACAATATGGGTGTATTTCCATAAACCCAGCGAGACTCTACGGATTGTTGTGAATCATCAAACGCGCGATGAAAATAGACCAAAATTTTCCCTGGACATCACAACAAAATCGTTGCTCTGCATTCTCATTTCTACGGTGACAGATGACGTCAATATATATCTAAACGGATCCTTTGTCGATCGACGCATATTCAGCATGGACAAACAAGTTATACAAGGAAACGGTGTCGCAATAATTGGACAAGATCAAGATAAAAAAGGCGGAGATTTCGATAAAAAACAATCATTTTCTGGTACTGTACTAAACTTTCTGCTCTGGGATCGACTTATCAATGAGACGGAAATCGAAGCATTGTTCACTACAAAATGCATTTGTCCTCGTGATTACGTCATGGCTCCAGCAAGCAATATAGTTGAGATTTATGGAAATGTCAATGCAACTTATCAAGATAAGTGTTTGCCTTAAACTTGAAGAAGATATGTATTTCCATCCTTTCGTAAGAGGGGACAAAATTGAAATAAAGAATGGTAGGATGGTTTATCATCGCCCACGGCAGAAACCACCCACTGCACTTTTCTATGGTGGTTCAGTTTCATTTCGCATGCTTTTCGCTATTTATGGAGTCAAGCTTGGACTGCATAAATAGTCAGATGTTAATTCTATGAATATTTAAATTCTTGTTATTGAATATTAAATTAAATAGATTTTTATTTTTATCGTTTTTTATATTCCAAACTCTTTCTGGCAGTCACGTTTATAGGCGAATAAAAATTTATTATATATATTCCCAGCGAAGCCTGTTGACTTCATTGTATACAAGTTCGTATCTATCTGGTCTGAGTCGACGTTTTCTATGAGTAATGAATCTCCTTTTTCTCTAATACTACGTGTCTTAAAAGATCGCAAAATTGTTTTACAAACTGTTTTGAGCCGTGGGAATTCCCCCAAGTCTACTGTAGGCCGTTTAACTTTTTTACGTTTTTTGTACTGGCTATTTGCTACATTAAGCTTTGTATTTTTATGCTATCTGGCATGTTTTTTATTTTTTCCATAAAAAAATATTCCACTCAATTTTGAAAGCGTCAAATATTTATTTCAATATCGTAATTCAAATCTAACAAGCATCTAAAATTTTTGGAAATGATATATCGTTATGAGCATTGCAAAAATGCACATATTAGTAGTAAGAAAACATGAAGATAAATGTTAAATAATTCACAATAATGGAATTTCAGGTGACCTCCAAGTATAATACAAAGTTATGCATTCAAGAACAAAACTTTAGAATTCACTTAACAAAAAGAATTATGAGAATTTTAATTTTTCTGCGTTGATTGATAAACTTGGCCGAAGTGTGGTCCACAAAATCCCATACTTGACATAAATCGCATCAACAAACAATTTTAAAATATACAATCAGTGCAAGCGAACATTAAATTCACTCGAACATTGTCACAGTGTCAATTTGCACTAGATTAGATGAGATGAACTACCGGCTTACTTCTTTCTATTGTATCTACTCGTCGGTAGTTTTTTATGAATGTACAAAAAAATCATATTTATTTTATTGCTACTGAAATTTTAAATGTAACAATATCAGGTCTGGGGAGACGCGAATCAATGACTTTACTCTACTTGAATGCTTTTAGCTAAATGACTCGTCTCGTACTTGAATTGAGAAATATAAAATAAAAATATAAATTATAAAATTGAATAGGGCAATGATCAGAATTTTGACAGAGTCTGCAATCGCTTTTTAAAAGCACTTTAGTTAACCTTTTAGTTACATGAGTCATCATATAAGAAAATCCGCCTCACATAAAGCAATGTGGATTTCGTGTTAATCTATCCTGTGATATTAATGTTGGTATATTAATCTTTTATTGCTGCTGAATAGATCATAGTCTTGTGACTCGACGTGGCTTGGAGTCGCTTGTTCCCAATGCTGATAAACATATAGGATTTTTGTTTATTAAAGAGTCAATTATATTCTTCATCTGTTGTGCAAAATACAAAATTATTATGCTAGTAATACAATAAATATAAAATAATTAAGAGCATAAAACATCCAAAATGTTCTAGATGCTATACACAGCTTTATTTCAAGCAAAATAAATATTTTTAAATTGACATTTGAACATTGGAATATTTGCATTTTTTCTTTTTTTTCTTTTCAATTTTTGCTTTTATTATTTTATTATTTCATAATTGTAATGGTGATTTCATGAATTTTTTCACAGTTCTACTGATCATCTATTGTTTTTTGGGATATGTTGATTTGTTATAATTATGGAAAACAAACATTGGCATTGCATACTCGTGTATCACGTGTTTTTGTTATTTTTTTGCTAGCAAGTAAAGCTGCATTTTTAGATGTTTTTTTCTGAGTTATTTAGAAAACGTGAACTTGGGATGCCAATTTAACCAATTTAAAAATCATAATGGAAAATAATATGATGCGACGCGATCCATCAGTGTTTCAAAGTTTTTCAAGCTTTTCTGAAAATTTGAGGCAAAACGTTTTGTTTTCGAAGGAGAAGTTCAAAACACAAATTCGTTGCTGACGGACGTGTTCATATTCATAGATACAGACAGATCATAATACTAATATGACTTACTCATTAAGCTTTACAAGATATAAAATATTGGGGGAAAGTACAAAATCGTCTTTATTTTTGGGACTCTTGTAAGGAATTGAAAAATACCAAAAAAACAATGCTTTAAAAAAGGATCTCCAGTCAATAGCAATTATAAAGCCCAATTGTGTGTGTGAGTTCAACAAATAAAAACCTGTATTTGAGATTACCAGGCATAAGATTTGGGATTATTGTATTGTGAGAAAAATGGATCAAATATTCAGAATATATATATTGTAGCATTCTAAATTTGAATAAAGTGCTTGAAGTTTTTTTATAGCTTTTCCTCATTATCATCATAGTTTATCCTCATTATCCTGAATCTAACTCGGACAAAAATATAAATTCGCAAAATATGAACGTAACAGTAGGAAAAATTTTAAAATACCTAACTCTGATAGGGCCCACGATACACCTAATAACAATTATTTTTCTCTCCCTCTCCCAACAACACCTTTTTTCTTTTTTCACGTCCATCTACTAATTCTATACATCGATCAATGTACATCATCGCGCTATGAACTCTGTCTAACAACCACGACAATGTCCATAAGATTAACTTCTCTCTTTCTCTAATCCGAAATCTTCTCTTCTCTCTTTCTCTAATCTCTTTCTCTAATCCGAAAAAAAACGCTCTTCAAACCCCTTTTCACCTTTTTACGGTCCATCCACTGATACTTCACTATAAAAACGCGAAGAAATATTAAATTAACCATAAACACCATCCAATCCGATGCACTGTCTGAGCTTGTGTAGGAACGCCACTTTTATGTCTGAAATCATTGGATTTTCTCCACATTCACGATCTCGATCCAACATCCTATACTGCTCTTTGGTTCAATATTACCGAATAATAGTAGTGTCAAATACTGGCTGGAAGTAGTGTAGTTTTGTGTAGGCGTGTTTGTATCACAAGAATAAGGATATAAAAAATGTTCAGAAAACATATAACAATTCTGTTTCCATTTTTTATAAAGCATATTTTTTTAATTTCAATAACATTTACTCAAAGCAAGGCCGCAGGAGACAAGTCATACTTGAAAATTCTTCTGCAGTCACTAAAGTGCAGATCTACATGGAATGCAGGATTATTAACTAAGGAACCCCCATCTCTGATAGATGTCTATTAACGCGAGTTTCAAAGCCTTGTAGATCGACACGAACATGAAAGCAGCGAAAAGGCAAGGGTTTCCAAAATTTAGAGATTCTTGGCAAAAAGTTTCTTGCATAAAACTGTTTGTGATATTGAGGAACCTCTACATGGAATGGTTGCGAATTAGTAGCCAATCGTGTTAACCGATTAAAATTTTTATCCGGAGGAACGAGGGCAGAAAGCTCCCTCGAACAAACTCTTCATGGAATGGTTGCGAATTGGTAGCCAATCGTGTTAACCGATTAAAAATTTTATCCGGAGGAACGAGGGCAGAAAGCTCCCTCGAACAAAGGCCATTATAATATCTGCAAAATAAACAGATTGAGGCAACGTTGCGGCGTTGCGGCAAACCTTGCATTCCGGAAAAAAGTTGAGTGCCAAGTATATTGATTGTGACAGCAATACTCCATACAAGGGGTCGTTCCAGTGATTTGTACAATTGGAGAATGATTTCGGGAGTGATATAATGGTGAGCTCGATTTAGAGAACCGGAATTTTATTATTAATAGTTGATTAAAAATTTTACATATAATTGGTAAGAGACTAATGGGACGATATTTATTGGGATCAGTTTGTTCGCCACAGTTTTTGAAATTAGGCACAATAGTTGTAAGAGTATTGGGAAAAGTGCACTCCTTGAGACATTTATTAAACGGTTTGGCCAAAATAGCGGACAATTCAGGTGAAAGAATCTCCAGAATCAAAGGTGGAATGCAGTCAGGACCAGGAGATATGTTCGAATTAACTTTGGCAATTATTCTAGAGACAAGAAGCGCAGTTACTGACATGTTTTTCAATGTAACGTCAGTTCGATTTGGATAATTAGGTGGCGAGGTACCAGAAATCAAACCAGGGCTGCAGTTATTAAAAGACATCCTGGCAAACAACTCTGCTTTGTCTCTAGAAGAAAACAAAATTTCAGCGCGATTTAAAAGAGGAAGAATACTAGAGTTACCCCTGTTCATTACATTATTATTTTTTCTAAAAATATTTAGAACCCAATTTTTGTTCTGAAATTTTGGATTTGGTGGATTCCATGTATCGTGTTATAGCAAAAATTCTGTTACAATTATTCCGAGCCTTTCTGTAAAGTCGGTTATTATCGCTGTTGGAATATTGCCCATTGCAGTGGAAACGATGATATCGATGATGAAAACCCTGGAACAGAGTGGGGCTTCACCTGGAATCTTCGATGCCTCTGCAATTTTCTCCGCGCACTCATCAGCAAGCAACTAGAAAACATCACTCCACGACACATCGCGAAGGAGGTCCCGAAAAGAGTCCAAGACAATGTCCTTCTAATTATAAGAAGTGCGGTGAAAAGGAGACTCTTCACATACAGGAATCGAAGTTTTTAATCTCAGCTGCAAAATGACGTGTTCGAAAGTACCGAGTGGGGGCAGGGGAATCAGGGGGTATACATCACCTGGATGTGAATCATAACAAAGATCCAGCAGGAAAGTAGCGTGAGCCGGGTTGTCGGGGATCCTTAATTCCGGCCAGGTCAGTTGCAGCTGAATTTAACCAACTATCGTGATGGGCTCGTGAAATCTCCCATTATAAGGAATTGGGCGGGTGGACAAGACATCAAAATCTTGTCCATTTGCAAAGAGATGTCGTCCAGGACAGAACAATCTTGGCTTACAAAAATAGGAATACGTAGATATCAGAAGCCATAATCGCAAGCACAGATACGAAGGTGATGTAGACTCGAATCAAATGTACGAGCTACAGGCAGATTACTATGAAAATTAGTTAGCAAGTCCATATATATTTCTTGGAGAATCCTTGCGTATGAGCGGCAAATAACCCTTAACCCAAAATCAGAAGATGAGATTCCAGAATTGGGATTTGTATCGTCGAGTGCAAAGTCGTCAGGACTATTCTTCTCAAGGAATGATTCCACAGAAACAAAGTTACCCCTCAACCAACGAACGTTAGAAAAAGAAATTGAAAATTTGTTGATCGTGAGATTTTTAGCACCCTCTCCTCTATTGCGGGTGTGCGGGACTGGGGCCATTATCTTTATTGGGAAGCGTCATAATATGTGAAAAAACCGGCAACTGCACGCTAAGTAGAAAACTTTCAAAGGGAACTGAACTGCCATCGGTGAATGCATCGTTGAGTGGTATCTAACCTGGACGAGAGAATGAACTCTCTACCATTTCTAGAGATTAAAATTACCTTTGATTTACTCTCAGTCTGTAGAACTTCCTGATAAAGGTGACCCTTCCAGGAGAGAATTTCTCCAATCAGTATAGCGCTACGGAATACAAAGGTAATAAGCCCATCCGCCAAGACTCCGCTTAAAGGAAATGGTGTCATCAGAAGAAAATTTAAATATAATAGAGTTTGTCAAAAAGATTCAATAACAGCAACTCTTACATTAAATAGCAGTGTTGAAGGTGCAAAAGCTTTTTGAATCTTCGGAGAGATATGTTCGTAATTCCGACTCAACATTTTTTACTTCAGCATTTCAATAAGATATTGGGTAATAATAAACTAATACCTGGATTCCAAAAATGTTAGCTGAGTATTTAGCAAAAATAAGCGGACGCGAACCTAGTTGCTCTACAACTAATAGATTGATCTGAATGCTGTCATATTAGTTTAATGTAAATTGAACCATTATTTTTCCGCAATCGTATTTTATTACGTTTGAGTCACTTCGGATTACGCAGTCGAGGCGAGAATATATCTGTGCCTCATGTTTGATAAAGTTAAAGTCATGTTCGGGTAAATACGTCATCCGATTGATCACATGTCATTATAATCTATGTAAAAAGTTTAATAGATTTAAATCCGGGCATGTTTATTAATGTGCACCATCTTGTTGATACTGCAATAAAATGATGACCATCTTCTCTTTATTTGACACAAATAAACTAAGCGACAAATTGTGAGCGATTCTATTTGCCTCATGATAAGAAGAGCTCGGCGAAGTTCCACGCCATTGTTCGCCGTAGAAATAATAACGTGAGCATGATGCATAATAGGCAAATATACTTTGTATTGTAAGTATTGCAATATGCATTTGCATCATGATTAAACAGTTTCTTTTGTGAGTTCATATGTCACTTTTGATGCCCCGGAATTGCAAATATTGTTTGCGAATCATAGTGTAAAAAAATAAAATAGATTTATCGAAAAAATTGTAAATAATATAAACCACAAGCTTGCTTTATTATGCATTCAGTTCAAGTATAAAATGTTTTCAAGAATCAAACAAGTGATCGGATACATTACACGGAACCCAGTCCTTGGAAACCGATGTATGTATTAGAATTAGAAAGATCTTAGCTTTTTATGTTTTTCAGCATATAAATAATTCCAATTAATAACTCAGCGATTACAACAAATCTTCCTCATATGCTGATACATGTTGGAATAACAGTGGTAAAAAATTTGTTTAATCCCCTAAACGTTATTTTTTAACAAAAATTGTAGTCAGGTGATTTATATGAAATTTTCCATTGAATATTGTATATTCGAAAGAAATTGTAAGATTCCAATTTTGGTATTTCTGCGTTTATTAGAAAATGAGATATATTTTGTTGCAATAAAACATTTTGAGAAAAACTATCGATTTTACTTGTATGGGGACAATATATTATATAAAGTCAACACAGAATATATTCATATCGATCGTATAGCTTTTGTCGCTTAGTTTGTTTCTGTTGCTCCATTATCAGGTTTACGAAATTGTTTGATATTCCAAATATTCCAAATATTCCAAAGTTTAAGACAACAGTATTATACTAAATCATGAACGCAGATCAACCTACCATAAATGTCTTGTGGATACTTGTACTCTTTACTTTGGAAGCTATCGGTAAGTCTACTTTTTCTTTTCCTTACATATTTATCTCCATCCACATATTTATCTCCTCCAAATCGACCGACTTGTGCCAACATGCGTGAAATATTGGTTTGTCTAGCATGTTCAATTTAAATTCAATCAAGAAAGATTTTCATTGCCGGGTTGTTTAGCATAACTTACCAATTTATGAGAAGCTTGCAGTTGAACCGGATACAAGGGGCTTGAAAAAGCTACACGCATAGACCAATGAATTTTTTGAACAAAAAAGCAAAATACTCATTTGTATGAGTTTAATACAAAAACAGTTTTAGACTTCAAGTTCTTAAATCTCTCATAATTTGCAATTAATTAACAGATCTTTCATTATCAGGTGTCTTTAATAAGTTCCCAATAGATGGTTCGACTACACGAACAATGGGAAGTGAAAATTTTAGACAAAATATCACTATAAACAATCTAATAATCTATTGGTATAAATTATTTAATCCAATATTTACTTTTCGTTCACGGTGAGTTATAACGTGTTTGTAATACATTCATTTGGGTTTGAAAATATCCGATTTCCACTAAATAAATGCGAAGGTGATCACGTCTGCCAGCCCAAAATGATGAGGCACAAAAATGATTCAATGATGGATTGCGTTGGATGGAACGCAGTCCATCTGTGGCACATGCTTGACAAAACAAAATTTGTAATTGGGGCTCCAGTATATTTAAGCATTGAACTTGTTTTAATATTGTTTGGCGTCAACTAAAGAAACAATGTGACGGATTTGTCTTATAAAATACCACTGTTGAAATTGCCTTAATATTGTCCTTCGTCAACAATTGTTGGTGAAGCATGAATTTCAAGAAAAATATGGCAATTGTGCAAAGTAATTTTATGTTATTTGATTGGAATAAATTGGCGTTACTTTTTACTGAATTTTGACAGAAAATCCAAGATTCTGGAACAAAGAAACTTGAAAGCTAACATTAAAAATATGGAACAACGAGTTTCCATCCACACAGACATTTTGACTAAGATTTTAGATCTGCTAGAGCCATCTATCAAAATAATAAAGATAATAATAAAAACATAGAATTTCAATCAGAGCAAAAGTCTTAATAAGAAGACATTCATACTCAATGATTTAAAACATCTACTAGCTTAATTGCTCATATGTTTTTTTTACATTCACAGCGGAAGAATGCTGGATTTCGACAATCTGTGACCATCTTGGTCCCGTTTATCGGAGAATTGGGGAGCTACTTGGAAGGTAATTTGATGTTTATCCATTCGGAGAAGTTTCTAATGATTTTCTTTTTGTCACGTATGAGTCTAGATGTTAAATAATAAACACGAATCTTAATTTTTTGAAGGTTACTATATCGCGTATGTATGACTGATGTATATGTATGACTGATGTATCTAAGGCGCAAGCTTGACAATGTTGGTCAGCATCTCATTGCAGAATCAACAAAAATATATACCCAATAATCAGCATGCCCGGATTTGATCCTATTAAACTATTTATATAGGTGACAATGACGTATAATCGGATGAGGTATTTACCCGAACAGAACTTTAACTTTATCAAACATGAGGCACAGATTTATTATGATTGAGATTTATTTATTATGATTGGTTAATGTACATTATACCAATATGACAGCATTCAGACATAGAGCAACTAGGTTCGCGTTCGCTTATTTTTGCTGAATACTCAGCTAACATTTTAGGAATCCAAAGTATTTGTTTATTACTAATCAATATCTTATTTAAATGCTGAAATGAAAATGTTAGTCAAAACTACGAACAAACTCTGATGTGTAAACATAAGATGCTAAAAAAAATGGAAATACAATTGATATATGTTTCCTCAATATTTTTATATCCTATTTCTTTTGATATAAACACTCAATACAAAACTACACTATTTCTAACCTCTTTGACACGATTGTTATTCGGTGATATTAAACTAAAGAGCAGTATAGGATGTTAGATCGAGACCTTGAAAGTGGAGGAAATCCTCTGATTTCAGGTATATAAGTGGCGTTCCTCCACAAGCCCAGACAATTAAAACGAATTGGAGGGTGTTGATGGTTAATTTAATATTTATTCGCGTTTATATAGTGGAGTATTAGTGGATGAACCGTAAAATATGTGAAAAGGGTATAACTAGCGAGAATTTGAGCGAGCGAGAATTTGGACATTATCGTGGGTGTTAGAGACTATTCATCGCGCGCCGATGTCCGTGGATCGACGTATAGCATTAGTGGATGAAAGAGAAAAAAGGTGAAAAGGATTGTTAAGAATAAGTGTAAAAAATTTTAGTTATTGGATGTACCGTGGGCCGTATGAGAGAGGGGTTTCGAAACTGCTATCGTTTGAAATAGAAGACAGAGAGGGATAATTGAAAAGGATTAGTGGATGAGGTGTGAAAAGGGTTGTTGGGAAAGAAAGAGAAAAAGAATCGCGCTTAGGAAGCCGCCCTGGAGAATTATTCTTGAACATTCTTGGTTGAATGTAAGATTTCCTTGTGGGATAGAGCAAGTTTTCATTTCACTTTTACTTATGGGGTATTTTGCCGTGCCTTTAGAAATCGCACGAATATGCCCAAACATAACCACGGGACTAAGCTCCACTTGTCTCACGACCAACGTAGCATTCCCGTATTTTGATGCTGAATGTTGAATTATCAGGTGCCATGAGTGAAGAAGAATCTTTGGTTTGAGTAAAAATATGCAAGTGCAGTTTTCCCATCATCTCACAAATCCTACTCTGTGGAAAACGCCGTTTTCTCTGATAAAAACCCATATTTTTCTACGTTTCGCTATGCATATGTCCAGCCTTATCACTCGCCCAAAGCGCTGTGGATAGTTGTTTACCTTTTGCGGCTGGGCCATAACTAAGAAGAGTTTCCAGATGACTTTGATGCGGATACGTGTTTTTTGAGGGTGTAATGAGTTTTCCATTTAAGGACAGATCGACTTGTGATCACATTGTATTCTGTAAGTAATTAATCGTTGCAACATCAGCATCGTCTGCTAAATTTGTACCATCACCACTGACAACCGGTGCACGGACGAATATAAAAGTATTCAATAAATCTAAGTAGTTGTCTGTGGCTGCGTTTACGAAAAATTCAATCGGCCCCCATCAGTGATAAAAGTCATGGGTTTGTACCCATCTCCCAGTCTCCACACTCGTTTGAGTAGGGTTGGTGTGATATAAATCGAATTCGCCTTTTGCACAATCGCACGAATGGGGTTGAATAAGACTTGTCACCTTAAAAGACTATATCTTTCTCTGACAGAACTAACTTCCTCCTGCGTTCACGCTGACTGAGAATGTTTTTCGTTATTTTTTTTCTTTTTAAGGGTTTGCTTATCCGGTTCCCTGGTTCAGCTCCATCAGCAGCCATTCTAATCAAGCTCTTTCCAGCTTGTTTTGAACGTTCGACGGCTGCGCGTTCAACGTTTTTACCAGATAGAACATTGTTCGCTACTTGAGGGAAAGTTTTAATTACTTGCCGATCCAACGCCTTCGTCCCGCTTTTCATCAGAGGCAATGCAGCCTTACTAAAACTGCTTCAAATGCTCCTCAATCCAGAGCCATTTTGAATATAGTAAGAGTCGAAAACCGGGAGCCTATGCCCAGCTTGATTTACGTAGTATTCGCTTTCGGACTACATTGTAGCGGTGCTTCCCCTGAGCCTCTTCTCGTGAAATTCAGTGTTACGATAACACGACCGTGATTAAATAACAAAAGATTCTCTTCATCTCTCTCTCAATAGAAAAGCAAATCCATCTCCCAGAAGGTGATATGAATTTCGCGTTCATTTGCCTAATAAAAATGATCCTGAGTGAGTATTTATAAAGTGAGGGGTGGTATATTAATCTTTCATTGCTGCGGTATACATTTATAAATCAAAGGTCCGTGTTGTTGACTATAGGCTAGGCAATTTGATTCAGTGATCAAAATCGATTCGAAGCACATTTCATTCGAATCAATCAC
>OZ023138.1:18850875-18913532 GCA_963675895.2 Styela plicata
GTGCACTTACATTTTGAGATAGAGCTATATTCTATAGAGATATTTTGTCATTTTAATGTTCTGCAGTTGGTTCCGACTAAGTCCTAATTTTGCTTTTCATTGAGCGACTTTAAATAAAATGGAAATTTTTGATATAGATTTTTTTTTATTTTTGGCACCACGGCTTAATGTTGTCTATCTATCTATTTATGGACCACAAATGATTGCATTACAATGTACGAGTAGGTCATACCCGGCAAAGGTTGTCTGCTGAATATTTTCTTTCCTCGTTTTATTTCGATTGGTAGGACATTGGACGTTCAATCTATAGTAAACATTTGTTTCTATATATTAGCAAATATAAGACTGACTTACTGTGCTCAAAAATAACTAAATTTTTTCAACTGATATTAGAAAATTGTAAATGTTTCTTTCAATTTACGTCAATGAGTCAATAAATTTGAGCCCTCTTTTTGGAAAATTATTTGTCGCAGTGTTCGACGTTTGTGAATGGCTTTAAACTTTGCCAAATCTTAACTGCTTAGAATAAAAAATTGAAAACTAAATTTTTTCGCGCTTTGGCCTCTTGATCGCGTACGTGACAATAATGTTCCAAAATTCTATTTTTTTTTTTGAATGAATATTTATTTATCTGAAACACAATGTTATGTTTTCATTTTTAATTGTGAAATTGACGCTTTTGGCATATTTGAGTCCATATGTCAACAGGCATATTAGAAGTGTGTATAGAGTTACAACATCTGTAACTGTTTTTTGGGGCGTGAGTCATAAATGGCAACAATACGATAATATAACAGTAACGCTGCTTTTATTACAGTAATTTTAGTTTGCTGTATTGAAATACAAAAATATAATCGAATCATTAGGCCAATTATGGGTTTTGATGAAACGGTCCACCAAGGTGCGATCCATCAACAGTCCATACTCGGCATAAATCTCATTAGAAAGGTGGTTTAGAATTTCGAAAATATACAAATACTGAAAACGTACAAAAATTTACTGTACTTTTGTCACAGTGAATTTACTATGTTACACCTCGCAATAGTTTAATCTTTAATATACTAAACTTATCATCTCTGAATCCCACATCAGCTTTCCTGGTGTTTATTTGTTGCTTCTGCACAGAGCAAGTTTTAATAATGTGGTTTCGATAACAAAAGCTGGTAAATGTGGTAAAGCCTAGGACTTGGTGCATTTATTTTTGTAAAGATTTTGAAATTTTAAATGTTTTGATATGAAGAATTCATAGTTATTTGCAATCAAAATTTTTATTTTGACAAGCACGAGATATAGATAAACCTCTCTTCAGTGGCGTCTTAAAATCTATGTGAAGTTAGGACTTTAGGGACCTCGGCTATATAAGATCCATCAGTGGCGTATGTAAACGGGAAATTTTTCAAAGGTGTTACCATCTCACAGAACAGATACCATTCGCCGTACTTTATTATAGTGGTTTGAACATGGTGAAATTTTTTGTTCCACTTAGAGCAAAGTTGCTGGTTCTTCGTTTTGTACTAGCTCTTTGCAACTCAAGTGATAGTTAGTTTCCTTAACTAAAATTCCGTAAAAATAATTGTACAAGTTTTTAAATTTAGTAATAGGATTAAAGAGTGCGATAATTAAAATATTAATTTAATTATCCAAAAGATGGCCAGACAAACTTTAATATTGATATTTGATCTGTTAAACTTTGTCTTCGCTATTGAACGGGGTCAAGTTGTCGCGTACGCATGAACGTTCGAACATTTTTTTGTTCGAATGAATAAAATGTATAAATATACTTTTTTAAAATAAAATGTTTTGATTTTGTTTTAAATTGGTATTTGACACTTTTCGCTCAAATCAGATGATAAAAGCCATTACACTAACTCTGTTCAAGTTGCTAAACTCTCGAACTTGCGGCGCCAACATGATACCCACACGGCCTTTTTGTGATTTTTCGTACTTATGAGTTCAGTGCACTTACATTTTAAAGTAGAACTTTGTCATATTAGCATTCTGCAGTTGGTTCCGTCTAAACCCTAATTTGGCTTTCCATCGATCGAATTTCAATAAAATAACAGTTGAGGCAAGTGTTGATAATGGAAAAAAGTAACGAACGAATATCATAAATCAATTAAAAATTAAAATAAAAATAAATAAAAAATAAATAAAAAAAATGCTTGACAAGTACGAACTTTTGATGAATTTCATGTAAAATTAGTGCTACGGCGCAAATTACATAAGATATGTATCAATTTGTGAGTGCTATAGCCCAGTGAATAACAAGTTGACATCGCCGGTTAAATATCGAGTTTAGTTCGTTAGTTCATGCCAATCACTCAATCGAGGGTGTTGTAAGTTGAGTACGCTAAACCGAACAGGAAGAACCAGATCTTTCAAACAACTCTAGCCCTTCCCGTCCATTAGTATCCGCTTGTACAGGACGTTGGTCAGGGTGATCCACCCCAAGATGTGGGATGCAGCTATAAGAAAGTATAAGATTGAAATGTTTATAAAAAAAATCATAATTTGGCAAAAGCATTAATTTGAAATTAAAAATTGTAAATTTTGCAAATGTTGAAACCCTGTAGATTTTTGCGTGTTTGATAAGGTGCCTTATCAGTTCTATAAAATAATACGTTTTGATTTGATTCGAAATAGTTTGATTAGGATTTAGTTAAGACCATTGTCGTGATTGAACTCGATTCCTAAATTATGTTCTTCAAACTCGCCGTATATGGGCTAAAATAATATAATTTATAAACGTAATAGGAGCCGATTTAGTTTCATAATAAATAACGAATAACACAGTTTCATATTTAAATCCAACGCCCTTACTCAATTGAAGCTTTAACATACATTATAAATAAGCTCCTTTCTGAAATACATCGAATTCTAATTTTAGATTCTATGTTTTTCAAGAATAAGCCACAGATAGATCTCGTTCTTGCAGATTCGTTTTTCGAAATAGAGTAATGTTATAAATACTCCCCTCATTTATTATTTGTAAGATTGTATAAATTAAATATTTTCCAAAGTTTAAATTTAGTTTGGTCCAAAGATATCCCAATTTCTTTGAAATTCTATATATTTATAAGAAATACTCGCGTTTAGGGAAATCGATTTTGGCTACTGATTTTAGTACATTTTTAGTAACAGGGCTTAAAATTCTAATAGATCTTACAATCACACTGAAATCCGCAACGAATTAAAGTGCTGTTCAACAAACTAGTGCCATCCATTGGTGTCGTTTACATGACAGTAACGTTCCGATATTTTTATTTTTGGATGGATAATTATGTTATTTTGAATACAATGTTGCCATATTGTTTTGATTTTAAATATAATACTATCCGCAAGCTTTCCGCATCAGCTGTAACTGGCAAGAATAATTTTCAGATATGCGTTGCATATTCTTAAGGCCGATGTCGAGCTTACAATTGATTTTAAAATCTTCCTGTTGTTTTAATATATATTTATAAGTACAGTTTGAGTTGTTATGAAACAAAAATAATACGTAATACGTTCGTTTGCAGTTGATTAACTGTAACAGTATTTGAAGTTTGTACGAAGTTTTGAAATCGCGTCGACTCCTCAATAATTAAATCAACAAAGAGTGATGGAATAGTAATTACAAAAAAATCGTATTACTTCTTCTCCCTAAAGCGCTAGTTTGGGTAGCATGACCCATCGGTGGCGTCTACATGTAAAAATAGATGTTTTCAAGCAAATCAATATTTTTTAGGAATTTTGTTCCGAATAATATAATCTGCAGATGCACTGTTATTCCATTTTTTTTGAAATTCGATACTTTTCGCAATATAGCATTGTTATAATTTGGAAAGTCATAAAATCAATTTTATTCTGGCAGGCATGACCCACGGATTGATCGTGCCTTGGAGGGCTAAGCGTGCAATCTATCTCCAGTGCATGCCTAAGAACCTATTTTGATTAGTTTTCCGTTTTATCCATTTAAGATTTTTCACATTAAATTTTCCGAATAATTATTTTTGTCGTGTCCGAATATAAGTGTTTAACTCATCGAATCACATACTTCAGTTTTCCTAATGTAACTACGCATTGAATATATAGTTTTAGATCATATACTCTGTAAGTAGTGCTGGGCAAAACCGATTTATTTGGAATTCGAATTTGATTCGAAAAAAATTTTCGAATCGGTTCGAATCACGAATTTCATGTAAATAACAAGTATCGTGTTTTGACCATTACGACTTGTCTTCATCGTTAAAAACAAGACATTTATAGTTCAGGGTGTATGTTTAGTGAGGCGCGATGGCCTAGTGGTTAAACATGTTGGCATCGCAGGTTGAAGATCTTGGGTACGAGCTCCGGTGAGTCCGGCTCATTTCCATGCCCACCACCCAACCCAGGGTGTAATAACTTGGCTAGGCTAAGCCGATGATATCTTTCCAGTAATTGTAACCCTGTCCGTCTATAAGTGGCCGCTGTTGCAGGACCTTGGACAGGGTGATCCACTCTAGGAACTGGTTATAAAAAAAAAATATTCAATTCACAACTCCCTGTCTATAAAGAGCAACAAATGGCATATTTTAACGACAAAATATATTTGATTTTGGCCAAGTTTGACCAAAATCGATTGTATTCTGTTGTTCAAAATGAAAATTCTAGTCCATTTAGTAAGTATTTGTTCCTATGATCGATTCACGATTGATTCGAATATATAATGCTTCGAATCGATTCGAATAACACAATCGAATTGCCCAGCCCTACCTGTTTGTAAGTTTTGAGATTTTCCTTAGCGGACTCCTTTCTTTTTTTGATAATTTCCACTTAGAATACAGTTTCTGGAATTATATTTTAAAGCGTCTTTTTTCCATAAGTGGCCTCTTGTTGGTTCATTTTGACCTGTGCTTCCGGTATGGCTTGTGCGAAAACACGGAAGCAGTGCTTAAAACAGACAAAAAACACCCATTTGAATGGCAAAAAATCTAGTACGAGATGTAGCACCAGCAACTGCACTCTTAGCGGAAAACATCTCATGATGAAATAATCTCATTTTTCGACAACTATAGTGATGTAGTGCGGATGTGATAATATGTTACGTTTGCAAAGAAAATAAAAATCATGTTATTACATCTTTAAAAACACAAATGCCTAAAAAAGTATATATAGGAATCTACCTGGTTAGCGTATTCCCAAGCGATTTATACAGATCTACGCCATTTTGTATCTTATTATAAATGATAAAATACAAAATGGCGTTGACTTCTGTCGAAATCGCTCAAATACAATGCTTGATTTATACGTTGTAAAATAGTTTTTACTGTTTAAAATGATGTGTTTGTGCAATTATGGTCTTTTCAAAAATTTGTCATATATATCGGACTTGGAGATTTCAAAATGCCTAAACACGCCATACTTCTCAACAACATGGCGATTTTTACCTTAGAAAATATACAATTACTTCAAATGGCTAGTAAATTTGCTGCGTATTTCTTACAGTGTAAATGTTGAGCTAAATATCACAATAATTCATAATGTGATATTTTCATTTTTATTACAGAACTAGAACGAAAGGTTTCAGCATTTGTTAAAAGCCGACTAGATGCACTTCCGAGTGATGACGTCAGCATAATTGCGTCATCAATTCTCGCAGATTGCAACACTCAAGACGACGCTACAAGTGAGCATTGGCGTAATGTGGATTTGTAAACTGTAGCATAAATGCAGTTAAATCAACGGAAAAAGACAGTAACTGTACTTGATATACTGGAAAAAATAATGCGATCAACATTGTCGGCCATTTTGCGCTATTGTTGCCGTCATGATGCGTTCCACCAATAGTCTATACTTGGCATGAATAGCTTCAAAAACTGTAATGTTAGGGCAAATAAAAGTTAAATTCTCTGTATTTTTTATTGTGGTATTTTATTTCAATTCCATTTTATCATCAAATTAAAAGTTGCATTCCAATATGTTACAATTGTTGGCGAAAAAATCAAGTCGGTGTCATAAAAATAAAGAAATTCAAACGGACGGATTTTTAGTAAATTTTTAGGAAATCTTTAGATTTTATTGCATCTTTTGTTTTGACTACTTGATCTATCAGTGGCTCATATTTAACAAAACATCCGTGATATAGGGTTGTCAAATCACAATCGATTTTTTTAAGCATATGCAAGCCACAGATCCATCTATGATTCATACTTAACAACATATGTCGTGCCAACATCCTAAAAACAGCTGAACCGCAGAAGTGAAGTACACTGATTTAGATCTGTCCTGAGGCAATGCAGGGTAGTTAGTCAAACTAACCAACACATGTTGGGACAAAGTTTTTCTACATGAAATGCCCGGTGACAGATTGTGAATGAAAACTTGAGAGAATAAAATAGAAACTTTATCTTAGAATTATGCCTGAAAGTTAAAAGTTTTTTATCTTCTTTCAAAAGCACCAATTGTTTGTTACTTAATGACAAAGTGCTATTGCAAAATATAGTACCCATGCAAACTGCACTCTAAAAAGAAATCAACCAAAATAAAACCGCTATAGTAAAGTGCATTAATTGGTATCTGTCCTGGGAGATGATAAACTATCTACAGCTCCTATTTCATTTGCCACTTGTGACAGACTGGGCTGGAAATATGCTAAGAGCTGGTAATTACAAATGGAATAAATATACAAATCGTTTCCAATTCCCGGTTCATGTCTCACATAGTGAGCTTTGTGCATAAAGGCTGGAAAATTCCACTCGGTGATTCGAAGCACAGTATATTCGAATCAATAGTGAATCGTTCATAGGAACAAATACTTACTAAATGGACTAGAATTTTTATTTTTAACCATGTAAAAAATATGAAAATTGTTGCTCTTAGAATTTTCATTTTAAGCGACAAAATACAATTGATTTTGGTCAAATTTGATCAAAATTGATTATATCTTGTCATTATTTCTTGATTTTCCCAATAAAGACAAGTTGCAATAGTAAAATGGGATATCTGTTATTTACATGGAAATCGCGATTATAGCCGATTCATAAAAAATGATAATAATTCGGTTCTACATGATTCGGTCCCAGCCCTATTTGTGCCGAACAAAATCGAACCACTATATTTATGCAAAAATTAAAGACAAATATTAACCTTTACAGCTGAAAAAGACGATAATGACAATTCTAATGATGTGTCATCATCTACAGACGATGAAATGATTGTGACCGAAAATAAAGGTAAGTTACCTTAAATCGGACATCCTGTGAATAACTATAACCTTTAAAAGATTCATTAGTGCATGAACACTAGCGGGAGGATAGGCTTCCGGGGGGCATTATAGCTTTATGTCGACCATCTACAAAAAAAATTGCATAATGGTCTTAAAACATTTTCGAGGACATATGCACGAAATAGCATATACTATTCAAAGTGCTTATAAAGTATTCCAATAAATAAAACAGAAAATTCCGAATCATTTTCCCTCGTCTTCGGCGAGCAGTATAGTTTTCTATTGAAATTCGGTCAGATTTCTTTAAAAGAATATTCAATTTACGATTTGTTTTAGTTTTTCAGGGCGATTTTTCCCTCTATATTCGATGGAAGTGAACGCTTTAACAATAACCATCCACCAATAATACTTGTTCAGATAAACCTTTTTTGTCAGATGACGAACTCCGATCTCATATTAAATTTTCAAATTATCAAATTATCTAGTCAAATTATGATCTTAGGTAGTTATCGTGTGAATAACAATGCTCTCCGGAAATTTGATGTGAAACTCAGGATTTATCTTTATTTAAGTTCGAGAAAGGCCTAAAGCACCGTCAAAATGTAGGGCCAACAACCGGGCTGGGCAATTCGAATCGGTGATTAGAAGCACAATATTTTCGAATCAATCGTGAATCGTTCATAGGAATAAATACTTACTAAATGGACTAGAATTTTTATTTTTAACCATGTTAAAAATATGAAAATTCTTGCTCTTACACATAGAGTGTCAATTGAGTATACATTACAAAATATCCATTTCTTGAATTTAACACAATAAAGACAAGTTGTAGTAGTAAAAATTGGATATTTGTTATCCACATAGGATTTGTGATTTGAACCGATTCGGAAAAATTATTCGAATCAAATTCGAAAACCAAATGATTCGGTTTGCCCAGCCCTACCAACACTGCACTCTAAGAGAAAACGTCTTTAATAGAGAGGAATGACGATAGCAATAGTACATTGAATGGTATCTGCCATGGATGAAGGTGAAACAATCTACAACTTTATTCTATCTTTTCACTTACCTCTCACGACAAGCAGGAAATACGTTCGGGCGATAGTGAAGTCGTTCACGTAATGTAATTGACAAGTGTGTAATAAAGTGTAATAATTGACATCTGCCGGGGCGATGGAAAGACCATCTGTCACATCTTTGTTTCTTTTTTCTCTCTGGGATGCTCCACTTATAGAAATCAATTCGTGCTGGTACAACATTTTTTACCATATTTTTGCCACTTGAGTTGTCGTTGATTGTTTTTTTTTTTGGAACTACAGCATCTGACCTTGCTTGGAGCAAGTATTCGAAACTCCTTATTTTGGCTCTTTGCTTATCATAACTTCTGAATTTTTTTTTAAAGGCAATGTCAATATTCTTGATGCTGACACAACGGATACTGATTTGATAACCCTTGAGGAAACCGATAATATTTGCACACCAGGTAAATAAATATTTATAGAAAATTCAAAGTTCTTGTAGATTTGAATATCTCTCACAAAAGCATTTGTACGTTTTTGGAATGAGTTACTGTTAATCATTCGAGATAACTTTTTTATATTGAAGTTCGCTGTGAGCACGGACAGAAGCATTGCCCAAATAGAACCGAATATAGTGACAGAGTGAAATGTCGAATATTTGCCGCAAAATTTAGCAAGAAGCCAGCAGTTCATGTTAATAAATCGTAACTGTTTTGGGCGATAAAAATGAGCTCTACTGCCTTTTCCTCCATTTAAGGCCTTTTCGAATCTTGTAGCTATAGCACCATAGTTAAAAAATTTTAAATTGAAATTTCTCGATTGGATAATTGGTTCCCATTGGGGCAAAATTATGAAATAATAATTAACAATTTATTGTATAAATGGATATATAATACATGTTTTCCAGAAAGTCTCGACGTCGCATACAACTCAAAAAATTTTACAGTAATCATATGCTCGAAGAGGGAAGTCACATTCGAAAAAGCACAAGATCTTTGTAAAAATATCTCAGGTGTACCAGCAAATTTATATGATTCCACACATTGCATTATGCTACGAGATGACTTAATACAGAAAGAGATCATGCATGGAAGTGACCATGTCCGCTTGTGGACTGGCATGACATATGAGGTTGGTGCAATACACGCTTTGTCAATACAGGTTGTTGTTGACTTTTTTTTTATAGCCACTTCTTTGAGGGGGTCACCCTGTGCAAGGCCCTGTAACGGCGGCCACTTACAGGCTGACAGGGTTACAATTACTGGAAAGATATGATCTTTTCCTGTTCGGCTTAGCCTACCCAAGTTATTACACCCTGGGTTGAGTGGTGGGCATGGATAAGCGAGCCGGACTCGTCGGGGCTCGAACCCGAGATCTTCAACCTGCGATGCCAACATGTTTAACCACTAGGCCATCGCGCCCACTTGCAGGTTCTTATGCTATCGCCAAGGCACAGACAATTTCCTATAGTTGCAAGTTCATTGGAGTGCAATTTATGGTGCTCAATTTTCTTTAAAAAGGCAAAGAAATATTCCATGAGTACCTAAGATAAAAATAGAAACTTCACAAACAACACGAACATCTTGATGTTAACTTTGATATATGGATCAAAATAATTCCAATTACTGAACTTTCGAATATATGCCCCCACGATAGTGTCAGTTTCAAAGTATGAGTCACAAGTACAATGGGCATTGGGCTCGTTTGATCCCACTTAGACTCGATAAAACACACTTAATAAAATATTGGAATTTTTATATATCTTTCTTTATATTAAAATTTTATGTTGTGTACTCCTGTGTTGACAAAAAAAAGTTCACTCACATTTTTCGATCAGATCCAATATTTTTTTTTTGCGAAAAAAAAAATGAGTTTATTCATGATGTCTACTAACTTTAGCACTTCCGTAATATTGTAAGCTGACTGTTTAGCATTAATGTGATGTTAGTTAAGCGCTGGTCAAACTTTAAACCAAACTGGCCTATTCGGTTTGAAGTGGCCTATTCATCGATGACTCATACAAAGCAAAGAAAGTTGGTGAGCGTCCTTTTCAAAGTGTGTGTATTATAATTTTGCAAAATAACAAATCGACATATTTCAAACTATACCTGTAACATTGTCGGCAGACGGTGTCAAATTATAAAAAAAAAATAGATTTTAATACATATGTATCAAAACTTGTGCGCCGTAAAAGTGAAAAATGCTTTTGGGATTTTTGTTGAGAGAATACATCATATTCGGACCAAAATGACAAAAGCATGTATAACATGTGATTTCACGCCGTAGGAGCGCAAATATTTTTCATATTTTGATAACATTTTTGCCCAAATTCCAAAATCTTGTAGGGAAATGCTATCTTTAACTTTTCCCGATTCAAACATTGAGTAGTTACATTGATTTAGCGACATATACTTGATGAACGTTTGTAAAAATTGCGTGAGGAATCCAAATATGTTATATGAAATATATGAATTCAAAAAACCTTCTATAACGCAGTTGCACAGAATCTTACTAAACTTGCATTAACTAAATCGTTCCCAATAGATTCATCAACTATTACAACATAAATATTAGTTTTGTCAGTTTAAAGTATTTATTGTTTTTGTTTTTACAGAGCAATCAGCTCAAGTTGTCATCTGGAGAGAAATGTAATCTATCGACATATATGAAGATGCCTAATTATTCTAAATCTATTGAAAATAACAAGTATATTGCAGTTGAATTCAACAAATATCTTGTTTATCATTTTCCAGAAATTTTCATTAGTGATAAGAATCGTAGATATAACGGTGTCATATGTGAAATATCACAACCGCATTCAATGTAAAGAAAAAGATATCGTTGTGTGTGTGTGAAGGATTGTCGATCGTTTTTATCGTTTATACATCCTTTGTCATTGCCATTCAGTTGTTGAAAGACTTTATTATAAAATTTATCGCATTTATTTTATCAACGGTATGTGTTTTATTGCAAATTTATTCAACCATTGTTTTGAATAATTTCATTCATTACTTTAGGCACTATAGATATTCGCGATGTTCTCCACTGGTGACATTCAAGCCTTTTTTGACTGTGTTCGACGCACAAAACAGCGACTGCTGTAAATAGAGCAAACTAAAAAATAAATTATTTTCTTTTTTCTCAGATTATTTTGAATATTTAGGCAAATTTTTAATGTTCACACTTTGGCTTTACGTTTTTTGCAAAAATAAATTATTCCCCCTCCACTTCTACTTAGTTACAATTGAACTACCAAGTCACTATCAATTCTGAAAAAAATTAGTTATGAAAAATATTTGTAAGCTATATTTAGTTGTACCATAGCGAATTTGTTTGCATTCGATCCAAGAAGTGAAAAAGTGAATTAATAAAAAAACACGAACAAAAAACTATAAAAGAAATCACAAAAAAACGATTATAATTGTGAAATTTTATAAACTTGAAAACATTGTTTACTGAAATGTGATCTATTTAAAAAACTAAGTTAAAAGCAAGCTATGTTCATAGGTAAATATTCTTTAGGAAACTTATTTTTATGTAAGATTTGGATAAATATATTAGTTCTATTCGTAGTTTTCACTTTTGTGGGAATCTGTATAAAGATATCTTCGAAATAATATTTTTCTGTCCTTGTGTTGTCCTCTTATTTGGCATTATAAATGTGGTCGAAAAGTAAACAATGGGCATATATACCATTAGTTTATAATTCAATATTTTTCCGAAAAGGCTACGTTGTAATTTTCAAAGATATTCGAAAGATTACGAATATAAACCTTCGAATATAAGGGACAATATAAGACGGAAAACCATTATACCTAAACGTGTGTTCTTTATCTCACACTTCTAGCTTTTATTTCTTAATTGATAATTGATAAGGAGAAAGAGAATTTTTTTTAACATTTTTACTTTTTTTTTACTTTTCTCTTAATTTTATTATTACAAATTTCTGTTTGTTTAAGATTCTTTTAATTAAACATCGATTTACATCAAGATATAGTTTATGATTAATTTTAATTTTTTCGATATCAAAGACAAAAACAAAGAAAAAGACAAATATGACGTTATAAGACGGAAAATCATAATAACAAAACGTGTGTTCTTTCTATCACACTTCTAGCGTTTTTTTCTTATTTAATAGGGATAAAGAAAATTCTTTTAACATTTTTTTAATTTTCTAATAATTTTATTATTAATAAATTCTGTTTGTTTAAAATTTTCTTTTTTAACATCGATTTACATCAAGATATAGTTTATGAATAATTTTAAATTTTTTCGATATCAAAGACAATTTTAGAAATGAAATAGATACAAAAAAGTCGAAAATCCTAATAATTTGAAGTTGTGTTGAAATATTTCAAAAAAATTTAACTTTGAAAATATTTCATTTGGCCATTCTAAAAAATTGTATAATTTTAAAAAAGATAAAAGAATATTATAAAGCAATTATGAGTTCAGTACTGTATTAATATATTAAAATAAGTTAACTGATATATCGGTCAATCGGTCATCTCTAATTAACACTTCTAACTATTGTGTTTCAATATTTTTCCTCTATTCTGTATCTTTTAATTATATCTTGCGGTTTTCCGAATTATAAATATCTGCAATTTTCTCTGTGTACTCTAAACTGAAAACAGCCCAAAGAAAACTTAACCCCAATAGTAAAGTGCAGTGAGTGGTAATTGCCCTGGCAGATGGTAAAATTATCTACCGCTACTTTGGTTTTTCCTAGCAGTCTTTTACTTATTAATAACTATTCTGAAAATTAGGTCCATACTCAAAACATTGTTTAGCATTGCTTTAATGTAAATTGTCTAGTGAATATATTTTCAAATTAGAACCTCAGAAATTTTTTTTTGTGCGATTTCAATAGAAAATATTTAAATTTAAATAAAGGGAAAATAAGATCTATGTATTGTTTTAGTTAGCGACAAGTTTGCACTCATTTCGATAAAATAGTTAGTGCAGGCACAACGGTACAATCCAAATTAAAAATTTAAAAATTTCAATTATAGCGTTTAACAATTATTCCCCATGTGCTTGATTTTATAACACAATATGAGAACGATTGAAAATGCTTTAGTTTTTAGCTTGCTTTGTGCATTTTTTTTTCTTAGATTAAGTAAAATTTCGTGAGTAGTTATAATAAGCAGTAGATATTCATTACCGTATAAAAATATGAAATATTTCATATCAACATGTTATAAAGGAATTTTCTTTTCATTCTAACAATTTTATATATTAGTTTTGTTATTTTCTCTCAATGGTATGATAATACCGGTTGCAAGTATTTTTTATATTTTTTTTTTAGAAACTTGAAAACATTGTTCATTAAATGTGATCTATTTGAAGAAAAAAATCGTGAACAACCCTATTATTGAGTAAATATTCTTTTGGGATACTTATTTTATTTTTATTTTTTATATAACATTGTATAAATATATTATTTCATTTTGTTATTTCAACTTTTGGAAGGACAAATCTATAAAAAGATATCATTAAAATATTATTTTTGTTTCCTTGTGTTGTGTTTTATTTGGCATTATAAATGTTATTGGGAAATAAACCATGGGCATATATAAATATCATTTGTTTGTAGATAAGCGCAAAAAACTACAGGTGTTGGTAAAATTTTAATATAGCTTGATTTTTTATAACTCACTGGTGCGAATAATATTGCAAACACGCGAGAAAAATATGGAAAGAAGGGGTTAAACAATAGAGAGAGAGAGAGAGAGAGGGAGGGGATTCAAACATTTAGGTATCATACCAGGCCTGTAAGCCATGGGGAAATTTAGTGCAACAAAATTATTCCTTTATTTTTCTCTCGAATTCCAAAATCCGTCAAACGCTACTTAATCATGAGGCAAACACGATTTCACCATTTTGCTCTTTTATCGCGATTAAGACGTATGTGCTTACAAAATCCCTTATATTCATCTAAGAAACCTATTACTGGCAATGGGCCCAAAAATTCACTCTTCATCTTTCTTGGCATAGGTGAATTTGCCAAAATTCCGTTGTTAGGTTTCATCATATCACACTTTTAATTAAAGTACACTAAATTTACTGCTCATTCACAGTAATTATGTATTTCAAAAATTAAAAAAGGCCATGTTGATCAGATTTATGCCAAGCATGGGCTCTTGATTGATAGCATCATGAGTTCCATCAACTCTCATCTTTGGCCATAAAAAGTAATACCGCCAAATAAAATTGCTGTAAAATACCAGTGATTTTGTTGCATTGAAAATGCTTCTAAACTTAACCCCGCGATGTTATATGGTGTCACCTAATTTTTGTCAATCGGTTCTATACTTATATATCTTAAATTATCCAGGTTATTGCAGAAAATTGACCGACGGGCTCTCTGACTGCGAACAAAAACTATTGACCTTTCTATTTATATTATGAAGATTTGTCTTAAACTTTACAGCACAAACTACTGACAGTACTTGTACCACTTCAAAATCTGGTATCATTCCTTTATGTTTGCGCCACGCTAACCATTTTCAACACTGGTTTTTATTCCAATAAGTTCAACTTTAATATGTGAGTGAAGAACATCATCCGCTTTACTTGAATTACACGCACAGCTTGCCGCAATCGTACTTGAGCGAATCACACGCACCGCTTGCCGCACCTGTATTTGAGCGAACCACAAGTACCGTTTGCCGTACTCGTATTCGAGCGCACCACTAACATGTACCACGTGTATTATCCTTCCCACTGGAACTTCTCAAATGTGAGTCCACCATTTGACCACACATTTTTGTGTTCAGGACTGACACTACTCGCTGCAGCAATTGAATTAAACCACTTGTGTTAACGTGCCCCACATGCACCATTCGGTGAATACACATGCGTATTCAAGTGCACCACATGGAACCAATCGTCTCACTGGCACGTATTGGAATGGCATAGTCATAAGATTCAGTACAGATCTAGTCTGTATCGTCTATAACAAGAATCAACTTTAGACTGACATGAAAAAAATATTTTAACACGCTTTTGTCAAATATCACTGCGTATGTAACACGCATATATTTTGAAAATGCTTCCACCCCCGCGACGTTATAAGGTGTCACCTTATCTATATCGTCCGGTTCCATAAATAAATATCTTGAATCATTAAACGTTATTTCAGAAAATTGACCTACTTCTGCAATTCGATAACAGTTTGTCAAATGTTTTGTTATGATTTACCCTCGATTTTGTAGAAATTTCACATTTCTTTTGCAAAATTTCAAACCAGTAATTAAAACTTATTCAGCATTCTTTAATGGGCTGTACCTAAATGGTCGATCGATCAGTGTGTAGTACTTGACCATATGTATTTTTTATTGGAGAAAAAGAGCTGACCATTTTGTCAATTAAAAGATCAATTATTATTATTTAATATTTTTCGAAAAAAAAAAGGATTCGGACCTGATGGGACCCATATTGAACTATACTCAATAGTAGCAGGTTTCATGCGTTTTCCCGCCGGGAAAATGAATGAAATATTTAATTTAAATTTCATATTTTAAAACCGACTGAGCTGGTTTAGAATAAAGCAATTGTTTCACAATGGGACCATTACACTTAATATATTAAAATCTTACAAAATTGAAATGAGCTAATAAGAAAAGATAAAGAGGCGTTAAAAATATACTTTTTGATTAGTTGAAAAAATGATTCCATTTAAATATTATTGTAATGTTTAACACATTTCAATATGATATAGTGTTACCTATAGGTTGTTTTATTCTCCTAAGATCTGCACAGATAACCAACCCATGATGATACTCCAGCATCCAACCAAAAAGTATTACTTTAAAAAAACGGGAGTTACCGGTGTATCGCGCCCCCAAGTGCATATTTGACTCTTTTGTCAAGGTGATACACCAAAACAATTCTTGTGATTAGAATTCAATGCATATCAATTCAATCGACTACCTTTTCAATTGTTCATATTTTTCAACAAAAAATCAACTAATCACAATGTTGATGTGACCCTCAGCTGTTTTATGAATCAGCATTGTTCATCAGAATCCATGATCTGTTTGCGAAACATTTAATTTAGATTTCTTGGTATTACATATTGCCTGACAGTACAAATATTATGTTAATATGTGTTAATTATTTTTGCTTACGAAAATGCAGTTTTGGAGCAAATGCAACAAAATATTTAGATTTGCGACATTCCCTGCTTTATCTCGATTACCTCATTATAAGATTGGTTAGCAAATCTGATAATGTTGTTGTTTAAAACTAAAAATAATTTAATAAACTTACAACTTCCCCTATTTATGTATAATTGAATTTGAATAAGAAAATTGCAATATTTTCAAAGATAATAAAGTGAGTTTGTGCAATATTTTTGAAAACACTTTATAACGCTTCTCGACCTCGCCGGTGACTTATGAGAAATCTCAATCCATTTTGCACCAACATATTTCTAAGACTATTTGATTATTTTTTTGTTGATAGAAGATGGTTCGTTTGGTCACTTGATAATAACCGTTATAATGTGGGCTCTAATTTCCGCCCTGTAGGAGAGTTCCTCTTCATTTGGTACGTGTTATCACCAGACAATCGAACTGATACAAAGGTGGTAGAAAGCTGCAGCATTAATCATGACAGAAACCATTCACCGCAATTCACCGGTTTAACTCTGATTTTCTAGTAGTTATAATAATTTAATTATATTAAATGGCAATAGGACGGTTTTCTTTTTTCTTTTTCCATCTTATATTATCTTATATCTTTTAAATTAATAGTATTTATTGACCAAACTACAATTAAAATAAAAAATATAATTTGGCCAAAAATCAATTTTGTTTTATCAAATATATAGGTCAAGCAATGCTGTACGATCATTCTGCAATATCCGGGGTCAAAAAAGTAGTTTAATCACCTAAACGTCCGCTGTAATTGGAACGATTAAATTTATTACGCATCCGGACTCATCAAAATATTTTGACAAAAATCTTAAATAAGCGATTTGATACACATGTATAAATATAACACCATATCTTTACTCAACGGGCTGTAAATAAAATCACTCAATTTGACAATAATTTAACGCTATTAACGCTTTCGATGTTTATAGTTGTTACCAAGCTACGCAAGGAATTAATCACTCATACTCACACAAAAATTAAGAAAATAGGCCTATGTTACAAATGTTTAATTGGAAGTTCCAATATGCATAACCTTATATGAATCAAACATCAAATGACCCAGCAAACTAGTTTTTAAATGCATACAAATGCATTGAATACAAAAACATAAATTCTACGAGATGCTTTAATCTCCTTTTTAGCAAGTTAGAGACACTGCAATTATAGGCTGTTTGTTGATTGTTTCGTCTTTAGTGACGTGAAATTTCACCATATATTAACATTAACGCCGATGCGAGATTAGTTTGCAAAACATGAAATAACCACATTTGATGCATTATGAAAGCATTGTATTGGTCGATTCAAAAAAGCTTCCGAAAATAGTGCAAAATATTTTCCATCGATGGAGTTTTTGCAAAATCTTGGTCACTAATCCTGATAATACTAAATAAATAATGAATCTTTTTAAAATCACAGGATTGATGAATTTTCATTTTTGTTATTGAGATTCACTCTAAGCAATGCCGGAAGCAGCTCCCAAAGCGAACCAACCAACGGCCACTCAATAGCGAAGAGCTACTGAAAGATGTAGCACCATCAACTACACTCTAAACGGAAATATCCCAAATGGAACCGAACCGACATGGCAAAGTGCAGGAAATGGCATCTGCCCTAAGCGATGAAAAAAAACATCTTTCACTTCTTTGTGCTTTCTTTCAGTCGTTTCTTACGACACGCAGAAAATACGTTGGGACTATTCTAAAGCCCGTTCCTACAGGGCCAGGATTGATTGCAAATATTGTTTTTGTGTTGCGCCTTCTGCAACATGACTCGGGAATGTCACTCAGTGTGTTTTTTATAATTGCTGCTTCAAAACGAAATGCAAAAAATTTCAGTATCCTTCATGTTGGAAATACAACTATTTGTGACACTCATGAAAGAATTTGAATTTTTTATTCCCTTTACACGCCTTTGCATATGTTGACTCCTACAACGCGCACTTTACGTCATCAGCCTCCATATTAGGCGAGCGTGATCTTTTGCTGTTTGCCAATTATACCATGGTCATATTATATAATTTAGCTTAACAAAAAGAATTGCTGCTATTATATATATATTGTAATAGGCCAAACGCAATTATGTCCTCTGGAATACAAAGGATCAATATTATTACGCACACGGACTCATCAAATCGAAATATCCCACAAAATTACCAATTATATACACGGAAACTTTACAATTGCACAGATTGGATCATCATACCCCCAAACTTATGTTCAACCGGATTTCTTAAAAATTTATTTTTCGAAAAAAAAATGCTCGTCACGTAATTTTCGTGTATCTTTCCACTGGTGTTGAAAGTTCTATATTCGAGAGAATTTATTTAAAATTCAATATTGATATTTCTGCCTTTATTCAAAAATGAGAGATATTTTGTTGCAACAAAACATTTTGGAGAGCAAATGAATCAATGATGGATCGCACGGACCAATATTGAGCTATACTCCTACTACTATACTACTATAAATATTTCATTTAAATTTCATTTTTAAAACCGACTGAGCTGGTTATAAATGACCTCATTGTTGCGCAATCGGAGGGTCAAGTACACATATTGTATTAAATTCTTATAAAATTAAAATGAAAGAGCCGAATAGCAAGGATAATAGTCCCCCCAGTACATATTTGACTCTTTTGTCAAGATGATATACCAAAACAATTCTTGTGATTAGAATTCAATGCATATCAATTCAATCGTCGATTTTTTAATTGTTTTTATTTTAAACAAAAAATCAACTAATCACAATGTTGATGTGACTCCAGCTGTTTTATGAATCAGCTCTGTTCAGCAGAATCCATTATCGGTTTGCAAAACATTCAATTTATATTTCTTATTTTTATATCTCACCTGGCAGTGTGAATATAATGTTAATATATGTTTTTTGAATTTTGATTCACGACCTTTCTTACATTATTCCCATTACCTCAATATAGCCTTAATAAATTTAGCAAATGTGATAATGTGGTTGTTTAAAACTATAAATAATTCAAACACACAAATCCCCATATTTTTTTTTTGTATATTTGAATTTGAATGAGAAAATAGCAGTATTTTTGGAAGACTTTAACACACCGACGTAATACAAAGATGTATACATGCGTACTACTTCCAATTCTAAAAGACCAAAATTAATGACGGCTTAAAAATAATAAAGTCAGTTTGTGCAATATTTTTAAAAACACTCCATAACGCTTCTCGACCTCGCCGGTGATGAGAAATCTTAATCCATTTTGCACCGACATATTTCTAAGTTCATTTTAATATTTTCTGTTTGATAGAGGATGGTTTGTTTGATCACTTAATAATAACCGCTATAATGTGGGCTCTAATTTCAGCCCTGTAGGAGAGTGCCTTCTCCATTTGGTACGTTTTGTCACGAGGCCATCAAATTGATACAAAGAAATGGTAGAAGGTTTCACCATTGTTCATGACAGAAACCATTCACCGCAATTCACCGGTTCAACTATTACTTTCTAGTAGTTATATTAATTTAATTATATTAAATGGCAATAGGACGGTTTGCGTTTTACCTCCTTCAATCTTATTTGCTGTTTTTTTTTAAATTATTATTATTTATCGACCAAACTGTCAAATATATAATCAAATATCAAATATATAGGTCAAACAATGCTGTACAATCCTGCAGCAAAATTCGGGGCCAAAAAAGTAGTTTAATCACCTAAACGTCCGCTGGAATTCCAGCGATTAAAATTATTACGCACTCGGACTCATCAAAATATTTCGACCGAAATCGCAAATAAGCGATCAGATACACGGAAGTTATACAATTACACTACATGGATTTAATATAACACCAAACTTTCACTCAACGGCCTTTAAAAAAAATCAATCAATTCTACAATATTTTACGCGTTAAACGCTTTCGATGCTTATAGTTGTTACCAAACTACGAAGGGAATTAATCACTCATATTTACCTAGAAATTAATCAAATAGGCCTATGTTACAAATATCTAATTGGAAGTTCCAATCTGTATACTCTTATATGATTTATGCCCCGAATGACCCAACAATATGCAATAGTGGCAGGTTGCATGCGTTTCGGGGAGATTAAATTGAATATTTAATTTAAATTTCATTTTTAAAATGGACGGAGCTGGATATAAATAAAGTCATTGTTGCACAATATTACACATAATGTATTAAATTCCCATGAAATTAAAATGAAAGCGCCGAAGAGCAAAGATAAAGAGATGTTAAAACTATCCGTTGAACAAATGATTTTTTTTAAATATTAATTTAATGTTTGAAACATTTTCATATGCTATATCCGTTGCCTATAGATTGTTTTATTCTCTTAAGCTCTGCACAGATAACCAACCCATGACAAAACTTCAGTATCCAACAAAAAAAATATATCTTAAAAAATATTTAATAAAATAGGTGTCACTGGTGGATCGCGCCCCCAGTGCATGTTTGATTCTTTTATCAAGGTAACTTACCAAAACAATTATTGTCATTAGAATTCAATGCATATCAATTCAATAGACTACTTTTTAAATTGTTTATATTTTAAACAAAAATTCAACTAATTACAATGTTGATGTGACCCCAGCTGTTTTATGAATCAGCATTGTTCAACAGAATCCATGATCTGTTTGCAAAACATTCAATTCGGATTTATTGGTATTATATTTTACCTGGCCGTGTAAATAATATGTTAATATATGTTTTTTTTTATTATATTTATGAAAATACAGTTTATGAACAAATGTCACAAAATATTTCGATTCACGACTTTTAGTACATTATATCGATTATCTCAATATAAGCTGGACAAATGTCGCAAATCTAATAATGTGATTGTTCAAAAATTTCAATAATTTGAGAACACACAAATTCTATTATTATATTTTTTTATATTTGAATTTGAATAAGAAAATTGCAGTATTTTTCAAAGACTTTAGCACGCCGACGAAATACGAAGACGTACACATACTTGCTATATCCAATTCAAGAAGACCAAAATTGATGACGTCGTAAAAATATTGAAGTCAATTTGAGCAATATTTTTGAAAACACTTCATAACGCTTCTCGAACTGGCCGGTGACTTATGAGAAATTTAAATTCATTTTGCACCAACATAATTCTAAGTTTTTTTAAACTTTTTCTGGTGATTGAGGATGACTTGTTTGATCACTTAATGATAGCCGTTATAATGAGGAATCCAATTTCAGCCCTGTAGTAGACTGAATTATTCATTCGATAGTAGGTTTCACTATTGCTCATGGCATTGATTTTCTAGTAGTTGTAATAATTTAATTAGTTAAATGACAATTGGACGATTTGCTTTTTTCTCTTTCCAACTTATTTGATGTTCTTTGAAAATATTATTAGTTATTGATCAAACTACAGTTATAATAAAAAAATATATTTTTGCAAAAAAAAGAAATTTGCTATCAAATATATAGGTCAAACAATGCTGTACAATTCTACAGCAATATCCGGGGTCAAAAAAGTAATTTAATCACCTAAACGTCCGCTGAAATTCCAACGATTAAATTTATTACGCACTCGGACTCATCAAAATATTTTTACAAAAATCGCAAATAAGCGATCAGATACATGGATGTTATACAATTACACTACGTGGATTTAATATAACACCAAACTTTCACTCAACGGCCTTTTGAAAAAAATCAATCAATTCTTCAATAATTTTACGCGTTAAACGCTTTCGATGTTTATAGTTGTTACCAAACTACAAAAGGGATTAGTCACTCATGCTACCAGAAATAAATCAAGTAGGCTCATGTAACAAATCTCTAATTGGACGTTCTAATCTGCATAACCTTATGTGAATTAAACCTCGAATGACCCAACAAACGATTTTTAAAATGAAAGCAAATGCTTAAATACAAAAACATAAGTTCTGTTTATCAAATTAGAGACATTGCATTTATAGGCTGCATGTTAATTGCTTCGTATTTTTTTCCTTGATATTTCACCATAGATTAACATTAACGCCGATTCGAGATCAGTTTGCGAAACATAAAAAATCACATTTAATGCATTCTGGAAGCATCAGTTTTAGTCGGATCGAAACAGTTCCAAAAACAATTTTCCATCGATGGAGTTCTTGCAAAATCTTAGTCACTGACCATGATAATACTTGAAATCTATTTGTAATCATCATGGATTGGTGAATTTTTATTTCATATTCAGATTCACTCTGAGCAAGGCCGGAAGCAGCTCCCAAAAGGAACCAACCAACGGCCACTAAATAGCGAATAGCTGCTAAAAGATGTAGTATCATCAAATACACTCCAAACGGAGAAAATCCCAAATGGAACTGAACGACATGGTGAAATGCAGTGATTGGTATCTGCCCTGGCCGATGGAAAATATATATACCATTTATTTATGCTTTCTTCTTGCGATATCTTTCGATACGCAGAAAATACGTTAGGACTATTGTAAAGCCCGTATTTACAGGACCAGGATTGATTGCAGATAACGTCATTGTGTTGCGCCTTTTCCATCATGAACCAGGTATGTCACTCAGTGTGTTTTTTATCAGTGCTGCTTCAAAACGAAATGAAGAAAGTTTACTCATTATTATTATTGAGAATAAAACTATTTGTGACAGTCATGAAAGAATTTGAATTTCTTTATTCCTTTTCACGTCTTTGTATATGTTGACTCCTACAACGCCCACATTGCGTCATCATATTAGGTGAGCGTTATCTTTTCCTGTTTGTCAATTATACCATGATCATGTAATAAAATTTTGCAAAAAAAAATTGCTGCTATTGTATATACAATTTAATAGGCCAAACGCAATTTTATCAGCTGGAATTCGAACGATTAAAATAATTACACACACGGACTCATCAAAATATTTTGCAAAATTAGCAATCAGATACACGGAAGCTATACAATTAAGCACAGTGGATCATTGTACCCCCAAACTTTTATTCAACGGGATTTCTTTTATTTATTTTCTGAAAAAAAACATACGTCACGTAATTTCCGTGTAAATTTCCACTGTTTTTGGAAATTGTATATTCGAGAGAATTCCTTCAAATTTCAATATTGATATTTCTCCATTTATTACAAAATGAGAGATATTTTGTTGCAGCAAAAAAGTTTGGAGAAAAAATATTGATGGTATGTGGATGTGGACTATACATTATGTAAAGTCAACAGAAAAGAATTCATGTCGATCGTATAGCTTTTGTCGCATAGTTTGTTTCTGTTGCCCCGTTGACGCATTCACGAAACTGTTGGATAAATTAATATTAGAAAGTTTGAAAGCGTAATATTCTGTTCAATCATGAAAGTTGATCAACTAACCATGAATGTTGTGTGTATATTGATACTCTTTATTATGGAAGTTATCGGTAAGTCCACTTGATTGTTTTCTCACTTATGGACATCTGAAAAAATATAGACCGACTTGAGCCAAGTTTTGCCAGAAAACAACGCATTAAAGCATTTGTGAATCACTAGTTTGTCAAGCATGTTCAATTAAAATTCAATCAAGAAAGAACTTCAAATTCGTTTTCTAAATTAATACCTATTTATGACAAGCTGTAGGTTGAACTGGAGACAAGGGGAGAAATGTTACAAACAATTTAGGAAATGAATGAAAAGTTACACTTTGGAACAATAGAAAGTTAAACCTTCAGGCAAAATATAACTTTAAATAATCTAATAATCTATTGGAATAAATAATTTAGTCCAATATTTTCCTTTTCGTTCATGGTAACTTTCAACGTCTTCTATTATACATTCATTTCTGCCATTCATTCACGTTTGCCAGCCACGATGCCAGCCACAAGAATGAGTCAATGAAGAATCGAGTCGATTGGACGCGGTTCATCTGTGGCACATGCTTGACAAAACAAAATTTGTAATTGGGCTCCAGTACGTTTATTGTTCCAAGATATTTAAACGTTGGATGTATCACTGTGCGGATATATGTTTTATAATAGCAGTATCAAATTTGGTTTAATATTGTACAACGTCAACTAAAGTAACAATGTCACGAATTTGTCTTTAAAAATACAACTATCGAAATTGCCTTAACATTGCCCCGCGTCAACAATATATATCGACGGGGTAGCATGAGTTCCAAAAAAAAAAAATGTGGCAATTGCCCAAAGTAATTTTATGTTCTTTGATTCGAATAAATCGTCATTACTTTTTTCTTAATTTTTGCGGAAAATCTCAGATGCTGGAGCAAAGAGATATTATCTACACCTTTGACTAAGATTTCAGATCATCAGATCTTGCAGCTTTCATGCTAGATCCAAATAGCGAAAACCTTAAATAGGGCAATTAAAATTTTATGTTCTTTAATTCAAATAAATCGACGTTGCTTTTTAGTGAACTATGCGTGAAATTTTAAAGATGAATAAAAACCAATCATATTCTCAGGTATTAAAAAATCTACAAGCTTAATCGCTCACATGTTTTTCATATTCACAGCGAAAGAATGCTGGATTTCGACAATCTGTGACGGTAAACCATCTTGGACCCGTTTATCGGAGAACTGGGAAACTACGTGGGAGGTAATTTAATATTTATTCCTTCGGAGAAGTTTTAAAGGATTTTGTTTTATCACATACGATTATAGTTATCCTATAATAAAAAAGGATCGTAATCTTTTTGAAGGTTACTTTGTCGAATATGTGTCACTTATAAATTGCTTCGATGATCCGCTGTCCATCTGAGGCGCATGCTTGACAACATAAAAGTTCTAATTGGAATAGCGCCATATAAAAGTTGTTCAAAAAGAAAGGTTTTGTGAGTTTTTTACTTTGCAAAGAGCAGATTCGATTATTCTCCAATTCGAAGATGTTTTCTTGTGTAGATCTTGTTCAAGTGCGGCTAGATTGGTATTGTCCAGAGTGCTATTTACTACAGTAATTCAATTGAGAATAAAAATTTATTGATATAAAGAACAATTGAATCAAGTTTGCTCTGTAGGTTTTAGTACGAGTTTTCAATAGTTAAAATACACTATTCATAAAATTTTGCATGTAGGTCAATCCTTTTTTCTATTTTATTGCTACTATAGTCCTGGAATTGCCATATCGATGCGTTGTGATAAAATAACAATACACGTCTGCTTTGCAAACACGTCTACAGAACGCAAACCAACTGAATAAAACGATAAAATAACTCTGGATTGAAATAACAAACGAGTCGGTTGCTTTGGAAATGTAAAGAAATGTAGTTACAACATTGTGCATGTGTGAAACGTTAGATTAATACAAAGCAAATCTTATATACCCAACATGGGCACAGATGTATTTATTCGAGTCACGCATGAAAATACTAATGTGTTCATACGGCCATTTAAATAACGATCACATCAAATTACCAAATAAAATTTCAACAATCCTGAATCTGATTTTAGAACGGGACCGCTGGTTGTCAACAACAAACGAATGAATTTTCAGGTGAAATGTTTATTTATTTTATTAGAATTGTTTTAAGCAAGACAGGAAGCAGCGAATAGAAGGAACCTACTAATGGGCACTCCGGTAACAAAGAGTTGCCTTAGATTGTTGTAGCAGTTACTGCACTATACAAAAAATAGCAGCAAATGGTTGTTGGTGTTAATTTGACCCAGATCAGATACCACTCACTGCACTTTATTATAGTAGACTAGTTCTTTCATTTCTCTTCAACAAATCTAACTCAATCAGAAATTTTATTCTGTCATGCATTGGTCACATAGAGACCACGTCTTTTTTTCATAGCCACTGAGAGTGGTTCACCCTGTCCAAGGCCCTGTAACAGCGGCCACCTATAGACGGATGGGGTTACATTTACTGGAAAGGTATGATCTTGTTGACTCTATTCACCAGTGACACAGGATTAACAAAAGATGTTTTGACAAATTTGTTTTCCTATTGGGAACTCTTTTCTGTCTAATTGGTGGCAAGCACAGAGCTTTCTTCTGTGTGTTCCAGTAAAAAAAAGTTCTAAAAACGTTTTAGATGATGACTTAAGTCTTTTATTTGTTTTCAGATAATTTAGAAATTTTGGAAAAAATTCTCTCTGATCTGTCAAAAGAAGTCGAAATCTTGAAAACAAAACAAGCATCTCCGACTAATAAAATAAAGATTCCAACGCCCTCAGCAAATATCACGAACGAAAACACTGTCAGCCCGACCGCTGTTACTGAATATGGCAGTGCTGTTACCAATAACATCACCACAAGTTTGGAAGCTAAAAGAAATACGGAAGGTTCATTTTTTTATTTTTTCATCATGTTTTAATCGAAAAAATAATATCAGGTACGCTCTCAATCATTGACATAAACAAAATGGTGCTTTGAATAGTTTTAAACCAATTCGAATCAATTTCAAATTCTGAATGTTTCTCAAAGTTTACCGTCTATCAGCTAATTAAATTGGGCGCCTTTTTGTGGAAAATTATTTGTCGCATTGCTTGAAGTTTATTAAAAATTTTAAACTTCGCCAAATCCCCATTGTCTGAATTCAAAGAATAAAAATAAATATTATATAAAAATTTACATTTTAAGATTTCCCGTTTTTTTTCGTCGCAATCGCTTTCGTGATCATACTGTTCCTACTTTATTTTTTAAATAATTGATTCATTTTATCTGAAATTACAATTCTATGATTTCATTTTGAATTTACAATTGGCACTTTCAGCAACAGCCATATAAAAAATAAGTATAGAGTTAACATTTCGGGAATTTTATGTCTTTGTGCATAAGCCTCCAATAGAAGCAATGCAATATTGTAACAAAAATGCTGCTTTTTGACAGTAATTTTATTTTGATATATTCAAAGAAAATTTTATAATCAAATATTTAGGCAATTATTATTTTCGTTGGAAAGCTCCACCAGGATGCGGTCGAATACATCATTGATATATCTTAACTTGAATAATATATAATTCTGAATTTGTTTTAGATTGTCCTCGAACCACCTATCATTTCCCTAATTCCAACCAAATCACAGATTACGTTAAATTCAACACATCAATGACCGACTTAACAAATGTATCTATTTGTGCCTGGATCACACCGTTAACTGAAAAAAGCATTTCAGGATCTTTGTTCAGCTACTCCGAGGGAAGTAGTTTTCACGGCAACTCAATGTTGGTGCATTTTTCTAAAATCAAAAAGGTTCTAGAAATTGTTGTGAATAACAAGAAAGGTGAACAGTTACCAAAAATTCCTCTGGTCATCACAACAAAATCGTTTCTCTGCATTCTCATTTCTACGTTGACAGATGACGTCATTATATGCCTAAACGGATCCTTTGTCGATCGAAGCATATTCAGCTTGGACAAAAAAATCATACCAGGAAACGGGATCGCAATAATAGGTCAAGAGCAAGATACAAGAGGTGGAAGTTTTGAATCTCATCAGGCATTTTCTGGAACAGTACAAAACTTTCTGCTCTGGGCTCGTCTTATCAACGAGAGAGAAATCGAAGTTTTGTTCACCACAAAATGCATTTGTCCTCGTGATTACTTCATGGCTCCAACAAGCGATGTAGTTGAGATTTATGGAAAAGTAAATGCAACTTATCAAGATGACTGCTCACCATAAACTTGAAGAAGATGATGTATTTTCTGCCTTCCGTAATAGGAGAAAAAAAGAAAAAAAAGAAGTGGTATCATCGCCGTCGGCAGAAACCATTCACATTAATGCTTTCCGCTATTTATGGTGTCAAGCATGAAGTGCATAAACAAGTCAGATGGCAATTCATTAAATATTTAAATTTTTGTTATCAAATATTAAATTAGATAGACGTTTATTTTTACCGTTGTTCATATTCCAAACTTTTTCTTGCACTCACACTTATAGGCGAATAAAAATTTATTCCACATGCACTACCAAACCTGTAGACATCATTGTATCCAAGAGCGTGTATCTCTTGTCTGACTCGACGTTTTATATGCAATTTTAAGTAATGAATCTTCGCTCATTCTCTAACACTAGGTGCTTTAAAAAATCGAAAACCGTTTAGGTTTTTGGACTGGATATTTTACATTAACATTAAGCTATGCATTTTTATGCTATCAGACATGTTTTGAGGTTTTATTCTGGGTCTGAAAAAGTTGAAAATTTGAATTGATTTTTATAATGCATTTATACACGAACTTTCCTTGTTGTTTTAATTTTGTTTATTTTAACCATAAAAAAATATTCCACTCAATTTTGAAACCTCGAAATATTTATTTCAATATCGTAATTCAAACTTAACACATTTCAAAAAATATTTCAAAATGATATATCGTTATGAGCATTGCAAAAATGCACAGTTGAAGTAAGAAAACATAAAGATAAATGTTAAATAATTCAAAATAATGGAATTTCTGATGAACCCCAAGTATAATCCAAAGTTATGTATTCAAAAACAAAACTTTAGAATTCACTTAACAAAAAGAATTATGTTAATTGTAATTTTTCTACGTTGATTAACAAACTTGGCCGAAGTCCGGTCCACAAATATCCCATACTAGGCATAAATCGCATCAATAAACGATTTTAAATTATGCAATTAGAGCAAACAAAACATTAAATTCACTTGAATATTGTCGCAGTGTAGATTTACACTCGAAAGGAGATGAACTGCCAGTTTACTTTTTTCTATTTTATTTACTCGTCATTAATTTTTTATCTACAAAACATCATATTTATTGTATTGCTGGTGTAATTTAAACGTATCAATATCAGGGCTGGGGAGACGCGAATCAAAGACTTTACTCGACTTGAATGCTTTTTAGCTAAATGACTCGTCTCACACTTGACTTGAAAAATTTGAAATAAAAATATAATTTATAAAATTGAATTGGGAAAGGATCAAAATTTTTACTGAGTCTGCAATCGCCTTTTAAAAACGCTTTAGTTAACCTTTCAGTTACATGACTCATCATATAAGAAAATCCACCTCCCAAAAAGCGAAGTGAAATTTGCATTAATATTCCCATTGTTGGTATATTAATATTTCATTGCTGCTGAATAGATAGTCCCGTGACTCGGCTTGAGATTCGTAAATACCTGACTCGACGTGCCTTGGAGTTGCTTGTTCCCAACTCTGAAAAACATATAGGATTTATGTTTATTACAAAAACCAAAGTTTTGAATCTATTGAAAATACCTATGATTGATTAAATTGCTTGAAACCTGAATCACATTTACTTAACGTTTTTTAATTTGGTTTTGTCATTTTGCGCCGCTCACAGAATTTTAGTTTTTTTTTCGCTTTTGAGGTTAGAAATAATTGATAATTTGGGTAAAGAAATTAATAAAATTAAGTAAGATCCGAAAAATTGCTTGTAGCTTGTATCACAAGTATTAAATTTCCATAGTGTCAAGTCATTTGAAATTATATTTAATGGCAGAGATTGCTATAATTTGATTTTTTTTTTAATTTTGAGCAGCATAATTTTTTTTCAATTTCCAATCCTGCCCAAACCTGTCACAGTCCTAAAATGAATATAAAATTTTTATTCTTTTTAATGAATGCTTTTTACTAGGTAATCGGTTTGTTTTTATTTACAATTACATTCGTTATCTGTTGTGCAAAATACAAAATCTTGTGAGTCATACAAATAATATAAAATAATTATCCGCATGAAACATCCAAAATGTTCTAGATGCTACACAGTATTTCAAGCAAAATAAATATATTTGAGTCGACATTTGATAATTTGCATTTTTTCTTGATTTTTTGTTCTTTTTAATTATAGGTTTTGTTATTTTATCATTTTGAAATTGCAAGGGTGATTCACAGTTTTACTAATTATCTATTTGTTTTGTAATTTGTTGAAATAAATCATTTGAATTGGATATTCGTGCACCAACTGTTTTTATTACTTTTTCTGCAAAGTAAAAGTTCTAATTGAAAAGTGCATGTTAAACCACGTTGGACATATCATTTGCAGGAACATAAACCAAAATGGGCCTGTGTATTAAAAATTTTTTTCAACTTTCCAATGACTGCAGTTTATTAAAACAAGGCGTGGGACGTAGGAAATCTCCAAATTTACAATAGAGAAAATGGTAAGCAATCAAAAATGTTTAGTCAGGTATGGTATACAAATGTAATACGGAGTGAAGGCGTGATCCAGCTATGGGTCATAATTGTCAAAATATTGTTTTTGATTGACCACCCTACTTAGGTATCAATAGGTAAAAAATTGAAAATCTTTTGTAGAATAATATAATATATTTGAAAACTTTAGTTAATAGTAACAGTCATTATCTCATGCGGAACGGGCATGGATTCCGCCGAAAAGTTCTTCTAATATCACCCAGACTAGTCAAATATACATTTAGCTGGTTTATTTTTCTGACAGTTACATTGATTTAGATAAATGATAGATGATAAATTAATTATATTCTAAACATTCGATCTATTGTTCTCACAATAAAATAATTCCAATTCTTATACCCGGTAATCGCATAATTGACCCATGGACTAATTGCCCTGAACTACAAAAACGTTAAATGAAAACGTTTTTATACCAAATTATTTGGAACGTCACAGCCAGAAAATCGGAATCTATGCGGCCACGAGCAGATGTGCCCAACCTGGATTGCCGGAAATGTATTCATCTAGGCGATGTCAATTTGGTAAATTATGATGCGAAATAAACTCGAAACCATGGTGGTTAAATCAGAGAGAAACATCTAAAAATGCTCAAAAAAAAAAATATAAACTAAAATAAGAAAGATTTGGAAACTGAAAATTTTTGTGCTGCTCAAAATTTCGAATCAAAACTCAATTTATAGCAATCTATACCAATAAATATGATTTCAAATACATTATTACCATGGAAATTGAATACCTGTGATTAATGCCGTAAGCAATTTTTTATGCAGATATATAATTTTATCAAAGTCGCTAGTCACGTCATGGACCTATGATTTATAAATGTATACCGCAGCAATGAAAGTTTAATATACCACTTCTCACTTTATAAATACACAATCAGAATCATCATTATGAGGCAGAGTAACGCGAATTTCACATCACCTTCTGGGAAGCGGATTTGCTTTTCTATTGAGAGACGATGGTAGGCCCAGGGGAGATAACGCTATAATTATTATCCGAAAGCAAATATCCATATATTACAAACGCAAAATTATTCCAAAACTACTATGTAAATCAAGTTGGTCATGGACTCCTATATTCAAAATGGCTCCAGATTGGGGAGTATTTCAAGCAGTCTTGGTAAGGCTGTATTGCCTCTGACGGAAAGCGAGGAAAAAGAGTTGGTTCATCAGGTAATTCAAACAGGGACTCAAGTAGTTAACAATGTTCTATATGATAAAATCGTTAAACACGCAGCCATCGAACGTTCAAAACATGCTGGAGAACGCTTGATCGGAATGGCTGTTGATGGATTTGAACCTGGGGAACCGGATAAGCGAACGTATAAAAAAGAAAAATAACAAAAAACTTTTTCAGTAGGCGTAAACGCAAAAGAAAGAAAGGTCTCACACAGAAAGATATATCCTCTTAAGATGACAAGTCTGATCCACCCCCATTCGTGTGAATGCGCCAAAAGCGAACTCAGTTTATTTCACTTCAACCCTACTCGAAAGAGTGTGGCGACTGAAAGGTTGGTCGAATACGAACCCATGACTTCTATCACTGATGGGGACCGATTAAATTTCTTGTGAACGCAGCCACAGACAACTATTTAAATTTATTGAACTATCTATACTAGTACGTGCAAAAGTTGTCAATGGTGATGGCACAACTTCAGCAGACAATGCTGATGTTGTATCTTTTAATTAGTATTTACTGAACACAATGTAGGCACAAGTGCATCTGGCCTTAAAAAGAACTCATTTCAACTTCGACCACCTAGTATTTTTATCGAATTTATCTCGAAACTCTTCTTAGTTATGGCCCAGCCGCAAAACGTGAGCGAGTGATATGGCAGAACATATGAATAGCCGAGCGGAGGTAAATGTGGGTTTCGATCAGAGAAAACAGCGTTTTTCACAAAGAGGGATTTGTGAGATGTTTAATGATGCTAAATTGCATAAGGAAATCTTAAATTCAGCCGAGAGAGTCTTTTTTTTTGGGGGGGAGGGGGGGCTTTTCTAAAAATTCATTCCATTTTTTAAAATTACGACATAAAATTCCTTTTGCTAATCGTCGGCGGAGATCCGATTCAAAGCAAACCCTTTGATCCAAATTTACGTAGAAGTCACACTATTCGGAGTTACTTATCTTTATTCACCGAAACAGGGCAGTTTTTCAAAAATGAAAGAAACAGCATCATTTTAAACGACTACGAAAATGGATATACCTTGTTTTGCTTTGATCTCTGTCCAAGCTTGTAGAGAGAAAACACACATTTTAACCTTATTAAACAATCGAAGTTCATTTTGCAGAAGCCTTACCAAGAACCGCCAGTCTTTTATTGTTTGTGGAATATGAAAATCTTATAGAAATATCAAAAAGTAGAAACGTTTTTATTGACTATTCGGGACGAGCAATCTAGAAAGCGACGAAATATTGGCATCTACCTTGTCGCGAAAGATATATTCAAGGGTACATTATCAAGCGACTTAATATATCCTTCAGCTTACATCATAAATAAGGATTTTTATGCAAGTTGCAATACGTACTTCTGGCACGCTCATCCCTTTTCCTGGGAGACTGAAAATTCTCACAGTAGACAGATTCGCTCCCTTTCTCTGTGGTATGGTGTTTGTAGGTGTTGCCGAATAGGAAGTATATGCAGAAGACGTTTATTCCTTACAATACTTGAATAAAAACATATTTTTAGACTCGTGCGTTACTACTGTACGGCGTTTTCAGTGAGTCAACGAGCATTGGCCAATATTGATTTTTTTCCAATTTCCAGAAGGTATTTGACATACCTACTGTGTACGGTGACATAGCGATACGTAGGAAAGCCCCACCTCATATGTATCATATGTTGGCCCGCTGCTGCGTAAGTTGGATTGAAGTTGTTCACTAGAGTCGAATGTCGAAAGCAATACATACAACTTTTATCTTTTATCAACTTCCCTCTTTCACTCTCTCTCTCTTAAATCCCAACTGATATCAGTTTCCAAACTCTCTCTCTGATACGGACCACCAATCTTTTCACTTCTTTCACGCGTTCATCCTCTAATCATAAACATCGACCCACGGACATCAGCGCGCTATGAACCCTCACTAACACCCACGACAATGCCCAAGCAATTAATTTCTCTTTCTCTCTCTCTCTCTGATCCCCCAGAGGAAACATCGCTCTTCATACCGTTTTCACATTTTTATCATCCATCCACTAATATCCCACTAGAAAAACTCGGAGAAATATTACATTAACCATAAACACCGTCCAATTCGTTTCCCGGTCTGAGTTGGTGGAGGAACGCCACTTCAATGCCCGAAATCAGTGGATTTCTTCCACTTTCACGCTCTCGATCTAACATACTTTAATGATCTTTGGTTCAATCTCACAAGATAATAAAAGTGTTAAAGAGAGGATAGAAAGAGTGTAGTTTTGTGTTAAACGTTTGATTCAAAATAATTCGGATTTAAAAAAAATTTCAGGAAACATATATCAATTCTGTTTCCCCTTTTTTAAAGAATTTTTTATTTTTATTAAAATTCTCTAAAAGCAAGGCCGCAAGAGGCAAATCATACTTGAAAATTCTCCTGAAGTCACTAAAGTGCAGGTCTACATGAAATGCGGAATTTGGAACTAAGGAACCCCCATATATGATAAATGTCCATTAACGCGAGTTTCAAAGCCTTGTAAATCAACAGGGAAAGGGAATTCAAAAGTTTAGAGACTCTTGGAAAAAAGCTTCTTGCATAAAAATAAATTGTCTGTGTTGTTGCGGAATCTCCACAGTGAATAGCTGAGAATTGGTAGCCAATCGCCTTGACCGATTGGAAATTTTGTTCGGAGGAACGAGGGCATAAGGCTCCCCTAAACAAAGTCCATTATAATATCTATATGAATAAAAGGAGTGAGGCAACGTTGCGGCGGTGAGGCAAACTTTGCAGACGGGATTAAAATTTAAGACCAAGAATACTGATCACACGTCGTTGAATACGGCCGAGCATGTCTACTCCTGTGACTGCGGCACTGTCCCAATTGTTACAGCAATACTCCATGCAGGGTCGTTCAGTGATTTGTACAAATGGAGAATGATTTCGAAGTGAGATAATGGCGAGCTCGATATAGAGAACCGAAATTTAATTAATAATAGTTGATTCAAATGTTTTACTGATAATTGGTAACAGACTAATTGGACTATATTTATTGGATGCAGTTCGATCGCCACAGTTTTTGAAAGGCGGAACAATATTTACAAATTTCCATGTATTGGGGAAGGTGCATTCTTGGAGGCATTTATTAAACAATTTGGTCAAAATAACGACGGACAACTGAGGTGAAAGAATCTTCAAAATCACGGATGAAATGCAGTCAGGACTAGGAGATATGTTCGAATCAAGTTTGCCAATCATTCTAGAGACAAGTAGCGGAGTTACTGACATGTTTTTCAATGTAACGCCAGTTCGATTTGGAAAATTAGGTGGTGAGGTACCAGAAATCAAACAAAGGCTGCGGTTATTAGAAAAAATCTTGGCAAACACACAATTTCAGCGCCATTTAAAAGAGAAGGAAGACTAGATTTACCCCTGTTCATTACATTATTTATTATTGTCGAAAAACCTTTGGAACCCAATTTTGGTTTTGAAATTTTGGATTTGGTGGATTCCATGTATCGTGTTTTAGCAATTCTGAAAATTCTTATACAATTATTCCGAGCCTTTCTGTAAAGTCGTCTATTATCGCTGTTGGAATGTCGCCGATAGCAGGGGAAACGATGATTTCTCGCCTCTATTGCGGCACGAGCAAGACGTTGAAAACCATGGGACAGAGTGGGGCTTCACCTGAAATCTTCGATGATGAATGAATTCATCAATTCCAAGGCAAGGATTCCTAAAATGTAAGCTGAGTAATTAGCGAAAATATGCGGATTCGAATCTAGTTGCTCTATAACTAATAGATTGATATGATTGCTGTCATATTAGTTGAATGCACATTAACCAATCATTTTTCCGCAATCATATTTAATTAAGTTTGAGTCACTTAAGACTGCGCAGCCGCGGCGAGAATATATCTGTGACTCATGTTTGATCTCTGTGACATGGTGTTTGTAAGTGTCGAATACGAGGTAGATGCAGCAGACGTTGGTCATGGAACAGGCGAATGAAATTAAGCATGTTCACTTGGATTTGAAAGGGGAAAGTACTCGACCCGTTAAAAGATAATAATTTTATTTTCATAAAATTAGGAAAGATGTACAATTCGCCAAATTAATCAAGAGTTTCTTATTTCGGGCAAAAAGGCATTCAAAGTTGCTACATTTTCCGTCCTTTGTATAGCGGTCAAAATATTAGTCGAATCGTGCATTCGGAGACGGATAAATATTTTTAAGCATTTAATCCGTACAACACTTGTATAAAAACATATTTCTAAGCGCGTTTTATACACCGTCCACGCACGGCATATTTTCTAGGTTATTTTTTGCACGTAGCACGTGTGAAATATTTGCGCGTACGTTATGTCCGATATTAATTTTCTTTCAATATCCAGAAGTTATTTGACATACCCACTGTGTACGGTGATATAGCGATACGTTAGCATGCTCCTTCCCGACAACATATCTCTTTGCTCCACCGTCCCTCCAATGAGCAATTTGCCCACCTGTTGCCAAAGTTGGACAGACGTTGTTCACTCGACAGAATTCAAACACTACGTCTATATTAACTTTGACCATCAAGTAATTCCGTGGGTTGAATATCGAAACCAACTATATACAACTTCTATCTTGGGCGTGAGCAATTTCAAAGACCCTCTATCACTCTCTGTTCAATCTCAAACGATAACAGTTTCGAAACCCTCTCTATGATAGGCCCACGATACATCCCCGATAACAAATATTTTTCAATATTTCCCAACAACCATTTTCACCCCTTTTCCACTTTCATCCATTAATTCTATACATCGTTCCACGGACATCAGCGCGCTATGAACTCTCCCTAACACCTACGACAATGCCCAAACGATTAACTTCTCTCTCTCTCTTATCCCCCAGGGTGAAACAACGCTCGTCATACCCTTTTCACATTTTTACGGTCCATTCTATAATACTACACTATAAAAATGCGACGATACATTAAATTAACCACAAACACCATTCAATCCGTTTCACTCTATGATCTTGTGGAAGAACGCCACTTTTATGCCTAAATTCAGTGGATACCCAGCACTTTCACGTTCTTGATCTAACATCTTATACTACTATTTGGTTAAATATTACCGATTACTAATAGTGTCAAAGAGGGATAGAAATATGGTAGTTTTTGTTGTGAACGTTTGTATCAAAAGAATTAGGATATAAAAAATTTTCAGGTAAAATATATCAATTCTGTTTCCATCTTTTTTTTAGACATATTTATTTATAAAATCATACTTGAAAATTCTCCTGAAGCCACTAAAGTGCAGAGAAACATGATATGCGGGAATAGGAACTAAGGAACATCTCTAATTGAGTTCTATTATGTCGAATTTCGAAGCCTTGTAGATCAACAAGAACGCAAGGAATTCCAAAGTTTAGAGATTCCAGGAAAAAAGCTTCTTGCTTTTTTATGATATTGCGGAACCTCCACAGTGAATAGTTGCGAATTGGTAGCCAATCGTGTTGGCCGATTAAAAATTGTGTTCGGAGGAACGAGAGCACAAAGCTCCATTGAACAAATACCATTATAATATCTGTGAAATGAACAGAGTGAGGCAACGTTGCGGCGGTGTGGCAAGGACAGAACAATCTTGAGTTGAGGGAGATCGGTTTGAGGTGATGTAGACTCGAAGCAAATGCACGAACTGCAGGCAGATTGCTAGGAACGTAGACAGCAAGTCTACTGGTCTGGGGTCCACTGACTTTATTGGGACGCGTTCAAATATGTGAAAAAATCCGGCAACTGCACGCTAAGCAGGAAACATTCAAAAGGAACTCCACTATCATCGTTGAATGCACCGAGTGGTAACTACCTTGGAAAAGAGTATGAACTCTACCATTTCTAGAGATAATGATTTCCTTTGATTTATTCTCAGTCGGTAGATCCTCTTGATAAGGGTGGCCCTGTCTAGAGAGAATATCCCTAATCAGTATAGCACTACAGATTACAAAGGTTATATGCCCATCCACAACGACTCCGCTTAAAGAAAATGGTTTTCATCAGAAGAAAATTTAAATATAATAGAGGTTGTCAAAAAGATTCAACAACAGCAACTCTGCTATTAAATAGCAGTGTTGATGGTGTAAAAGCTTTATGAATCTTCTGTGAGATATATTCGGAATTATGACTTAACATTTTTGCTTCAGCATTTCAATAAGATTTTTGTTAATAATAAACTAATACCTGGATTCCAAAAATGTTAGCTGAGTATTTAGCGCAAGTAAGCGGATGCGAACCTAGTTGCTCTATAATTAATAGATTGATCAGAAAGCTGTCATATTAATTTACTGTACATTAACCAATCATTATTCCACAATCATATTTTATTAAGTTTGAGTGATTTGGGATTGCGCAGCCGAGGCGAGAATAAATCTGTTCGTCATGCTTGATAAATTTAAAGTTCTGTTCGGGTATATGCGTCATTTGGTCTTAAGTCATTGAAATCTATGTAAAAAGTGGAATAGATAATAGATATTATAATAATAGATAATAAACTATATTTTTGATGATACGGCATTGAGATGATGACCAACTCTTTCGACCTTTGACACAAAATAAAGCGTCAAAAAGTGCGCGACTCTGTTTGCCCTATGATAAGCAGAGTTCGACGAAGTCTCACTTCATTGTTCATTTATTATTTATCCCGAAACAAGGCGATGACAATAAGAATACGACCCTGTTTGCTTCAGTATTGCGTTATGTATTTTTAAACTCTTTAACAAGAAACAAAGAGATGACAATAAGAATACGACCCTGTTTGCATCATGATTAACCATTTTTCTTGCGAGTTCATATGTTACTTTTGATGCTCCGAAAATACAAATATCGTTTTCGAATCATAGTGTAAAAAATAAAATATATTCATTGCAAAAATTCTAATTAATAGAAACCGCAAACTTGTTTTATTATGCATTTAGCTCACGCATAAAATGTTTTCCAGTATAAAACAAGTGATCGGATACATTACACGGGAAACAGACCTTGGAAACCTATGTAAATATTATATATAGAAAAATTGCAGTTTGCAAATTGTAATTTCAATTATTAAGTCAGCCACTACAATAATTCTTCCTCATCTGCAAAAACAAGTTGAAATAATCGAGTTTTAAAAATGTAGTTTTATCCCTGAATGTATTTTTTACCAAAAATGGACCGTCAGGTGATTTACTTGTAATTTTCCATTGGTGTTGAATGTTGTATATTCGAGAGAAAATATCAAATTTCGATATTGATATTTCTGCGTTTATTAGAAAATGAGAGAAATTTTGTTGCAACAAAACATTTTGAGAAAAAATATTGGTGGTACGCGTATGTGGACAATGATATATATACATTATTATATAAAGTCAACACAGAAAAATTCATATTGATCGTATAGCTATTCTGGCTTAGTTTGGTTTCTGTTGTTCCATTATCTGGTTTACGGAATTGTTTGATAATTCAATATTCCAAAGTTTAAAGCAACAGTATTATACTAAATCATGAACGCAGATCAACTCACCATAAATGTCTTGTGGATACTTGTACTCTTTACTTTGGAAGCTATCGGTGAGTCTACCTTTTCTTTTCCTCACATATTTATATTCATCGGGCGACAAATCGACCAACTTCACAGCATGCTTGCGCCAGCATGAGTTGAAATATTGGTTTGGCCAGCATGTTAAACTTAAATTCAATTAAGAAAGAATTTCATTGCCGGGTTGTTTAGCATAACTTATACCAATTTATGAGAACCTTTCAGTTGAACCGGAGACAAGGGGCTTGAAAAAGCTACACGCGTATCAGACTAATGAATTTTTTGTACAAAAAAGCAAAATACTCATTTATATGAGTTTAATACGAAAACAGTTTTAAACTTCAAGTTCTTAAATCTCTCATAATTTGCAATTAATTAACAGATCTTTGATTATCGGGTGTCTTTAATAAGTTCCCAGCAGATGGTTTGACTACACAAACAATGGAAAGTGAAAATTTTTGACAAAATATCACTATAAATAATCTAAAAATCTATTGGAATAAATTATTTAATCCAATATTTCCTTTTCGTTCACGGTGAGATTTAACGTCTTTGTAATACATTCATTTGGGTTTTTAAAATATCCGATTTCCACTAAATAAATGTGAAGGTGATCACGTCTGCCAGCCACAATGATGAGCCACAAAAATGATTCAATGATGGATTGCGTTGGATGGAACGCAGTCCACCTGTGGCACATGCTTGACAAAACAAAATTTGTAATTGGGGCTCCAGTATATTTATTGTTTCAAGACATTTAAGCATTGAACTTGTTTTAATAATGTTTGGCGTCAACTAAAGAAACAATGTGACGGATTTGTCTTATAAAATACCACTGTTGAAATTGCCTTAATATTGTCCTTCGTCAACAATTGTTGGTGAAGCATGAATTTTAAGAAAAATATGGCAATTGTGCAAAGTAATTTTATGTTATTTGATTGGAATAAATTGGCGTTACTTTCTACTGAATTTTTACGGAAAATCCAAGGTTCTGGAACAAAGATAATAAAGATAAAAATAAAAACATAGAATTTCAATAAGACTTTCGCTTTTTACATTTACAGCAGAAGAATGCTGGATTTCGACAATCTGTGACGGTAAACCGTCATGGAAACTTTTATCGGAGAATTGGGGAACTACTTGGAAGGTAATTTGATGTTTATCCATTTGGAGAAGTTTCAAATGATTTTTTTTTTTGTGAAGTATGAGCATAGATATTAAATAATAAACACGAATCGTAATTTTGTTTAAAGGTTACTTTATCGCGTATGTATCACTGATGGATTGCGTCGATGAGTTGCGGCCCATCTGAGGCTCATGCTTGACACAATAAAACTTCTGATTGGGACAGAGCGTTATGAAAGTTGTTCGAAAGGAAACGTTTTATGAGTTTTATACTTTGCAAAGAGAAAATTTGATTCTTCTCCAATAATAATATGGTTTCCTGTGTAGATCTTGTTCAAGTGAGGATACAGAGGCATTGTTAAGAGTGATATTTACTCTAAAAGTTGAATTGAGAATGAAAACTTTTTGTTATAAAAATACAAGTCTGAATTGCTTTGCGTTTCTACAAAACTCAAAACAACGGAATAAAACGAAAATTAAAAATTAAAAATTAGCGTTGGATTGACATAGCAAACCAGTCGGTTGCTTTGGAAATGTGAAGAAATGTATTTACTGCTTTGTGCATGTGTGAAACTTTAGATTAATATAAAGCAAATCTTATAAACGCAACATACGAACACGTATATTTAGTTCGCCTCACACACGAAAATACTAATATGGTTATAAGGCTATTTTAATAATGGTCAGATTAAATTATGGAATTCAATTTGAGAATTGAACTTGATTTTGATTTTAGGACAAAACCTCTGGATGTCAACAACAAATGAAAGAATTTTCAGGTGAAATATTTAATTTATTTATTAGAAATGTTCTAAGCAAGATAGGAAGCAGCGATAAGAAAGAACCGACTAAAGGTCACGTATTTGCCTTTTAAAATACCAGTATCGCAATTGCCTTAACGTTATTCGGATTCAACAATATGTTGCGTAAGGGAAGTATGAGCTTCAAGAAAAAATATGGAAATTGTGCTAAATAATTTTATGTTCTTTGATTCGATTACATCGGCATTCCTTTTTAGTTAACTCAGAATCGGATTTTAAAAAGGAATAAGAAATCATTCATATTCACAGATTTTAAAAAATGTACTAGCGAAAGCGCTCATATGATTTTTTATATTCACAGCAAAAGAATGCTGGATTTCGACAATCTGTGACGGTAAACCATCTTGGACTCTTTTATCGGAGAAATGGGAAACTACTTGGGAGGTAATTTGACGTTTATCCCCTCGGAGAAGTTTTAAATGATTTTGTTTTGACAAGTATGAATATAGTTATCAAATAATGAACGTTAATCGTAATTTTTTTAAAAGTTAAAAGTCGAGTATGTGTCACTGTTGGATAGCGTCGAAAGAACGCGGTCCGTATGTGGCGCATACTTAAAAAAAATATTTTTTTTATTGGAACAGCGCGATATAAAATTTGTCCAAAAGAAAATGTTTTTTGAGTTTTTTAATTTGCAAAGTGAAAATTCGATGCTTCTGGAACTTGATGATGTTTTCTTGTGTAGATCCTGTCCAAGTCCGGATAGAGAGGAATTGTTGAGAGTGATATTTACTCCAATAATTCAATTCAATAATTCAACAATGAAAAAGTTATTTGTATATAAAAAAGAAAGTGCATCAATTTTTTCTTAGACCCACTGTATATTTTCGTACGAGTTTTCAATAGTTTAAATAAACCATTTATAAAATCTTGCATGTAGGTCAACCCTTTTTATCTATTTCCTGCTTCTATAGACCTGGAATTGCCATATCGACGAATTACGTTAAAATAACAATACACGGAACAACACGAAAAATTAGTTGGATTGAAATAGCAAACAAGTCGGTTATTTTAAGAATGTAAAGAAATATATTTACTGCTTTGTGCAAATGTGAAACGTAAGATTAATATAAAATAAATCTTATAAACGCAACATACTCACACGTGTATTTAGTTCGCCTCACGAATAAAAATACCCATATGGTTATTCGGTTATTTAAATAATGGTCACAATAAATTATGAAATAAAATTCGAATCATCAGGAATTTGATTTTAGAACGGAACCTCTGGTTGTCAACAACAAGTGAATAAATTTTCAGGTGAAATATTTAATTTCTTTTTGTTAGAATTGTTCTAAGCAAGACAGAAAGCAGCGATTAAAAGGAACCAACTAACGCCCACTCTTGTAACTAAAAGGTGCTTTAAATTGTAGTATCAGTGACTGCATTCTAATTAAAAAAGCATCACAGAAAATGGTGGCTTGCACCCAGGGTAGTGACCACTCAAGACTCTTTGTTAGGGTGGCTATTTTCAACTTTGAGGGCCGTTGCTAGTAGAATTTTTCTACTTTCCACATTCTTGTAAGCAAATTATAATAAAAAATAACGTGCTATAATATAAAGTATGCAATTTTATATTTAAATACAAATTTATTATAAAATGTTTAATATCGTTTGGTAGTAGTTTATTTGGCATATCAACAGAATTTCAATTCAAATGAGAAATAACATTATGAATACAAAGGTTAGGAAACAAAAGAGGACTTATCGAATCATCCCAACCAGTACCTTTTACTGTCGGGCGTGACTCACCGTTGCACCTCGACTTGACGGCGCGATCCATCAGGGACTCATAGTTGACAAAACGTAATTGCTCATAATATCTCTGAACGAATCATTTGAACTTCGAATCATTTTCAAATTGTTTATTTCGAATCGATAATTCTGTAAATTTTGCAATTGGTCTTATTTCAATTTTAATATTTTATCAACGCAAAAGCGAACATATATAAATTGCGCAGAATTGCCCAGCTAGTTGCAATGTTCTAAAAAAATATTCTAAATTTTAAAATTCTATTCAGATATTTTTGTTGAAAGCAACAATGCTCATTCGTCGAATATTAATTAACATGGGATGAACCATAGATCAAAAGCCAGATTCATCAACTGAAATTTTTGCCAAAATGTTGAAATTTCGATTCGTTGTTCCATGTCCACTACTTATGCCATTGTGCAACAATAACTTGGGTAGGCTCGGCCGAACATGAAAAATCATTCCTTTCCAACAAATCTATCTCAATCAGAAATTTTATTTCGTCAAGCATTGGTCATACAGGGGAACACGTCTTGTTGATGCGATTCACCAATGACACAGGCTTAACAAAAGATGTTTAGACACCTGCTCGTCTCTAGGTGGTTGCAGGCACAGAGCCTTCTTCTGAGTGTTCCACTCAACGTTGCTTGAAAATGTTTTAGACGAGGACTTGAATCTTTTATTTGTTTTTAGATGATTTCGAAAATTTGGAAGAATTTCTCTCTGATCTGTCAAAAGAAGTCGAAATCTTCAAAACAGAACAAGCAGCTCCTACTAATAAAACTCCAACGCCCTCAGCATATATCACGAACGTAAACACTGTCAACCCAACCGCTCACATCACTGTTACTGACTCTGTCAGGGCTCTTACAAATAATATCACTACAAGTTTGGAAGCTCAAAGAAATACAGAAGGTTTATTTTCTTGTTATTTTATCACGTTTTACTCGAACAAATTAAGTCTAGTACTCTCTTAATCATTGATTACATTTCAGCAACATCTAGTTTTATAATTTCAAATTAAATGTTTCTTACAGTTTACCGTTTATCTATAAGATAGTGGATTTTTCCGACTTTTGTGGAAAATTATTGGAAGTTTATTAAAATTTCATCAAATCCTCAATCCTAATTCAAAAATTAAATAAAAAGGTTATATAAAATAATAGTTCAAGATTTCCTGCGTTTTGTTGTCGTCATCGCATACGTGACCATAATGCTCCGACTCTTTTTTTGAATGAATGATTATTTATCTGAAATTAAAAATTTTTGATATCATTTCGCATTAAAAATTAACACAACAGCCATATAAAAAAATAACTATAAAGTTAACATATCTGTAATTTCATGTTTTTGTACATGAGCCTCCAATGAAAGCAATACAATAATGTAACAAAAATGCTACTCTTTGACAGTAATTATATAATCGAATTAGATAATCAAATATTTAGGCAATTTTTTTTATTGGAATGCGCCCACTAGAATGCGGTCCACCAACAGTTCATGCATAGATCACATCAACACGTTGCTTTAGAATTTAACCTATATAAATTATTAAAAATGACCAATGAATTTTCTGTACCATTGTCGCAATGAATGTACTAGTATTAGGAACGTTATCTGGGAATTTAGTCCGAAACTCCACATTGTTCGTAATTTAAGTTCGAGAAGTCCGAAAGCATCGTCAATATTTATGATCAACAACTAGCGCTGGACAATAATAACGTCCTAGCGGCGGATCGCAGTAAAAGTTCAACGAACGGCCTTTGCCATGGGCGATGATTAAACAATCTACAACTTCTTTTTACTTACATCTTAAGACACGCAGGATATACGCTCAGGCAATATTAAAGTGGGTATCAACAGGTAATGCGCCCTTAAAATGAACTGGTAATCACGGAATCATTGAACCAACAAATGATGGCCAATGTGCAATCCACGATAAAAAAACGTGCCTTGTGTTAATAAACACACTATAATTACGCAACAAATTAATTTTTTTTTCAACTTTTGCAGATGCAAAAGACAATACTGACAAACCCACTGATGCAACAGCATCTACCAACTACCAATTGGATGCAAGCGAAAGTACAGGTAATTGCATCGAATTGTACATTCGTCGAAGAAGCACAATGATCTAAAATCTTTAAGATTTAAGTGCATGAACACATAATATGGTTGAATATGGTTATTACATATGATGGTCTAAGTGAATGCCTATTATTATTATAATAAAAAAAAAGAAATTCTGAAACTACTCTCAAAATGAGCCTTGGATAAGCAGTGTAGTTATTTTCCAATATTTAGTCATTTTTAACTACGCATTTTACCGGAAAGGACTTGAGATCGCAGGTATCTGGAAATCATTCTTCCCCTTCATATTCGTTTAAAAGGATAGTTTTTAGAAACATTTATCGTCATTTTTTTAAATTTGTTCAATTTTTTCTATTTTTGACCATTTTTTTTTTTACTTTGAAGGTTGTACATTTACCTCTGCCCATGACTCTCTAGTTTAATACAACTTTATTAAAGCATGGTACAATGTTTCTAAGCATAGAAATTCACACTGAGCAAGGCCGTACGCAGTGCCAGAAAGAAAACCAACTAAAGAAAAGCGCAGCACTGTAAAGAAAAATTACTGTTCTTTGGCAGTAATTTTAATTGGTGATATTAATAATAATTTCATAATTTACTTTTTTGTCCAAATATGGGGTGCTGATGGAATAAATCTTATGGCATAAATCTCATCAAAATGGCGCTTTTTAACTTTGGGAATTTGCGAATGACCAGTAAGTTTAATGTACTTTTGTTACAGTGTAATAAATTATGTAGTACCAGCAACTGCAATCTCGGCCTAAAACATTTCAAACTGAACTGAATTCAACGACAACGTGAGTGATACCTGCCCTGGGAGATGTTAAAACCACTTCATCCCATTACGGCATACATTAGGAAATACGTTAGAACTATTCCAAAGCTCATTCCTACATCGCTGCCTCCTGCCGTACAACAAAAAATAATGGACAAATTTTATTTTGGCAAAATAAAATGTTATTTCTCCTTCAGAAATTTTATTTTGTCAAATTTGAGCCACAGATGAACTGAGCCTTGACGGCGTAATCCATCAGCCCATGCTCGACAAAATATTAATAGTTAAGAATTTTTCAACTGCCTTATGTGTGATAATTGGATTATTACATTATTATAATAACTTGCAATGAACTATATCCCTGACCATTGTTTCCTTAAAATCCTGGATCCGTGTGTGAGAGAATTCCCAAGAATACACGAATGAGTCAGAATATATACAAATATACCTTAAACTTATATTTCTGGGGAATGAGAACATGGTATTTTAGTATAATTTTACTTTGTACTCATCCACAGTGGATAATGGCAAAACTGATAATGTAGAAACAACTACCAATGATCAGCCGACAACCACTGAAGCAACTTATAGTGTTACCATACCAGGTGAAGTTGCAAATTGCAAATTGTTTGGAATGACACTGTGCTTGAATTCAATCAATGTAGTACAGTAGACAGCAGAAAATTGATTTTCTTCATCGCATTTTCTAAACAAAACAAACAATAAATAAAGTCAAATAGGCACTGAAGTATTTTAAGAAAATGGATTTTTGAGCCCGAAATAAGATACATGAACAAACAATTAATGTGAGAAAAATTTGGAGATTTTCCGCGTTTTATAGCACTTAATAGGTCATATTGCGATTTTCTTCGCTATTCCATAGAAAACTTTACTTTGTTTTTTTTTCATTCCAATGGTTTCAAATCAAAACTGGGGGAATAGTTTGGTAGAATAATTTAAACTTGCTATGAGATAAATGTGAAAAAACTCTATACATAATTCGCTCGCTCACTCGCTAGACTTTATTAGAGCGCCGTTCATTTTACTCTTGGTTCATTTCACTCTACAACCTGAAGCGGTAACATTCAGATGCTGCTTTCCGCAATATATCTTTTTGGATATATAATATTTTCTAAACTTAATATACTCTTGTAGAGAGTGGTTGAACTAGATTTCGATGCATTTGCAATTAATACTTTATTAATATTTTATAGGCGAAACAGACAAAAGCGAAACTACCGAATTTGACATCACTACCAGTACTGAATTCACAACCAAGGCATCTACTGAGGTTCTTAATGCTTTAGGTAAGAAAATATTTATAAATATAAGAAATATCAGAAAAAATATGATGTCAATTTTATGATATGAGTTTTATATTATCAAGACTAAAATGTTTTTTTTTGTCTAAACAAGTTTTGTAAAGTATGAGTCATTGATGGATCAGTATTTATTATAATAAAGTTGAGCAACAATTCATCGTTGATATATTTTAACTTGAATAATATATAATTCTGAATTTGCTTTAGATTGTCCTCGAACCACCTATCACTTCCCAAATCACAACCAAACCAAAGATTACGTTAAATTCAACACAACAATGCCCGACTTAACAAATGTATCTATTTGTGCCTGGATCACACCGTTACCTGGAAACAATATTTCCGGATCTTTGTTCAGCTACTTCGAGGAAGGTAGTTATCTCGGCAACGCAATGTTGGTGTATTTCCAAAAATTCGAAGATTCTCTAGAAGTAATTGTGGATTACAAGAGCGGTGAAAAGTTAACAAACTTTCCCCTGGTCATCACAACAAAATCGTTGTTGTGCATTCTCCTTTCTACGGTGACAGATGATGTCATTATATACATAAACGGATCCTTTGTCGATCGACGCATATTCGACTTGGACAAAAATTTCATATCAGCAAACGGCATCGCAGTAATCGGACAAGAGCAAGATACAAGGGGTGGAGGATTTGAATCTCGTCAGGCATTCTCTGGAACAATACAAAACTTTCTGCTCTGGGATCGCCTTATCAACGAGACGGAAATCGAAGCATTGTTCACCACAAGATGCATTTGTCCTCATGATTACGTCATGGCTCCAACAAGAGATGCAGTTGAGATTTATGGAAATGTTAATGCTACTTATCAAGAGGAGTGTTTGCCATAAACCATATCGCCAAGATCATATGTATTTCCTGCCTTATGTAAGAAGCGATTAAAAAGAAAAAAATGTGGTAGATGGTTTATCATCGCGCGGGGCAGAAACCACATACTGCACTTTATTATGGTGGTTCATTTCCCTATCAATTCCGTATGTTCCGTATATTCTATGAAATTTTTTCACACTTCTACTGATCGTTTTTTTTTTTTGTAATTTGTGGATTTTTTATAAAAATAAAAAATAAAAAGGGCAAACATATGTTTTTGTTACCTATTTGCTTGGTGAGATGTTCCCAAATAATTGGATGTGAAAAACGTTTTAATTTAACGTTTATATATTTACATGACAATCGATTTTGTAAAAATTTAATAGAAAAAGCAAACTTGGTATTGGCATGTTTGGAGTTGGTCTTGAACATTTTGTCTTGTGATGGGGATATCAAAGCGCCATCTTTGGTAAAACAGCGTATAACAAGGTGTCAAGTATGCTCTACAAAATTGGAAGTACCGCGTTATCATTCAAAAATATTGATGGCATAATTTTACTTAACATAACACATTACTCTAACTTTTAAAGTTGTCCCTTTGCGAAAGTGCATTAGATAAGGAGATAATAATTAATCGACTCTGATTTTAATAAGCAACACCACTCCGCCGAATTAAAAAATCTGAATAGAAGAGAAATTATCAGTGTTTCAAACGTTTCAAATACGAGTTTTCCAGATTCCAGATATTATTCAATCATTTAGGTTAGAGATATTATAAGCTAAAACACATCTCGTTGGCATACTAATTTGACTAACTCAATGAGCTTAACTAGATTCAAAATATTGTGGGGAAGTACAAAATCGCCGTTATTTTTTAGACTATTGTAGGACATGGTTCAACGAAAAATAGCAAAAAATTATCTCCCATTCTTATCTATCACAAGGCCTTAATGTGCGTGTGAGTGCAACAAGTAAAAAAAATGTATTTGGGATTACCGGGTATAAGATTTGATATAATCATATTGTGAGAAAAAATAGATCCAATCTTTAGGATATAATTATTTTAGCAATTTAAATTTAGGAAAAAATGCTTTGAATTTTTTAATAATTTTTTATTTCCTCGTGATCCCGAATCTAACTTGGACAAAAATATTAATTCGCGAAATATGAAAGCAACTATCAGGAATAATAAATAACACTTGAATATTGACAAGTCAGGGTGGCATTCATAATAAATTTTCGGCTCAATGCATGCATATTTCACATATAGTAATGTAGGTTACTGTTTAATAAAACTTATGAATATATATTGTAATATTCTCCAAACATTTGACAAATTTTTTTGACCCAATAATAATTACATTGCGTGCACAACCGGAAACTTTATTTTGTTACTTATGAGCCATAGCTGGGCCACGCCGTCACGACGAATATCAATATTAAACCATATTTTACATAACCATAAAACATTTTTGCCAATCTTCTAAATGCTTGCTTCTAAAGAAGAATATATAGATTTCATAGAACTAAAACAGTCACAACATCCCATTGAAAAATTATCCTCTAGATTACAATTTTCCCCATTTTGCTTGGATCCTAAATTATTTCTGTAAAAGAACTTAGAGGCTCTGAAGGAAAAGTGTTAAGAGTAGTACAGACGTAGTCCATGGCAGATACCACCTTGTGCACTTTATTTTAGGTGTTCGGTGGCAAAATCGTTCTTTTATCAAGTTATTCATTAAATGATTTAGGACATTAAATGAAATAATTTTTTTAAATTTCAAAATACACATGGGCGTAAGCTACGTTGTTCTCGGTTTCTGTCAATTTAAACTTGCAATCTCACATTAGCGCAACATTATACAATGTACATTCAGGTGACCGCCATTCTATAACCAAAACCAAATGTAATGAAGTCGTGTTTTTAGCTAACCTGTAAGCATTCGAAGGTTGATTGTTGACTATGAGCTTACTTAAATGACGAGTGGAACAAACAAAAGATCTTATCCAAACAAAATCGTTTTTGCTATTGCCATCGTATGATGCTACTACTGTGCTTTATTAGCTTAAAATGATAAAAGAATATTTTTTACAGACGTCGAAGTGATGTCCACTCACATTGCCGTGTAGGTGCGGAATTCAGAATTGACCTAACGTTTGTCTCGCGTGTCGCAAGAGTGGAAAAAAAGCAAATATTTGCTAAATAGTTTCTACAGTCGCCCAAGGCATAGACTATTCAGTTCTTTATTGAATAGTTTTGACTTAGATCGCAAGTTTCGCACTTTGTAGAATTATTCCCCCTATTTCCCAGCGCAGAAACCACTCGCTGCTTTTTAATCTAATGGCTCAGTCTTATGAGGTATTTTTGAATCAGAGCGCGGTTGCTGGTATTTCATTTTATAAAATGGACAATTAACTGACCGTTAAGTAGTTCCTATTAGGCACTATTCCCGGCCTCGTTAAAAGTTCATTTGTGAAATGCTTCTAGTAAGACAATATATTGTTCTATATAATCAAACAAAGTATGTAGAAACAAGAAATGTTCATTAAAATCTGACATTTAAGTTCAGAAAATTTTTTCTTCATATCGAGTCACTGATAGATCGCGCCGACAAGGAGCGATCAGTCTGAGTCTCATGCTTAACAAAAACATATTTCAGCGTTTCTTTTCAGTTTTTCAGTTGTTTTATCAGTTTTCTTTGCAGTTTAAGTAAACATGAAGATTGCCTCCTTCCTTGAATTTGATCCATAGAGTATTATGGTTGTTATTTGAAGTCGCATAGCTGGACATCGATCCGTACAATTACTCTCCTGTGAGCGGAGTCCGCCTAGGTGGTTCAGTCACATCCGGAAATAAAGAATCGACAATAACGTAATGTGGTTATTGTTCGGAAAGGTTAATTTTGATTGCGTATAACCTGTAACAATAAATGAACAAAGGATTAAGAATTGTTTTAGGTACTGTCTTTAAAATGATCCTACGATTTTCCTGTCAGTTGCAACTAAGAAGGGCTATATGAGTTTATCATTCATTGCCAAAAGTTTAACCAGGTAAGGTATATACTCTTGAAACCAGGTCAAAGTACTTTGAAAATAGACCCCGGTAAACTAGGTAATTTTTAAAAATATTTTATTTTGATGTGAATTATGCTGTTTTGCCGCGTACAGAGCATAGGTGAAGGAAGCCTTCAACAGAGTTAACTACCAAAAGCACAACTAGACAAAATGATATTTATAAACCAAATGTAATTTAATTTTGTCAAATATGAGGTGCAGGGACACCGCGTCTTGTGAGCGCGATCCATCAGTGACTCAAACTTAACAAAAAAAGACTACAAATATTTCTGACGCACCAATATTTCTTCACCCGAAACAACAGGCAGAAGATTCCAGAAAGAATTCATAAGTCTGAAATCTCTTATACATATGTTCCTTGTAGCTTTAGCACATTTTATTACGTTGTATTTCACGAAGGTCTCGTATTTTGGCACTCAGCAAAATTATTTCATATGATACCATTAATCATTAAATTAAATAATAACTTCATAAAACCAAAATTCTGCGATTGAACCTCTAAAATAAAGTACGCAAAGTGGTATATGCCATAGTCGATGGAATCCGCTTGTACAGTTCTTAAGACTGTCTCTTCAGGGACACTAGATTCTTCCAAACATAATTCAAGATTTTTGCAAAATGATGAAAATAATAATCCATATAATTCTATATTGAAGCAAGCATCTAGGAGATTAGAATCAATAGAGAAATTGGTAATCAAACAAAGATGTTTAGTCAGGTATGGTTTAATAATGGAATGCGTTTTGCAGACGCGGTCCAGCTATGACTCATGATTGTTAAAAATAAAGTTTTTAATTGAGCACCCTATTTAGTGATCATTAGTAAAAAAAATTGACAATTCCTTTGAGAATATTATTATATATTTGCAAACTTTTATTTAACAGTAACATACATTATCCCATGCGGAATATGCATGAATTGCGCCAAAATTTTTTTTCAAATTCAATATCCAGACTTGACAAATATACAATTAGCTGGTTTATTTTCCGGACGATTGCATTAGGATTTAGATAAATGATAAATGATATATTCAATATATTCTATACATTTGGTCTATTTTTCTAATCCCAAATCTTTTACCCGGTAATCGCATAATTGACCCAGGAATGAATTTTCCTGTAAATACAAAAACCTTGAATGGAAATGCTTTATACCAAATTACTTGGGACGTCACATCTAACAAATCGAAATCTATAAGGAATTTAGGTAAGGATTTAAGTCAAATCGAATATCTGAACTTCGGAGTCTCAAGCCTAGTCAGGTCATGCATTTACAAGTCGCTAGTCAAGTCCTGGACCTATGATTTATAAATATATTCTGCAGCAATGAAAGTTTAATATACCACTTCTCACTTTATAAATACTCACTCAGAATTATCATTATGAGGTAGAGGAACGCTAAATTCCCACCAGGAATAGGAACTAACTAACCCCCATTCCTGATAGATGTCTATTAACGCGAGATTTAAAGCCTTCTAGATCAACGCGATCATGAAACCAGCGAGACGGCAAGGAATTCCAAAGTTTGGAGATTCTTGGACAAAAGCTTCTTGCCTAAAACTGTTTGTGACATTGTGGAACCTCCACAGTGAATAGGTACGAATTGATAGCCAATCGTGTTGACCGATTAAAAATTTTGTTCGGACGGACGAGAGCAGAAAGCTCCCTTGAACAAAGACCATTATAATATCTGTAAAATGAACATAGCGAGGCAACGTTGCGGCGGTCTGTCAAACTTTGCAGACCGTAAGAAAGTTTAGGACCAATCATATTGACCACATGCCGTTGAATACGATCGAGCATGCTAAGAACAGTGACAGCCGCACTGCCCCAAATGTGACAGCAATACTCCATACAGGGTCGAATCAATGATTTGTACAAATGGAGAATGATTTCGGGAGTGAGATAATGGCGAGCTCGATATAGAGAACCGACTTTCATCGAGGCTTGTTTTACAATACTAGTGACATATTCATTTCAACTCATGTCCTTAGACAGTGTGAGTCCAACAAGACGATATTTGAGGATTCCTCCAGAACAGTACCAGATAATGAAATTTGGGTTGCATTCGTATTAGTGTAACGATTACTTGATAAAACTTTAGTCTTCACCGAGTTAAGAGTTACCTGCCAAGTGTTACCCCAATTAGATACTGTGGGCAAATCACACTCAAGCGATTTTGCCAGAGCTAGACGTTGTTCCGGGAGGGATTCTTCGTTGAGACAGGAATATACAGTTGTATCATCAGCGTAAATTACCAAATCACATATCAAATTATCGGGCAGGGCAATAATATATATCAAGAACAAAGTTGGACCAAGGATCGACCCCTGAGGGACACCGGATGAAATGGAATAATTTCCTGAACGTTGTCCATCCAAAACAACATTAATCTTGCGATTGAATAAGAAAGATTTGACAATTGAAAAAACTTGTCCAGAAATCCCATACGATTGAATTTTCTGCAACAGACTTTGGTGCCAAACTCTGTCGAATACTTTAGAAATGTCTAGAGCAACCGACTTTGCCTCCCCACAACGATCAATGGCACGAAATATTCGTTCGGTTATTACTCTCAACAAGCCAGCAGTAGAGCGAGAACGACGAAAACCATATTGCTTGTCAGTGAGCAGACAAAGCGACTCCAGGTGTCAAAAAATTTTATTATTAATAATTGATTCAAAAATGTTACTTATAATTGGTTAGAGACTAATTGGACGATATTTATTAGGATCAGTTCGGTCGCCACAGTTCTTGAATGCCGGCACAATCGTTGCACATTTCCATGTATTGGGGAAGGTGCATTTTTTTAGGCATTTATTAAAGAGTTTGGCCAAAATAGCGGACAACTCAGGTGAAAGAATCTTCAGAATCACAGATGGAATGCAGTCAGGACCAGGAGATATGTTCGAATCGAGTTTGGCAATCATTCTAGAGACAAGTAGCGGATTTACTGACATGTTCTCCAATGTAACGTCGGTTCGATTTGGAAAATTAGGTGGTGAGGTACCAGAAACCGAACCAAGGCTGCAGTTATTGGAGAACATCCTGGCAAACAACTCCGCCTTTTCTCTGGAGGAACACAAAATTTCAGGGCCATTAAAAGAGGAAGGATACTAGATTTATCCCTGTTCATTACATTATTTATTATTTTCCAAAAATGGAAAATACCCAAAATACCCTTTGGAACCCAATTTTTGTTGTGAAATTTTGGATTTGGTGGATTCCATGTTTCGTGTTTTGGCAATTCTGAAAATACTTTTAGAATTATTCCTAGCCTTTCTATGAAGTCGTCTATTATTGCTGTTGGAATGTCGACGAAAGCGGTGAAAACGATGATTTCTCGTCGTTATTGCCGCCGAGCATTTGGGTGAAAACCATGGGGCAGAGTGGGGCTTCACCTGGAATCTTCGGTGAGGAAAGAATTCATCAATTCCAAGGCGTATCCACTCTGCGATTTCCACCGCACACTCATCAGCAGGCAAAAAGAAAACATCACTCCACGGCACATCGCGAAGGAAGTCCCGAAAAGTGTCCAAGTCACCTCCCTTGTAGTTATAAGAAGTGCGGTCAAAAGAAGACTCTTCACTTATGAGAGTCGGATTTTTTTAATTTCAGCTGCAAAATGACGTGGTCTGGAGTACCAATTGGGGCTGGGGAACCAGGGAGAATACATCACCTGGCTCTGAGACAAAACAAACATCCAGTCGGGAAGGTGCGTGAGCCGGGTTGCCGGGGATCCTAGTCATAAAATCCACCATCTGTGTCAGTGAATCGGTGATGGCAAAATCATGAGTTTCAATTCCGGTCAGGTCAGCTGAATTCAACCAGGTATCGGGACGGGCATTAAAATCTCCCAATATGCAAAATTTGGCAGGTGGACAAGACATCAAAATCTTGTCCATCTGCAAAGAGATGTCATCCAGGACAGAACAATCTTGAGTTGAGGGGGGATCGATATACGAAGAATAGAAATGATGTCGATGTCAGAAGCGACATGCGGAGGCACAGATACGAAGGTGATGTGGCCTCAAAAGCAAAAGCACGAGCTACAGGCAAATTGCTATGAACGTAGACAGCTAGTCCGTACATATGCTTTGGAGAATCTTTGCGTATGAGCGTATGCGTATTGCTTGTTCCCAACTCTGATAAACATATAGAAGTTTTTGTTTATTAAAAAGCCAATAGTATTGGATCTATTAAAAAATGGTACAAAATATAATGGCTGCATAAATTGTTTGAAACTTGAATCACATGTACTGAACGTTTTGTAATTTGGATTTGACATTTTAAGCCGCTCAATGAATTTCAGATTTTTTTTCATTTTTGGAGTTTGAAAGGATTAACAATTCGGGAAAAGAAATTATTAAAATTAAGTATGATCAGAAAAATTGACTTGTAGCTTGTTACACAAGTATTAAATTTTCATGGTACCATGTTATTTGAAGTTATATTTATCGACAGAAATTGTTATAAATTAAGGTTTGTTTTTGAAATTTCGAGCAGTGAAATACTTTTCATTTTCCAATGCTGCCCAAATCTGTCAACACAGTCCTAAAAAGAATTTAAGTATTTTATTCTTATTAAATGAATTTTTTTTTACAATGAAATCGATTTGTTTTATATACAACTATACTCGTCATCTGTTGTGCAAAATGGAAAATCATGCTAGTAATACAAAAATATGAAATAATTATCAGCATAAATCACCCATCCATCATCCATCATCATTTTTTCTAGATGATATACACAGCTATATTTCAAGCAAAATAAATATATTTAAGTTGACATTTGATCATTTGCATTTTTTCCTCTTTTTTTTCATTTGTATCTTTGGTAAAACACCATAAACAAAATGCTCTACGAAATTGGAAATATCACGTCATCATTCGAAAATGTTGAGAGCATATTTTTACTCATAATAACACATTACTCAAATTTTTAAAACTGTATATTTGGATAGTGCATTACATAAGCGGATAAGATTCAATTGTTTCATCGACTCTGATTTGATTAAGCAACACCACTCCATCCAATTTTTAAATCAGAATAGAAATAAAAATTATGATGCGGTGCGATCCATTAATGCTCCATTCTTTTCAAATACAAGTGTCCAGACCCCAGAGGATATTCAATATTGTACGCTAGAGATATGATAGGGCTCTAAATACAAAATCGTTACTGACGTGCGTGTCAGATTCATAAATATAGACATATTATAATACTAATATTCACGTTCCAATTAATTTCATGCAATCGTAGCTATTCCGAACCATATCTCAATGGATATAAAGAATTGAACATTTTAATATAAGAAAATGCTATTATACTTATCGGTGTTGGGAACGACTCTTTACAATAAAAGTTCAAAACAAGTCGAGTCGAGCAAATCACGAGTTCGAGTCCAAGTTTTACCAAAATTTAGATTTAGAGTTTTGAGACGAATCGATCATCTGTACTTTGGAGCCGCAAGCCAAGTCAGGTCATGCATTTACGAGTCGCTAATCAAATAGAGCTGGACAAAACCAAATCACTTGAAATTCGAATCTAAATCGAATAATTATTTCGAGTCGGATAGAGTCACTAATTCCATTAAATATCAAATATCTCATTTTTACTATTACAAATTGTTTTCGTCATCGTTATAAAAAAGGAATAGTTGATAATGTTTTTTTCAATTCACGCTACATTGTCTGAGATTGTTTGAGTGCCCTCAAACAACACGTACCTGCATCAAAGTCATCTGGAAACTCTTCTTAGTTATGGCCCAGCCGCAAAAGGTACACAACTATCCACAGCGCTTTGGGCGAGTGATAAGGCTGTACATATGTATAGCAAAGCGTAGAAAAATATGGGTTTTTATCAGAGAAAACGGTGTTTTCCACAAAGTAGGATTTGTGAGATGATGGGAAAACTGCACTTAGATATTTTTACTCAAAGCCGATATTTAATCAATGGGGTGGATAAGAAATCAAAACTTATACAAACCAAAGATTCTTCTTCACTCATGGCACCTGATAATTCAACATTCAGAATCAAAATACGGGAATGTTACGTTGGTCGTGAGACAAGTGAAGGTTAGTCCCGCGGTTATGTATGGGCATATTCGTGCGGTTTCTAAAGGTACAACAAAATACCCCATAAGTAAAAGTGAAATGTAAACTTGCTCTATCCCACAAAGAAATCTTACATTCAACTAAGAATGCTCAAGAATATTTCTCCAAGGCGGCTTCATAAGCGCGATTCTTTTTTTCTCTTTTTCCCAACAACCCTTTTCACACCTTTTCACACCTTATCCACTAATCCTTTTCAATTCTCTCTTTCTGTCTTCTATTTCAGCCGATAGCAGTTTCGAAACCCCCTCTCTGATACGACCCACGAAACATCCGATAACTAATATTTTCCACTTATTCTCAACAATTCTTTTCACCTCTTTTTCACGTTCATCCACCAACCCTATACGTCGATCCACGGACATCAGCGCGCGATGAATAGTCTCCAACACCCACGATAATGCCCAAATTCTCTCTCTCTCTCTCTTATCCCCCAGCGAGGGAAAACGCTCTTCATACCCTTTTCACATTTTTTGCGGTTCATCCACTAATACTCTACTATATAAACGCGAAGAAATATTAAATTAACCATCAACACCATCTAATTCGTTTTAATTGTCTGAGCTTGTGGAGGAACGCCACTATATATACCTGAAATCAGAGGATTTCCTCCACTTTCAAGGTCTTGATCTATCATCCTGTACTGCTCTTTAACTGAATATTACCAAATGACAATAGTGTCAAAGAGGAGTTAGTAATGGTGTAGTTTTTTGTTGACTGATCGTATCAAAAGAAATAGAAAATAAAAATGTTCGGGAATAATATATCATTTATGTTTCCAGTTTTTTTTTTCTTTTTTGAGCATATTATGTTTTTACATTAGTTCTGACTAACATTTTTATTTCAGCATTTTAATAAGGTATTTGTTAGTAATAAACGAATACCTTGGATTTTAAAAATGTTAGCTGAGTATTCAGCGTAAATAAGCGGGCGCGAACCTAGTTTCTCTATTACTATTAGATTGATCTGAATGCTATCGTATGAGTTTAATGTACAATAACCAATCATTTTTGTCGCAATCTTATTTTATTCAGTTTGAGTCATTTGGGATTGCGCAGCCGATGCGAGAATATATCTGTGCCTCATGTTTGATGAAGTTAAAGTTAATTTCGGGTAAATAAATCATCCGATTATACATCATTGTCATCTATGTAAAAAGTTTAAAAGGTTCAAATCCGGGCATGTTGATTAATACGTATATATTTTTGTTGATACTGCAACGAGATGATGACCAACGTTTTCGACTTTTGACACAAAACAATGCGACAAAAGGTTTGCGACCCAATTTGCCTTATGACAAACAGAGTTCAGCGAAGTTCCACGCCATTGTTCACCGTAGAAATAGTAACGTGCGCATGATGCATAACAGGCAAATACTCTTTGTGTTGTTATTATTGCAATGTGCATTTTTCACTATTTAACCCGAAACAAAGAGATAACTATAAGAATCCGACCCCGTTTGCATCATGTTTAAACAGTTTCTTTGTAATTCATATGTTACTTTTAAAGCCAGATATAGCAAATATTTTTTCAAATCATAATCTACAAAAGTGAAATAAATTGGTTGAAAAATATTCCAAATAATACAAACCACAAACTTGCTTTATTGTGCATTCAGTTCAAGTACAAAATGTTTTCCGGAATCAAACAAGTAATCAGTCCTTGGAAAACCGATATATGTATTAGAATTAGAAAAATTGCAGATTTTAAAATTTTTTTGGATGTAATTTTACGTTCCTTGATTCGAATAAATCGGCAATATTCTTCACTGAACTGAATAATCCAAGATTCTGGAAAAAAGAGACTTGACATCTTAGATTAAAAATATGGAACAAAGAGTTTGCAACAACACAGACCTTTTGAATAAGATTTTAGATCATCAGATCTTGCAGCTTTGAGGCTAGAGCCAAATACCTAATAAAAATACCAAGAACGGAGTAGAATTTCAATAATACTTTTGCTGCTGCGGAAAACTTAATATTTTATCATATAATGCATTCTGAAGACAGCAGATTTGGTCGATTCAAAACCGCTTCCGAAAACAATGCAAAATCTTGGTCACAAACCATGATAATACTTAATATCTATTTAAAATCATCGGATTGGTGAATTTTTTTTTTTTTATTGAGATTCATTTCAAGCAAGGCCGGATGCAGCTCCCCAAGGTAACAAACCAACGGCCACTCAATAGCGAAGAACCACTCAAAGTCGTAGTACCAGCAACTGCACTCTAAACCAAAAAAAAAAATCCTGAATGGAACTGAACCGCCATGTTAAAGTACCCTGGACAATGGAAAACTATCTACCACTTCATTATGCTTTCATTTAGTCGCCTGTTACGACACGCAGGAAATACGTTAGGACTATTCTGAAGCCCGTACTTGGGTCAGGATTGATTGCAAATAATGTTATTATGTTGCGCCTTTTGCAACATGACCCAGGTATTATACCATGGTCATATAATATAATTTTGCATAACAAAAAAAAAATTGCTGCAATGTAATAGGCCAAACGCTATTATGTCCTCTGGAATTAAAAGGATTAATATTATTATGCACACGTACTCATCAAAAATTGGTGTTCAGAAACACGGAAGCTATACAATTACACAAAATGGATCATCATACCCCCAAAATTTTATCCTCTGAGATTTTTGTTTAAATTTATTTTCTGAAAAAGAAATTGTACGTGACGTAATTAACTTGTAACTTTCCACTAGTATTGAAAGTTGTATATTCGAGAGAATTCATTTAAAATTCAGTATTGATATTTCCGCATTTACTAAAAACCGAGAGATATTTCGTTGCAAAAGACAAATTTGGAGAAAAAATATTGATGGTATGTGGATGTGGACTATATATTATTTAAATTCAACACAAAAGAATTCATGTCGATCGTATAGCTTTTGTCGAATAGTTTGTTTCTGTTGCCCCGTTGTCGCATTCACGAAACTGTTGGATAAATTAATATTAGAAAGTTTGAAAGCGTAGTATTCTGTTCAATCATGAAAGTTGATCAAATAACCATGAATGTTGTGTGTATACTGATACTCTTTATTATAGAAGTTATCGGTAAGTCCACTTAATTGTTTTCTCACTTATGGACATCTGAAAAAATATAGACCGACTTGTGCCAAGTTTGTGAATTATTAGTTTGACAAGCATGTTCAATTAAAATTCAATCATGAAAGAACTTCAAAGTCGTTTTAAAAAGCAATTTATGACAAGATGTCAGACGAGTCGACTGGACGCGTTCCATCTGTGGCACATGCTTGACAAAACAAAATTTGTAATTGGGCACCAGTAATTTTATTGTTTCAGGATATCTAAACATTGGATGTATCACTGTGACGAATTTAAATTTTAGAATATCAGTACCAAAATTGGTTTAATATTGTACGACGTCAACTAAAGTAATAATGTCATAGATTTGTCTTTTAAAATACACCTATCGAAACTGCCTTAACATTGTCCTGCGTTAACAATATATATCGTTGGGGAAGGATGAGTTCCAAGAGAAAATATGACAATTGTGCTAAATAATTTTTTATTCTTTGACTCAAATAAATTGGCATTACTTTTTTGGTAATTTTGGCGGAAAATCTAAAATCATGGAGCAAAAAGATTTTATCTACCCTTTTGACTAAGAATTTAGATCTTCAGTTCTTGCAGGTTTTATGCTAGATCTAAATAGCGAAAGCCTTAAATGTTCTTTTATTCAAATAAGTCGACGTTGCTTCTCAGTGAACGATGCGTGGAATTTTAAAATGAACAAAAAACGATTCATATTCATAGATTTTAAAAAATCTACTAAGTAAAACGTTCACATGTTTTTTTTACATCCACAGCAAAAGAATGCTGGATTTCGACAATCTGTGACGGTAAACCATCTTGGACCCGTTTATCGGAGAATTGGGAAACTACTTGGAAGGCAATATGGTGTTTATCACTCCGGAGAAATTTTAAATGATTTTGTTTTGTCACGTACGAGTATAGTTATCATATAGTAAACAAAAATCGAAACCTTTTTGAAAACTACTTTGTCGGGTATGTGATAGATCGCGTCGAAGAGACGCGGTCCATATGTGGCGCATGCTTGGCAACATAAAATTTCTAATTGGAACAGCTTTGATTCATTGGGTTAAAATAACAATACACGTTCGCATTGCTTTGCGTGCCTACAAAACGCAAACAAATGGAATAAAACGAAAAATTAGCGTTGGATTGACATAGCAAACCAGTCGATTGCTTTGGAAATGTAAAGAAATGTATTTACTGCTTTGTGCATGTGTGAAACGTTAGATTAATATAAAACAAATCTTATAAACGCAACATACGAACACGTGTATTTATTCGTCTCACGCATAAAAATACTAATATGGTTATTCGGCCATTTAAATAATCGTCACATTAAATTAACGAACAAAATTTGAATAATCCTGAATTTGAATTTAGAACGGGACCTCTGATTGTCAACAACAAACGAATGAATTTTCAGGTGAAACATTTATTTAAAATTGTACTATGCTAGACAAGAAGCAGTGATTAGAAGAAACCAACTAACAGCCACTTTGGTAACACAGAGTTGCTTTATATTGTAGCACCAGTAACTACACTATAAACAAGTAACCATAGCAGAAAATCGTCGTTGGTCCCTAATTTGTCCCATGGCAGATACCACTCACTGCACTTTATTATAGCAGCTGAATCCTTTCATTTCTTTCCAACAAATATAACTCAATTAGAAATTTTATTTTATCAATCATTGGTCACAGTTGGACCACGTCTTGTTGACGTTATTCACCAATTAAACATGCTTAAAAAAAAATGTTTTTACAGCATTTTGCGATTGGGAACCCTGTTTGTCTCTAAGTGGTTGCATGTACAGAGCCTTCTTCTGAGTCTTCCACTCATAAAGTTGCTATAAAAACTTATTAAATGATGACTCGAATCTTCTATTTGTTTTCAGATAATTTGGAAATTTTGGAAGGAATTCTCACTGATTTGTCAAAAGAAGTCGAAATCTTCAAAACAAAACAAGCTACTCCGACTAATAAAATAAAGATTCCAACGCCTCAACAAATATCACAAACGAAAATACTGTCAACCCCAACCTCTAACGTCACTGTTACTGAATATGTCAGTGCTCTTACAAATAATATCACTACAAATTTGGAAGCTCAAAGAAAATACGGAAGGTTCATTTTTTTATTATTTTATCACGTTTCAATCGAAAAAATAATATCACGTTTCATTCGAAAAAAATAATATCAGGTGCGCTCTCAATCATTGACATAAACAAAATGGTCTTTTGAATAGTTTTTTTAAACCAATTCGAATCAATTTCAAATTCTAAATGTTTTTTCAAAGTTTACCGTCTTTCAGCTAATGGATATGGGTGCCTTTTGTGGCAAATTATTTGTCGCATTGCTTGAAGTTTATTAAAAATTTTTTAAAACTTCGTCAAATCCCCATTGTTTGAATTCGCAAAAAAATAAAAATAAATATTATATAAAAATTTACTTTTTAAGATTTCCCGCGTTTTTTTCGTCGCCATCGCTTTCGTGATCATACTGTTCCTACTTTTTTTTAAAATGATTGATTCATTTTATCTG
>OZ023138.1:18913632-18991011 GCA_963675895.2 Styela plicata
CAATCAACCTTCGAATGCTTACAGGTTAGCTAAAAACACGACTTCATTACATTTGGTTTTGGTTATAGAATGGCGGTCACCTGAATGTACATTGTATAATGTTGCGCTAATGTGAGATTGCAAGTTTAAATTGACAGAAACCGAGAAACACGTAGCTTACGCCTATGTGTATTTTGAAATTTAAAAAAATCATTCCATTTAATGTCCTAAATCATTTAATGAATAACTTGATAAAAGAACGATTTTGCCACCGAACACCTAAAATAAAGTGCACAAGGTGGTATCTGCCATGGACTACGTTTGTACTACCCTTAACACTTTTCCTTCGGAGCCTCTAAGTTCTTTTAAAGAAATAATTTAAGATCCAAGCAAAATGGGGAAAATTGTAATCTAGAGGATAATTTTTCAATGGGATGTTGTGACTTTTTTAGTTCTATGAAATCTATATATTCTTCTTCAGAAGCAAGCAAAAATGTTTTATGGTTATGTAAAATATGGTTTAATAATGATATTCGTCGTGACGGCGTGGTCCAGCTATGGCTCATAAGTAACAAAATAAAGTTTCTGGTTGTGCACGCAATGTAATTATTATTGGGTCAAAAAATTTTGTCAAATCTTTGGAGAATATTACAATATATTTTCATAAGTTTTATTTAACAGTAACCTACATTATTATATGTGAAATATGCATGCATTGAGCCGAAAATTCTTTCTGAATGCCACCCTGACTTGTCATATATATATTCAAGTGTTATTTATTATTCCTGATAGTTGCTTTCATATTTCGCGAATTAATATTTTTGTCCAAGTTAGATTCGGGATCATGAGGAAATAAAAAATTATTAAAAAATTAAAAGCATTTTTTCCTAAATTCAAATTGCTAAAATAATTATATCCTAAAGATTGGATCTATTTTTTCTCACAATATGATTATATCAAATCTTATACCCGGTAATCCCAAATACATTTTTTTTACTTGTTGCACTCACACGCACATTTAGGCCTTGTGATAGATAAGAATGGGTGATAGATAAGAATGGGAGATAATTTTTTGCTATTTTTCGTTGAACCATGTCCTACAATAGTCTAAAAAATAACGGCGATTTTGTACTTTCCCACAATATTTTGAATCTAGTTAAGCTCATTGAGTTAGTCAAATTAGTATGCCAACGAGATGTGTTTTAGATTATAATATCTCTAACCTAAATGATTGAATAATATCTGGAATCTGGAAAACTCGTATTTGAAACGTTTGAAACACTGATAATTTCTCTTCTATTCAGATTTTTTAATTCGGCGGAGTGGTGTTGCTTATTAAAATCAGAGTCGATTAATTCTTATCTCCTTATCTAATGCACTTTCGCAAAAGGACAACTTTAAAAGTTAGAGTAATGTGTTATGTTAAGTAAAATTATGCCATCAATATTTTTGAATGATAACGCGGTACTTCCAATTTTGTAGAGCATACTTGACCCCTTGTTATACGCTGTTTTACCAAAGATGGCGCTTTGATATCCCCATCACAAGACAAAATGTTCAAGACCAACTCCAAACATGCCAATACCAAATTTGCTTTTTCTATTAAATTTTTACAAAATCGATTGTCATGTAAATATATAAACGTTAAATTAAAACGTTTTTCACATCCAATTATTTGGGAACATCTCACCAAGCAAATAGGTAACAAAAACATGTGATACACGAATATGCAATTCTAGTGTTTGCCCTTTTTATTTTTTATTTTTATAAAAAATCCACAAATTACAAAAAAAAAAAACGATCAGTAGAAGTGTGAAAAAATTTCATAGAATATACGGAACATACGGAATTGATAGGGAAATGAACCACCATAATAAAGTGCAGTATGTGGTTTCTGCCCCGCGCGATGATAAACCATCTACCACATTTTTTTCTTTTTATTCGCTTCTTACATAAGGCAGGAAATACATATGATCTTGGCGATATGGTTTATGGCAAACACTCATCTTGATAAGTAGCATTAACATTTCCATAAATCTCAACTGCATCTCTTGTTGGAGCCATGACGTAATCATGAGGACAAATGCATCTTGTGGTGAACAATGCTTCGATTTCCGTCTCGTTGATAAGGCGATCCCAGAGCAGAAAGTTTTGTATTGTTCCAGAGAATGCCTGACGAGATTCAAATCCTCCACCCCTTGTATCTTGCTCTTGTCCGATTACTGCGATGCCGTTTCCTGATATGAAATTTTTGTCCAAGTCGAATATGCGTCGATCGACAAAAGATCCGTTTATGTATATAATGACATCATCTGTCACCGTAGAAAGGAGAATGCACAACAACGATTTTGTTGTGATGACCAGGGGAAAGTTTGTTAACTTTTCACCGCTCTTGTAATCCACAATTACTTCTAGAGAATCTTCGAATTTTTGGAAATACACCAACATTGCGTTGCCGAGATAACTACCTTCCTCGAAGTAGCTGAACAAGGATCCGGAAATATTGTTTCCAGGTAACGGTGTGATCCAGGCACAAATAGATACATTTGTTAAGTCGGGCATTGTTGTGTTGAATTTAACGTAATCTTTGGTTTGGTTGTGATTTGGGAAGTGATAGGTGGTTCGAGGACAATCTAAAGCAAATTCAGAATTATATATTATTCAAGTTAAAAGGTATCAATGATGAATTGTTGCTCACTTTTTCATATAAGAAACACTGATCCACCAATGACTCCTACTTTACAAAACTTGTTTAGACAAAAAAAAAAAAGTTTAGTCTTGATAATATAAAACTCATATCATAAAATTGACATCATATTTTTTCTGATATCTCCTATATTTATCAATATTTTCTTACTTAAAGCATTAAGAACCTCAGTAGATGCCTTGGTTGTCAATTCAGTACTGGTAGTGATGTCAAATTCGGTAGTTTCGCTTTTGTCTGTTTCGCCTATAAAATGTTAATAAAGTATTAATTTGAAATGCATCGAAATCTAGTTCAACCACTCTCTACAAGAGTATATTAAGTTTAGAAAAATATTATATATCAAAAAAGATATATTTTGGAAAGCAGCATCTGAATGTTACCGCTTCAGGTTGTAGAGTGAAATGAACCAAGAGTAAAATGAACGGCGCTCTAATAAAGTGTAGCGAGTGAGCGAGCGAGTTATGTATAGAGTTTTTTCACATTTATCTCATAGCAAGTTTAAATTATTCTACCAAACTATTCCCCCAGTTTTGCTTTGAAAAAATTTGAATAAAAAAAAAAAGTAAAGTTTTCTATGGAATAGCGAAGAAAATCGCAGTATGACCTATTAAGTGCTATAAAACGTGGAAAATCTCCAAATTTTTCTCACATTAATTGTTTGTTCATGTATCTTATTTCGGGCTCAAAAATCCATTTTCTTAAAATACTTCAGTGCCTATTTGACTTTATTTATTGTTTGTTTTGTTTAGAAAATGCGATGAAAAAAATCAATTTTCTGCTGTCTACTGTACTACATTGATTGAATTCAAGCACAGTGTCATTCCAAACAATTTGCAATTTACAACTTCACCTGGTATGGTAACGCTATAAGTTGCTTCAGTGGTAGTCGGCTGATCATTGGTAGTTGTTTCTACATTATCAGTTTTGCCATTGTCAACTGTGCATGAGTACAAAGTAAAATTATACTAAAATACCATGTTCTCATTCCCCAAAAATAGAAGTTTACGGTATTTTTGTATATATTCAGACTCATTCGTGTATTTTTGGGAATTCTCTCACACACGGATCCAGGATTTTAAGGAAACAATGGTCAGGGATATAGTTCATAGCAAGTTATCATAATAATGTAATAATCCAATTATCACCCAAGTTTAAAAGCGCCATGTTGATAAGATTTATGCCAATTATGGGCTGTTGACGGACCTCACCTTTGCGGTCCTTTCCATCAGCACCCCATATTTGGACAAAAAAGTAAATTATGTATTTTTTTTTAATAATAACACCAATTAAAATTTCTGCCAAAGAACAGTGATTTTGTCGCATTTCTTTGCAGTTTTTCTTTAGTTGGTTTCTTCCTGGCACTGCGTACGGCCTTGCTCAGAGTGAATTTTAATTAAAAACATAAGCCGACTGATTAACTAATATGTGCAAAACTATGCTTAGAAACATTGTACCATGCTTTAATAAAGTTGTATTAAACTAGAGAGTCATGGACAGAGGTGAATGTGCAACCTTAAAAGAAAAAAAATGGTCAAAAATAGAAAAAATTAAACAAATATAAAATAAGGACGATAAATATTTCTAAAAACTATCCTTTTAAACGAATATGAAGGTGAAGAAAGATTTCCAGAAAACTCCGAGCTCAAGTCCTTTCCGAAAAATGCGTAAGGCTCATTTTGAGAGTAGTTTCGGAATTTCCTATTTTTTTATTACAACAATAATAGGCATTCTCTTGGAAAATTATATGTAATAAATATATTCAACTATATTATGTGTTCACGCACTTAAATCTTAAAGATTTTGGATCTTTGTGCTTATTCGACGAATGTATAATTCAATGCAATTACCTGTACTTTCGCCTGCAACCAATTGATTGTTGGTACATGCTGTTGTATCAGCGGGTTTGTCAGTATTGTCTTTTGCATCTGTAAAAGTTGAAAAAAATTTAATTTGTTACGTAATTTTAGTGTGTTTATTCACACGAAGCACATTTTTTTTTTATCGTGTACCGCATATTGTCCATCATTTGTTGGTTCAATGATTTCGTGATTACCAGTACAGTTTAAGGGCGCATAAGCTGTTGATACCCACTTTACTATTGCCTGAGCGTATATCCTGCGTGTCTTAAGATGTAAGTAAAAAGAAAGTAAGAAGTAGTAGATGGTTTAATCATCGCCCATGGCAGATGCCGTTCAATGAACTTTTACTGCGATCCGCCGCTAGGACGTTATTATTGTCCAGCGCTAGTTGTTGATCATAAATATTGACGATGCTTTCGGACTTCTCGAACTTAAATTACGAACAATGTGGAGTTTCGGACTAAATTCCCAGATAACGTTCCTAATACTAGTACATTCATTGCGACAAAGGTACAGAAAATTCATTGGTCATTTTTAATAATTTATATAGGTTAAATTCTAAAGCAACATGTTGATGTGATCTATGCATGAACTGTTGGTGGACCGCATTCTAGTGGGCGCATTCCAATAAAAAAATTGCCTAAATATTTGATTATCTAATTTGATTATATAATTACTGTCAAAGAGTAGCATTTTTGTTACATTATTGTATTGCTTTCATTGGAGGCTCATGTACAAAAACATGAAATTACAGATATGTTAACTTTATACTTATTTTTTTATATGGCTGTTGTGTTAATTTTTAATGCGAAATGATATCAAAAATTTTAATTTCAGATAAATAATCATTCATTCAAAAAAAGAGTCGGAGCATTATGGTCACGTATGCCATGACGACAACAAAACGCAGGAAATCTTAAACTATTATTTTATATAACCTTTTTATTTAATTTTTGAATTCGGATTGAGGATTTGATGAAATTTTAATAAACTTCCAATAATTTTCCACAAAAGTCGGCAAAATCCATTATCTTATAGATAAACGGTAAACTGTAAGAAACATTTAATTTGAAATTATAAAACTAGATGTTGCTGAAATGTAATCAATGATTAAGAGAGTACCAGACTTTATTTGTTCGAGTAAAACGTGATGAAATAATAAAAAAATTTACCTTTTGTATTTCTTTGAGCTTCCAAACTTGTAGTGATATTATTTGTAAGAGCCCTGACAGAGTCAGTAACAGTGATGTGAGCGGTTGGGTTGACAGTGTTTACGTTCGTGATATATGCTGAGGGCGTTGGAGTTTTATTAGTAGGAGCTGCTTGTTCTGTTTTGAAGATTTCGACTTCTTTTGACAGATCAGAGAGAAATTCTTCCAAATTTTCGAAATCATCTGAAAACAAATAAAAGATTCAAGTCCTCTTCTAAAACATTTTCAAGCAACGTTGAGTGGAACACTCAGAAGAAGGCTCTGTACCTGCAACCACCTAGAGACGAGCAGGGTTCCTAATAGAAAAAAGTGTCTAAACATCTTTTGTTAAGCCTGTGTCATTGGTGAATCGCATCAACAAGACGTGTTCCCCTGTATGACCAATGCTTGACGAAATAAAATTTCTGATTGAGATAGATTTGTTGGAAAGGAATGATTTTTCATGTTCGGCCGAGCCTACCCAAGTTATTGTTGCACAATGGCATAAGTAGTGGACATGGAACAACGAATCGAAATTTCAACATTTTGGCAAAAATTTCAGTTGATGAATCTGGCTTTTGATCTATGGTTCATCCCATGTTAATTAATATTCGACGAATGAGCATTGTTGCTTTCAACAAAAATATCTGAATAGAATTTTAAAATTTAGAATATTTTTTTAGAACATTGCAACTAGCTGGGCAATTCTGCGCAATCTATATCTGTTCGCTTTTGCGTTGATAAAATATTAAAATTGAAATAAGACCAATTGCTAAATTTACAGAATTATCGATTCGAAAAAAACAATTTGAAAATGATTCGAAGTTCAAATGATTCGTTCAGTGATATTATGAGCAATTACGTTTTGTCAACTATGAGTCCCTGATGGATCGCGCCGTCAAGTCGAGGTTCAGCGGTGAGTCACGCCCGACAGTAAAAGGTACTGGTTGGGATGATTCGATAAGCCCTCTTTTGTTTCCTAGCCTTTATATTCATAATGTTATTTCTCAGTTGAATTGAAATTCTGTTGATATGCCAAATAAACTACTACCAAACGATATTAAACATTCTATAATAAATTTGTATTTAAATATAAAATCGCATACTTTATATTATAGCACGTTATTTTTTATTATAATTTGCTTACAAGAATGTGGAAAGTAGAAAAATTCTACTAGCAACGGCCCTCAAAGTTGAAAATAACCACCCTAACAAAGAGTCTTGAGTGGTCACTACCCTGGGTCAAGCCACCATTTTCTGTGATGCTTTTTTTAATTAGAATGCAGTCACTGATACTACAATTTAAAGCACCTTTTAGTTACAAGAGAGGACGTTAGTTGGTTCCTTTTAATCGCTGCTTCCTGTCTTGCTTAGAACAATTCTAACAAAAAGAAATTAAATATTTCACCTGAAAATTTATTCACTTGTTGTTGACAACCAGAGGTTCCGTTCTAAAATCAAATTCCTGATGATTCGAATTTTATTTCATAATTTATTGTGACCATTATTTAAATAACCGAATAACCATATGGGTATTTTCATTCGTGAGGCGAACTAAATACACGTGTGAGTATGTTGCGTTTATAAGATTTATTTTATATTAATCTTACGTTTCACATTTGCACAAAGCAGTAAATATATTTCTTCACATTATTAAAATAACCGACTTGTTTGCTATTTCAATCCAACTCTAATTTTTCGTGTTATTCCGAGTATTGTTATTTTAACGTAATTCATCGATATGGCAATTCCAGGTCTATAGAAGCAGGAAATAGATAAAAAGGGTTGACCTACATGCAAGATTTTATAAATGGTTTATTTAAACTATTGAAAACTCGTACGAAAATATACAGTGGGTCTTAGAAAAAATTGATGCACTTCCTTTTTTATATACAAATAACTTTTTCATTGTTGAATTATTGAATTGAATTATTGGAGTAAATATCACTCTCAACAATTCCTCTCTATCCGGACTTGGACAGGATCTACACAAGAAAACATCATCAAGTTCCAGAAGCATCGAATTTTCACTTTGCAAATTAAAAAACTCAAAGAACATTTTCTTTTGGACAAATTTTATATCGCGCTGTTCCAATAAAAAAAATATTTTTTTTAAGTATGCGCCACATACGGACCGCGTTCTTTCGACGCTATCCAACAGTGACACATACTCGACTTTTAACTTTTAAAAAAATTACGATTAACGTTTATTATTTGATAACTATATTCATACTTGTCAAAACAAAATCATTTAAAACTTCTCCGAGGGGATAAACGTCAAATTACCTCCCAAGTAGTTTCCCATTTCTCCGATAAAAGAGTCCAAGATGGTTTACCGTCACAGATTGTCGAAATCCAGCATTCTTTTGCTGTGAATATAAAAAATCATATGAGCGCTTTCGCTAGTACATTTTTTAAAATCTGTGAATATGAATGATTTCTTATTCCTTTTTAAAATCCGATTCTGAGTTAACTAAAAAGGAATGCCGATGTAATCGAATCAAAGAACATAAAATTATTTAGCACAATTTCCATATTTTTTCTTGAAGCTCATACTTCCCTTACGCAACATATTGTTGAATCCGAATAACGTTAAGGCAATTACGATACTGGTATTTTAAAAGGCAAATACGTGACCTTTAGTCGGTTCTTTCTTATCGCTGCTTCCTATCTTGCTTAGAACATTTCTAATAAATAAATTAAATATTTCACCTGAAAATTCTTTCATTTGTTGTTGACCTCCAGAGGTTTTGTCCTAAAATCAAAATCAAGTTCAATTCTCAAATTGAATTCCATAATTTAATCTGACCATTATTAAAATAGTCTTATAACCATATCAGTATTTTCGTGTGTGAGGCTAACTAAATATACGTGTGCGTATGTTGCGTTTATAAGATTTGTTTTATATTAATCTAAAGTTTCACACATGCACAAAGCAGTAAATACATTTCTTCACATTTCCAAAGCAACCGACTGGTTTGCTATGTCAATCCAACGATAATTTTTAATTTTTAATTCTCGTTTTATTCCGTTGTTTTGAGTTTTGTAGAAACGCAAAGCAATTCAGACGTGTATTTTTATAACAAAAAGTTTTCATTCTCAATTCAACTTTTAGAGTAAATATCACTCTTAACAATGCCTCTGTATCCTCACTTGAACAAGATCTACACAGGAAAACATATTAATATTGGAGAAGAATCAAATTTTCTCTTTGCAAAGTATAAAACTCATAAAACATTTCCTTTCGAACAACTTTCATAACGCTCTGTCCCAATCAGAAGTTTTATTGTGTCAAGCATGAGCCTCAGATGGGCCGCAACTCATCGACGCAATCCATCAGTGATACATACGCGATAAAGTAACCTTTAAACAAAATTACGATTCGTGTTTATTATTTAATATCTATGCTCATACTTCACAAAAAAAAAAAATCATTTGAAACTTCTCCAAATGGATAAACATCAAATTACCTTCCAAGTAGTTCCCCAATTCTCCGATAAAAGTTTCCAAGACGGTTTACCGTCACAGATTGTCGAAATCCAGCATTCTTCCGCTGTAAATGTAAAAAGCGAAAGTCTTATTGAAATTCTATGTTTTTATTTTTATCTTTATTATCTTTGTTCCAGAACCTTGGATTTTCCGTAAAAATTCAGTAGAAAGTAACGCCAATTTATTCCAATCAAATAACATAAAATTACTTTGCACAATTGCCATATTTTTCTTAAAATTCATGCTTCACCAACAATTGTTGACGAAGGACAATATTAAGGCAATTTCAACAGTGGTATTTTATAAGACAAATCCGTCACATTGTTTCTTTAGTTGACGCCAAACAATATTAAAACAAGTTCAATGCTTAAATGTCTTGAAACAATAAATATACTGGAGCCCCAATTACAAATTTTGTTTTGTCAAGCATGTGCCACAGGTGGACTGCGTTCCATCCAACGCAATCCATCATTGAATCATTTTTGTGGCTCATCATTGTGGCTGGCAGACGTGATCACCTTCACATTTATTTAGTGGAAATCGGATATTTTCAAACCCAAATGAATGTATTACAAAGACGTTAAATCTCACCGTGAACGAAAAGGAAATATTGGATTAAATAATTTATTCCAATAGATTTTTAGATTATTTATAGTGATATTTTGTCAAAAATTTTCACTTTCCATTGTTCGTGTAGTCGAACCATCTACTGGGAACTTATTAAAGACACGTGATAATGAAAGATCTGTTAATTTATTGCAAATTATGAGAGATTTAACAACTTGAAGTTTAAATATGTTTTCGTTTTCAACTCATATAAATGAGTATTTTGCTTTTTTGTACAAAAAATTCATTAGTCAAACATGCGTGTAGCTTTTTCAAGCCCCTTGTCTCCGATTCAACTGAAAGGTTCTTATAAATCGGTATAAGTTATGCTAAAAAGCCCGGCAATAAAATTCTTTCTTAATTGAATTTAAGTTTAACATGCTGGACAAACCAATATTTCACTCATGCTGGCGCACGCATGCTGTGAAGTCGGTCGATTTGTCGCCCGATGAAGATAAATATGTGAGGAAAAGAAAAGGTAAACTTACCGATAGCTTCCAAAGTAAAGAGTACAAGTATCCACAAGACATTTATGGTGAGTTGATCTGCGTTCATGATTTAGTATAATACTGTTGCTTTAAACTTTGGAATATTGAATTATCAAACAATTCCGTAAACCAGATAATGGAACAACAGAAACCAAACTAAGCCACAATAGCTATACGATCAATATGAATTTTTCTGTGTTGACTTTATATAATAATGTATATATAATTGTCCACATACGCGTACCACCAATATTTTTTCTCAAAATGTTTTGTTGCAAAAAAATTTCTCTCATTTTCTAATAAACGTAGAAATATCAATATCGAAATTTGATATTTTCTCTCGAATATACAACATTCAACACCAATGGAAAATTACACGTAAATCACCTGACGGACCATTTTTGGTAAAAAATACATTCAGGGATAAAACTACATTTTTAAACTCGATTATTTCAACTTGTTTTTGCAGATGAGGAAGAATTATTGTAGTGGCTGACTTAATAATTAAAATTACAATTTGCAAACTGCAATTTTTCTATATATAATACTTACATAGGTTTCCAAGGTCTGTTTCCCGTGTAATGTATCCGATCACTTGTTTTATACTGGAAAACATTTTATGCGTGAGCTAAATGCATAATAAAACAAGTTTGCGGTTTCTATTAATTAAAATTTTTTCAATGAATATATTTTATTTTTTACACTATGATTCGAAAACGATATTTGTATTTTCGGAGCATCAAAAGTAACATATGAACTCGCAAGAAACTGTTTAATCATGATGCAAACGGGGTCGTATTCTTATTGTCATCTCTTTGTTTCTTGTTAAAGAGTTTAAAAATGCATAACGCAATACTGAAGCAAACAGGGTCGTATTCTTATTGTCATCGCCTTGTTTCGGGATAAATACGATGAACAATGAAGTGAGACTTCGTCGAACTCTGCTTATCATAGGGCAAACAGAGTCGCGCACTTTTTGACGCTTTATTTTGTGTCAAAGGACGAAAGAGTTGGTCATCATCTCAATACCGTATCATCAAAAATATAGTCTATTATCTATTATTATAATATCTATTATCTATTCCACTTTTTACATAGATTTCAATGACTTAAGACCAAATGACGCATATACCCGAACAGAACTTTAAATTTATCAACCATGACGAACGGATATATTCTCGCCTCGGCTGCGCAATCCCAAATCACTCAAACTTAATAAAATATGATAGTGGAATAATGATTGGTTAATGTACAGTAAACTAATATGACAGCTTTCTGATCAATCTATTAATTATAGAGCAACTAGGTTCGCATCCGCTTACTTGCGCTAAATACTCAGCTAACATTTTTGGAATCCAGGTATTAGTTTAATATTAACAAATATCTTATTGAAATGCTGAAGCAAAAATGTTAAGTCATAATTCCGAATATATCTCTCAGAAGATTCAAAAAGCTTTTACACCATCAACACTGCTATTTAATAGCAGAGTTGCTGTTGTTGAATCTTTTTGACAACCTCTATTATATTTAAATTTTCTTCTGATGAAAACCATTTTCTTTAAGCGGAGTCGTTGTGGATGGGCTTATTACCTTTGTAATCTGTAGTGCTATACTGATTAGGGATATTCTCTCCAGACAGGGCCACCCTTATCAAGAGGATCTACCGACTGAGAGTAAATCAAAGGTAATCATTATCTCTAGAAATGGTAGAGTTCATACTCTTTTCCAGGGTAGTTACCACTCGGTGCATTCAACGATGATAGTGGAGTTCCTTTTGAATGTTTCCTGCTTAGCGTGCAGTTGCCGGTTTTTTTCACATATTTGAACGCGTCCCAATAAAGTCAGTGGACCCCAGACCAGTACACCCCGTGATAGGGGGGGATCTAACGATCCTAGCGTTCGTGGGTTGAGGGGAAACTTTTTTCTGTGAAATCATTCCTTGCGAAGAGAATAGTCCTGACGTCTTTGCACTCTGCGAGACTAATCTCAATCCTGGAATCTCATCTTCTGATTTCGGGGTTGAGGGTTATTTATCGCTTATACGCAAGGATACTCCAAGGCATATATATAGACTTGCTGTCTACGTTCCTAGCAATCTGCCTGCAGTTCGTGCATTTGCTTCGAGTCTACATCACCTCAAACCGATCTCCCTCAACTCAAGATTGTTCTGTCCTTGCCACACCGCCGCAACGTTGCCTCACTCTGTTCATTTCACAGATATTATAATGGTATTTGTTCAATAGAGCTTTGTGCTCTCGTTCCTCCAAACACAATTTTTAATCGGCCAACACGATTGGCTACCAATTCGCAACTATTCACTGTGGAGGTTCCGCAATATCATAAAAAAGCAAGAAGCTTTTTTCCTAGAATCTCTAAACTTTGGAATTCCTTGCGTTCTTGTTGATCTACAAGGCTTCGAAATTCGACTTAATAGAACTCAATCAGAGATGTTCCTTAGTTCCTATTCGCGCATATCATGTTTCTCTGCACTTTAGTGGCTTCAGGAGAATTTTCAAGTATGATTTGTCTCCTGCGGCCATACTTTGAGTGACTTTTAATATTTATAAAAAAATATGTCTAAAAAAATGAAAAAACAGAATTGATATATTTTTCCTGGGCATTTTTTATATCCTAATTCTTTTGATACAAACGTTCACAACAAAAACTACAATCTTTCTATCCCTCTTTGACACTATTAGTAATCGGTAATATTTAACCAAATAGTAGTATACGATGTTAGATCAAGAACGTGAAAGTGCTGGGTATCCACTGAATTTAGGCATAAAAGTGGCGTTCTTCCACAAGATCAGAGAGTGAAACGGATTGAATGGTGTTTGTGGTTAATTTAATGTATCGTCGCATTTTTATAGTGTAGTATTATAGAATGGACCGTAAAAATGTGAAAAGGGTATGACGAGCGTTGTTTCACCCTGGGGGATAAGAGAGAGAGAGAAGTTAATCGTTTGGGCATTGTCGTAGGTGTTAGGGAGAGTTCATAGCGCGCTGATGTCCGTGGAACGATGTATAGAATTAATGGATGAAAGTGGAAAAGGGGTGAAAATGGTTGTTGGGAAATATTGAAAAATATTTGTTATCGGGGATGTATCGTGGGCCTATCATAGAGAGGGTTTCGAAACTGTTATCGGTTGAGATTGAACAGAGAGTGATAGAGGGTCTTGGAAATCGCTCACGCCCAAGATAGAAGTTGTATATAGTTGGTTTCGATATTCAACCCACGGAATTACTTGATGGTCAAAGTTAATATAGACGTAGTGTTTGAATTCTGTCGAGTGAACAACGTCTGTCCAACTTTGGCAACAGGTGGGCAAATTGCTCATTGGAGGGACGGTGGAGCAAAGAGATATGTTGTCGGGAAGGAACATGCTAACGTATCGCTATATCACCGTACACAGTAGGTATGTCAAATAACTTCTGGATATTGAAAGAAAATTAATATTGGACATAACGTACGCGCAAATCATTCACACGTGCTACGTGCAAAAAATAACCTAGAAAATATGCCGTGCGTGGGCGGTGTATAAAACGCGCTTAGAAATATGTTTTTATACAAGTGTTGTACGGATTAAATGCTTAAAAATATTTATCCGTCTCCGAATGCACGATTCGACTAATATTTTGACCGCTATACAAAGGACGGAAAATGTAGCAACTTTGAATGCCTTTTTGCCCGAAATAAGAAACTCTTGATTAATTTGGCGAATTGTACATCTTTCCTAATTTTATGAAAATAAAATTATTATCTTTTAACGGGTCGAGTACTTTCCCCTTTCAAATCCAAGTGAACATGCTTAATTTCATTCGCCTGTTCCATGACCAACGTCTGCTGCATCTACCTCGTATTCGACACTTACAAACACCATGTCACAGAGATCAAACATGAGTCACAGATATATTCTCGCCTCGGCTGCGCAGTCTTAAGTGACTCAAACTTATTTAAATATGATTGCGGAAAAATGATTGGTTAATGTGCATTAAACTAATATGACAGCAATCATATCAATCTATTAGTTATAGAGCAACTAGATTCGAATCCGCATATTTTCGCTAATTACTCAGCTTACATTTTAGGAATCCTTGCCTTGGAATTGATGAATTCATTCATCATCGAAGATTTCAGGTGATGCCCCACTCTGTCCCATGGTTTTCAACGTCTTGCTCGTGCCGCAATAGAGGCGAGAAATCATCGTTTCCCCTGCTATCGGCGACATTCCAACAGCGATAATAGACGACTTTACAGAAAGGCTCGGAATAATTGTATAAGAATTTTCAGAATTGCTAAAACACGATACATGGAATCCATCAAATCCAAAATTTCAGAACAAAAATTGGGTTCCAAAGATTTTTGGACAATAATAAATAATGTAATGAACAGGGGTAAATCTAGTCTTCCTTCTCTTTTAAGTGGCGCTGAAATTGTGTGTTTGCCAAGATTTTTTCTAATAACCGCAGCCTTTGTTTGATGTCTGGTACCTCACCACCTAATTTTCCAAATCGAACTGGCGTTACATTGAAAAACAGTCTGTAACTCCGCTACTTGTCTCTAGAATGATTGGCAAACTTGATTCGAACATATCTCCTAGTCCTGACTGCATTTCATCTGTGATTTTGAAGATTCTTTCACCTCAGTTGTGCGTCGTTATTTTGACCAAATTGTTTAATAAATGCCTCCAAGAATGCACCTTCCCCAATACATGGAAATTTGTAAATATTGCTCCGCCTTTCAAAAACTGTGGCGAACGAACTGCATCCAATAAATATAGTCCAATTAGTCTGTTACCAATTATCAGTAAAACATTTGAATCAACTATTATTAATAAAATTTCGGTTCTCTATATCGAGCTTGCCATTATCTCACTTCGAAATCATTCTCCATTTGTACAAATCACTGAACGACCCTGCATGGCGTATTGCTGTAACAATTGGGACAGTGCCGCAGTCACAGGAGTAGACATGCTCGGCCGTATTCAACGACGTGTGATCAATATTCTTGGTCTTAAATTTTAATCTGGTCTGCAAAGTTTGCCACACCGCCGCAACGTTGCCTCAATCCTTTTATTCATATATATATTATAATGGACTTTGTTTAGGGAAGCCTTATGCCCTCGTTCCTCCGAACAAAATTTCCAATCGTTCAAGACGATTGGCTACCAATTCTCAACTATTCACTGTGGAGTTTCCGCAACAACACAGACAATTTTATTTTTATGCAAGAAGCTTTTTTCCAAGAGTCTCTAAACTTTTGAATTCCATTTCTTCTCGCTGCTTCCGTGTTCGTGTTGATTTACAAGGCTTTGAAACTCGCGTTAATGGACATTTATCATAGATGGGTGTTCCTTAGTTCCAAATTCCGCATTTCATGTAGACCTGCACTTTAGTGACTTCAGGAGAATTTTCAAGTATGATTTGCCTCCTGCGGCCTTGCTTTTAGAGAATTTTAATAAAAATAAAAAATACTTTAAAAAAAGGGAAACAGAATTGATATATGTTTCCTGAAATTTTTTTAAATCCGAATTATTTTGAATCAAACGTTTAACACAAAACTACACTCTTTCTATCCTCTCTTTAACACTTTTATTATCTTGTGAGATTGAACCAAAGATCATTAAAGTATGTTAGATCGAGAGCGTGAAAGTGGAAGAAATCCACTGATTTCGTGCATTGAAGTGGCGTTCCTCCACCAACTCAAACCGGGAAACGAATTGGACGGTGTTTATGGTTAATGTAATATTTCTCCGAGTTTTTCTAGTGGGATATTAGTGGATGGATGATAAAAATGTGAAAACGGTATGAAGAGCGATGTTTCCTCTGGGGGATCAGAGAGAGAGAGAGAAAGAGAAATTAATTGCTTGGGCATTGTCGTGGGTGTTTGTGAGGGTTCATAGCGCGCTGATGTCCGTGGGTCGATGTTTATGATTAGAGGATGAACGCGTGAAAGAAGTGAAAAGATTGGTGAAAAGGGTGCCATCGGGTGTATCGTGGTCCGTATCAGAGAGAGAGAGTTTGGAAACTGATATCGGTTGGGATTGAAGAGAGAGAGAGTGAAAGAGGGAAGTTGATAAAATATAAAAGTTGTATGTATTGGTTTCGGGATTCGACTCTAGTGAACAACTTCAATCCAACTTACGCAGCAGCGGGCCAACATATGATACCGAGGTGGGGCTTTCCTACGTATTGCTATGTCACTGTACACAGTAGGTATGTCAAATACCTTTTGGAAATTGGAAAAAAATCAATATTGGCCAATGCTCGTTGACTCACTGAAAACGCCGTACAGTGGTAACGCACGAGTCTAAAAATATGTTTTTATTCAAGTATTGTAAGGAAAATAAACGTCTTCTGCATATACTTCCTATTCGACAACACCTACAAACACCATACCACAGAGAAAGGGAGCGAATCTGTCTACTGTGAGAATTTCCAGTCTCCCAGGAAAAGGGATGAGTGTGCCAGAAATACGTATTGCAACTTGCCTAAAAATCCATGGCGTTATCATCGAATCAAAATTCTCTCCTTCTCCATTCTCGTTTAAGTAAAAGGCTACCCAGTCCCATCGCTTTGAGGATTCGGATCTGTGTTTATGATGTAAGCTGAAGGATATATTAATTCGCTTGATAATGTACCCTGGAATATATCTTTCGCGACAAGGTTAGATGATAATATTTCGTCGCTTTCTAGATTGCTTATCCCGAATAGTCAATAAAAACGTTTCTACTTTTTGATATTTCTATAAGATTTTCATATTACATAAACAATAAAAGACTGGCGGTTCTTGGTAAGGCTTCTGCAAAATGAACTTCGATTGTTTAATAAGGTTAAAATGTGTGTTTTTTCTCTACAAGCTTGGACAGAGATCAAAGCAAAACAAGGTATATCCATTTTCGTAGTCGTTTAAAGTGATGCCGTTTCCTTCATTTTTGAAAAACTGCCCTGTTTCGGTGAATAAAGATAAGTAACTCTGAATAGTGTGACTTCTGCGTAAATTTGGATCAAAGGGTTTGCTTTGAATCGGATCTCCGCCGACGATTAGCGAAAGGAATTTTATGTCGTAATTTTAAAATGGAATGAATTTTTAGAAAAGCGCGAATTATAGGCGTTGTTGTCCACGAATCCAACGACATAGCATTAGGAAGCACTTAGGAAGCCCCCCCCCCCCCCCCAAAAAAAAAAGACTCTCTAGGCTGAATGTAAGATTTCCTTATGCAATTTAGCATCATTAAACATCTTCTTATGAATTATTTTGCTGTACCTTTAGAAATCGCGCGAAATTGCCCTACATAACCGCGGAAATTAGCTTCACTTGTCTCACGACCAACGCAGCATCCCGTGTTTTGATTCTGAATGTTGAATAATCCGTTGCCATGCGAGAGAAAGAATCGTTGGCGCGTATGAGTTTTAATTTCATTTCCATCCCATTGATTAAATATCGACTTTGAAAAAACATATCTAAGTGCAGTTTGTCCACCATCTCACAAATCCCACTTTGTGGAAAACGCTGTTTTCTCTGATCAAAACCCACATTTACCTCCGCTCGGCTATTCATATGTTCTGACATAACACTCGCTCACCTTTTGCGGCTGGGCCATAACTAAGAAGAGTTTCCAGATAAACTCGATAAAAATACTAGGTGGTCGAGGTTGAAATGAGTTTTCCTTTTAAGGCCAGATCCACTTGTGCCTACATTGTGTTCAGTAAATACTAATTAATGGTACAACATCAGCATTGTCTGCTTGTGGCTACGTTCACAAGTAATTGAATCGGTCCCCATCAGTGATAGAAATCATGGGTTCGTATTCGACCAACCTTTCAGTTACCACACTCGTTCGAGTAGGGTTGAAGTGAAATAAACTGAGTTCGCTTTTGGCGCATTCACATGAGTGGGGGTGGATCAGACTTGTCATCTTAAGAGAATATATCTTTCTCTGTGAGACCTTTCTTCCTTTTGCGTTTACGCTGACTGAAAAAGTTTTTTGTTTTTTTTCTTTTTTATTCGTTTGCTTATCCGGTTCGCCAGGTTCGAATCCATCAACAGCCCTTCCGATCAAGCGTTCTACAGCATGTTTTGAACGTTCGATGGCTGCGTGTTTAACAATTTTATCATATAGAACATCGTTAACTACTTGAGCCCTTGTTTGAATTACCTGCCGACCCAACTCTTTTACCCCACTTTTCATCAGAGGCAAGACAGCCCTACCTAGACTACTTAAAATACTCCCCAATACTGAGCCATTTTGAATATAGGAGTCCATGGCCAACTTGATTTACATAGTAGTTTTCGAATAATTTTGTGTTTGTAATATATGGATATTTGCTTTCGGATACTAGTTATAGCTTTACCTGCCCTAGGCCTACCATCGTCTCTCAATAGAAAAGCAATTCCGCTTCCCAGAAGGTGATGTGAATTTCGCGTATCTCTGCCTCATTATGTTGATTCTGATTGTGTATTTATAAAGAGAAAAGTGGTAAATTAATCTTTCATTGCCGCGGTATACATTTATAAATCATAGGTCCATGACTTGACCAGCGACTCGTAAATGCATGACCTAACCTGGCTACTCCAAACTACTGATAATCGATTTGAATCAAAACTCTAAATCTTAGTTTTGGTAAAACAAGGACTCGAACTCGTACTTCCTCGACTCGACTTGTTTTCGGATTCGAAGTAAAGTGACTCGTTCCGAACACTGATTGTAATTGATAAGCATATATAAATTGGGGATAGCAATAAATTTTATTCGTTTTTAAAATTCTTATGCCGCACATTAAATTTCCTATTTGTTTTTAAATTGTGTGAATCAAAAAGCTCAATGATTTGAGGTAAAGAAATTGATAAAATTAAATATCTGCATAAAAAATTGCTTACGGCATTATTCACAGGTATTCAATTTCCATGGTAATAATGTATGTGAAATCATATTTATTGGTATAAATTGCTATAAATTGAGTTTTGATTCGAAATTTTAGGCAGCACAAAATTTTCAGTTTCCAAATCTTTCTTATTTTAGTTTATATTTTTTTTTGAGCATTTTTAGATGTTTCTCTCTGATTTAACCACCATGGTTTCGAGTTTATTTCGCATCATAATTTACCAAATTGACATCGGCTAGATGAATACATTTCCGGCAATCCAGGTTGGGCACATCTGCTCGTGGCCGCATAGATTCCGATTTTCTGGCTGTGACGTTCCAAATAATTTGGTATAAAAACGTTTTCATTTAACGTTTTTGTAGTTCAGGGCAATTAGTTCATGGGTCAATTATGCGATTACCGGGTATAAGATTTGGAATTATTTTATTGTGAGAACAATAGATCGAATGTTTAGAATATAATTAATTTATCATCTATCATTTATCTAAATCAATGTAACTGTCAGAAAAATAAACCAGCTAAATGTATATTTGACTAGTCTGGGTGATATTAGAAGAACTTTTCGGCGGAATCCATGCCCGTTCCGCATGAGATAATGACTGTTACTATTAACTAAAGTTTTCAAATATATTATAATATTCTACAAAAGATTTTCAATTTTTTACCTATTGATACCTAAGTAGGGTGGTCAATCAAAAACAATATTTTGACAATTATGACCCATAGCTGGATCACGCCTTCACTCCGTATTACATTATTATACCATACCTGACTAAACATTTTTGATTGCTTACCATTTTCTCTATTGTAAATTTGGAGATTTCCTAAGTCCCATGTCTTGTTTTAATAAACTGCAGTCATTGGAAAGTTGGAAAATAATTTTTAATACACAGGCCCATTTTGGTTTATGTTCCTGAAAATGATATGTCCAACGTTGTTTAACATGAACTTTTCAATTCGAACTTTTACTTTGTAGAAAAAAGTAACAAAAACAGTTGGTGCACGAATATCCAATTCCAATGATTATTGTTTATTTTTCTATCGTAAAAATAATAAATCAACAAATTACAAAACAAATAGATAATTAGTAAAACTGTGAATCACCCTTGCAATTTCAAAATGATAAAATAACAAAAACAATAATTAAAAAGAACAAAAAATAAAAAACAATGCAAATTATCAAAATTCAACTCTTTCAACTATTTATTTTGCTTGTAATAGTGTGTAGCATCTAGAACATTTTGGATGTTTAATGCGGATAATTATTTTATATTATTTGTATGACTAACAAGATTTTGTATTTTGCACAACAGATAACGAATATAATTGTAAATAAAAATAAATCGATTACCTAGGAAAAAGAATTCATTAAAAAGAATAAAAATTTTATATTCATTTTAAGACTGTGTTGACAGGTTTGGGCAGCTTGGAAATTGAAAAAAAATTGTGCTGCTCAAAATTAAAAAAAAATCAAATTATAGCAATCTCTGCCATTGAATATAATTTCAAATGACTTGACACCATGGAAATTTAATACTTGTGATACAAGCTACAAGCAATTTTTCTGATCTTACTTAATTTTTTTAATTTATTTACCCAAATTATCAATTATTTCGAACCCCAAAAACGGAAAAAAAAACTAAAATTCTGTGAGTGGCGCAAAATGAAAAAACCGAATTTAAAAAACGTTCAGAAAATGTAATTCAGGTTTCAAGCAATTTTATGCAATCATAGGTATTTTGAACCATTTTCAATAGATTCAAAACTTTGGTCTTTGTAATAAACAAAAATCCTATATGTTTTTCAGAGTTGGGAACAAGCAACTCCAAGGCACGTCGAGTCAGGCATTTACGAGTCTCAAGTCGAGTCACGAGACTATCTATTCAGCAGCAATAAAATATTAATATACCAACATTGGGGATATTAATGCAAATTTCACTTCGGCTTATGGGAGGTGGATTTTCTTATATGATGAGTCATGTAACTAAAAGGTTAACTAAAGCGTTTTTAAAAGGCGATTGCAGACTCGGTAAAAATTCTAATCCTTTCCCAATTGAATTTCATAAATTATATTTTTATTTCAAGTTTTTCAAGTCAAGTGCGGGACGAGTCATTTAGCTAAAAAGCATTCAAGTCTTTGATTCGCGTCTCCCCAGCCCTGATATTGATACATTTTAAATTGCACCAGCAATAAAATAAATATGATGTTTTGTAGATAAAAAATTAATGACGAGTAAATAAAATAGAAAAAAGTAAATTGGCAGTTCATCTCATTTCTAGTGCAAATCTACACTGTGACAATATTCAAGTGAATTTACTGTTCGTTTGCTCTAATTGCATAATTTAAAATCGTTTATTGATGCGATTTATGCCAAGTATGGGATATTTGTGGACCGGACTTCGGCCAAGTTTGTTAATCAACGTAGAAAATTACAATTAACATAATTCTTTTTGTTAAGTGAATTCTAAAGTTATGTTTTTGAATACATAACTTTGGATTATACTTGGAGTTCATCAGAAATTCCATTATTGTGAATTATTTAACATTTATCTTTTTGTTTTCTTACTTCAACTGTGCATTTTTGCAGTGCTCATAACGATATATCATTTTGAAATATTTTTTGAAATGTGTTAAATTTGAAGTACGATATTGAAATAAATATTTCGAGGTTTCAAAATTGAGTGGAATATTTTTTTATGGTTAAAATAAACAAAATTTAAACAACAAGGAAAGTTCGTGTATGTATAAAGGCATTATAAAAATCAATTCAGATTTTCAACTTTTTCAGACTCAGAATAAAGTCTCAAAACATCTCTGATAGCATGAAAATGCATAGCTTAATGTAGCAAATATCCAGTCCAAAAACCTAAACAGTTTTAGATCTTTTAAAACACCTAGTGTTAGAGAATGAGCGAAAATTCATTACTTAAAATTGCATATAAAACGTCGAGTCAGACAAGAGATACACGCTCTTGAATACAATGATGTCTACAGGTTTGGCCGTGCATGTGGAATAAATTTTTATTCGCCTATAAGTGTGAGTGCCAGAAAGAGTTTAGAATATAAACAACTTTAAAAATAAACGTCTATCTAATTTAATATTTGATAACAAATAATTAAATATTTATTGAATTGCCATCTGACTTCTTTATGCACTTCATGCTTGACACCATAAATAGCGGAAAGCATTTATGTGAGTGGTTTCTGCCGACGGCGATGATACCACTTCTTTTTTTTTCATCTATTACGGAAGGCAGAAAATACATATCTTCTTCAAGTTTATGGTGAGCAGTCATCTTGATGAGTTGCTTTCACTTTTCCATAAATCTCAACTACATCGCTTGTTGGAGCCATGAAGTAATCACGAGGACAAATGCATTTTGTGGTGAACAATACTTCGATTTCTCTCTCGTTGATAAGTCGATCCCAGAGCAGAAAGTTTTGTACTGTTCCAGAAAATGCCTGATGAGGTTCAAAACTTCCACCTCTTGTATCTTGCTCTTGACCTATTATTGCGATCCCGTTTCCTGGTATGATTTTTTTGTCCAAGCTGAATATGCTTCGATCGACAAATGATCCGTTTAGGTATATAATGGCGTCATCTGTTAACGTAGAAATGAGAATGCAGAGAAACGATTTTGTTGTGATGACCAGAGGAATTTTTAGTAACTGTTTCTTGTTATTCACAATAATGTGTAGAAACTTTTTGAATTTAGGAAAATATACCACTATTGAGTTGCCGTTAGAACTACTTTCCCCGGCGTAGCTGAACAAAGATCCAGAAATACTTTCTCCAAGTAACGGTGTGATCCAGGCACAAATAGATACATTTGTTAAGTCGGTCATTGATGTGTTGAATTTAACGTAATCTGAGATTTGGTTGGAATTAGGGAAATGATAGGTGGTTCGAGGACAATCTAAAACAAATTTAGATATATATATATTATTCAAGTTAAGATATATCAATAATGTATTCGACCGCATCCTGGTGGAGCGTTCAAACGAAAATAATAATTGGCTAAATATTTGATTATAAAATTTTCTTTGTATATATCAAAATAAAATTACTGTCAAAAAGCAGAATTTTTTTTAACAATATTGCATTGCTTCTATTGGAGGCTTATGCACAAAGACATAAAATTCCAGAAATGTTAACTGTATACCTATTTTTTATATGGCTGTTGCTGAAAGAGCCAATTGTCAACTCAAAATGAAATCATAGCATTGTAATTTCAGATAAAATGAATCAATCATTTTAAAAAAAAAAGTAGGAACAGTATGATCACGAAAGCGATGGCGACGAAAAAACGCGGGAAATCTTAAAAAGTAAATTTTTATATAATATTTATTTTTATTTTTTGAATTCAAACAATGGGGATTTGACGAAGTTTAAAATTTTTAATAAACTTCAAGCAATGCGACAAATAATTTGCCACAAAAAGGCACCCATATCCATTAGCTGAAAGACGGTAAACTTTGAAAAACATTTAGAATTTGAAATTGATTCGAATTGGTTTAAAACTATTCAAAAGACCATTTTGTTTATGTCAATGATTGAGAGCGCACCTGATATTATTTTTTCGAATGAAACGTGATATTATTTTTTCGATTGAAACGTGATAAAATAATAAAAAAATGAACCTTCCGTATTTCTTTGAGCTTCCAAATTTGTAGTGATATTATTTGTAAGAGCACTGACATATTCAGTAACAGTGACGTTAGAGGTTGGGTTGACAGTATTTTCGTTTGTGATATTTGTTGAGGGCGTTGGAATCTTTATTTTATTAGTCGGAGTAGCTTGTTTTGTTTTGAAGATTTCGACTTCTTTTGACAAATCAGTGAGAATTCCTTCCAAAATTTCCAAATTATCTGAAAACAAATAGAAGATTCGAGTCATCATTTAATAAGTTTTTATAGCAACTTTTTGAGTGGAAGACTCAGAAGAAGGCTCTGTACATGCAACCACTTAGAGACAAACAGGGTTCCCAATCGCAAAATGCTGTAAAAACATCTTTTTTTAAGCATGTTTAATTGGTGAATAACGTCAACAAGACGTGGTCCAACTGTGACCAATGATTGATAAAATAAAATTTCTAATTGAGTTATATTTGTTGGAAAGAAATGAAAGGATTCAGCTGCTATAATAAAGTGCAGTGAGTGGTATCTGCCATGGGACAAATTAGGGACCAACGACGATTTTCTGCTATGGTTACTTGTTTATAGTGTAGTTACTGGTGCTACAATATAAAGCAACTCTGTGTTACCAAAGTGGCTGTTAGTTGGTTTCTTCTAATCACTGCTTCTTGTCTAGCTTAGTACAATTTTAAATAAATAAATGTTTCACCTGAAAATTTATTTGTTTGTTGTTGACAATCAGAGGTCCCGTTCTAAATTCAAATTCAGAATTATTCAAATTTTGTTCGTTAATTTAATGTGACGATTATTTAAATGGCCGAATAACCATATTAGTATTTTTATTCGTAAGACGAATAAATACACGTGTTCGTATGTTGCGTTTATAAGATTTTTTTTATATTTGTCTAACGTTTCACACATGCACAAAGCAGTAAATACATTTCTTTACATTTCCAAAGCAATCGACTGGTTTGCTATGTCAATCCAACGCTAATTTTTCGTTTTATTCCATTTGTTTGCGTTTTGTAGGCACGCAAAGCAATGCGAACGTGTATTGTTATTTTAACACAATGAATCAAAGCTGTTCCAATTAGAAATTTTATGTTGCCAAGCATGCGCCACATATGGACCGCGTCTCTTCGACGCGATCTATCAGTGACACATACCCGACAAAGTAGTTTTCAAAAAGGTTTCGATTTTTGTTTATTATATGATAACTATACTCGTACGTGACAAAACAAAATCATTTAAAATTTCTCCGGAGTGATAAACACCATATTACCTTCCAAGTAGTTTCCCAATTCTCCGATAAACGGGTCCAAGATGGTTTACCGTCACAGATTGTCGAAATCCAGCATTCTTTTGCTGTGAATGTAAAAAAAAAACATGTGAACGTTTTACTTAGTAGATTTTTTAAAATCTATGAATATGAATCGTTTTTTGTTCATTTTAAAATTCCACGCATCGTTCACTGAGAAGCAACGTCGACTTATTTGAATAAAAGAACATTTAAGGCTTTCGCTATTTAGATCTAGCATCAAACCTGCAAGAACTGAAGATCTAAATTCTTAGTCAAAAGGGTAGATAAAATCTTTTTGCTCCATGATTTTAGATTTTCCGCCAAAATTACCAAAAAAGTAATGCCAATTTATTTGAGTCAAAGAATAAAAAATTATTTAGCACAATTGTCATATTTTCTCTTGGAACTCATGCTTCCCCAACGATATATATTGTTAACGCAGGACAATGTTAAGGCAGTTTCGATAGGTGTATTTTAAAAGACAAATCTATGACATTATTACTTTAGTTGACGTCGTACAATATTAAACCAATTTTGGTACTGATATTCTAAAATTTAAATTCGTCACAGTGATACATCCAATGTTTAGATATCCTGAAACAATAAAATTACTGGTGCCCAATTACAAATTTTGTTTTGTCAAGCATGTGCCACAGATGGAACGCGTCCAGTCGACTCGTCTGACATCTTGTCATAAATTGCTTTTTAAAACGACTTTGAAGTTCTTTCATGATTGAATTTTAATTGAACATGCTTGTCAAACTAATAATTCACAAATGCTTTAATGCGTTGTTTTCTGGCAAAACTTGGCACAAGTCGGTCTATATTTTTTCAGATGTCCATAAGTGAGAAAACAATTAAGTGGACTTACCGATAACTTCTATAATAAAGAGTATCAGTATACACACAACATTCATGGTTATTTGATCAACTTTCATGATTGAACAGAATACTACGCTTTCAAACTTTCTAATATTAATTTATCCAACAGTTTCGTGAATGCGACAACGGGGCAACAGAAACAAACTATGCGACAAAAGCTATACGATCGACATGAATTCTTTTGTGTTGAATTTAAATAATATATAGTCCACATCCACATACCATCAATATTTTTTCTCCAAATTTGTGTTTTGCAACGAAATATCTCTCGGTTTTTAGTAAATGCGGAAATATTAATACTGAATTTTAAATGAATTCTCTCGAATATACAACTTTCAATACTAGTGGAAAGTTACAAGTTAATTACGTCACGTACAATTTCTTTTTCAGAAAATAAATTTAAACAAAAATCTCAGAGGATAAAAGTTTGGGGGTATGATGATCCATTTTGTGTAATTGTATAGCTTCCGTGTTTCTAATCACCAATTTTTGATGAGTACGTGTGCATAATAATATTAATCCTTTTAATTCCAGAGGACATAATAGCGTTTGGCCTATTACATTGCAGCAATTTTTTTTTTTTGTTATGCAAAATTATATTATATGACCATGGTATAATACCTGGGTCATGTTGCAAAAGGCGCAACATAATAACATTATTTGCAATCAATCCTGACCCAAGTACGGGCTTCAGAATAGTCCTAACGTATTTCCTGCGTGTCGTAACAGGCGACTAAAAGAAAGCATAATGAAGTGGTAGATAGTTTTCCATTGTCCAGGGTACTTTAACATGGCGGTTCAGTTCCATTCAGGATTTTTTTTCGGTTTAGAGTGCAGTTGCTGGTACTACGACTTTGAGTGGTTCTTCGCTATTGAGTGGCCGTTGGTTTGCTCCCTTGGGGAGCTGCATCCGGCCTTGCTTGAAATGAATCTCAATAAAAAATAAAAATTCACCAATCCGATGATTTTAAATAGATATTAAGTATTATCATGGTTTGTGACCAAGATTTTGCATTGTTTTCGGAAGCGGTTTTGAATCGACCAAATCTGCTGCCTTCAGAATGCATTATATGATAAAATATTAAGTTTTCCGCAGCAGCAAAAGTATTATTGAAATTCTACTCCGTTCTTGGTATTTTTATTAGGTATTTGGCTCTAGCCTCAAAGCTGCAAGATCTGATGATCTAAAATCTTATTCAAAAGGTCTGTGTTGTTGCAAACTCTTTGTTCCATATTTTTAATCTAAGATGTCAAGTCTCTTTTTTCCAGAATCTTGGATTATTCAGTTCAGTGAAGAATATTGCCGATTTATTCGAATCAAGGAACGTAAAATTACATCCGAAAAAATTTTAAAATCTGCAATTTTTCTAATTCTAATACATATATCGGTTTCCAAGGACTGATTACTTGTTTGATTCCGGAAAACATTTTGTACTTGAACTGAATGCACAATAAAGCAAGTTTGTGGTTTATATTATTTGGAATATTTTTCAACCAATTTATTTCACTTTTGTAGATTATGATTTGAAAAAATATTTGCTATTTCTGGCTTTAAAAGTAACATATGAATTACAAAGAAACTGTTTAAACATGATGCAAACGGGGTCGGATTCTTATAGTTATCTCTTTGTTTCGGGTTAAATAGTGAAAAATGCACATTGCAATAATAACAACACAAAGAGTATTTGCCTGTTATGCATCATGCGCACGTTACTATTTCTACGGTGAACAATGGCGTGGAACTTCGCTGAACTCTGTTTGTCATAAGGCAAATTGGGTCGCAAACCTTTTGTCGCATTGTTTTGTGTCAAAAGTCGAAAACGTTGGTCATCATCTCGTTGCAGTATCAACAAAAATATATACGTATTAATCAACATGCCCGGATTTGAACCTTTTAAACTTTTTACATAGATGACAATGATGTATAATCGGATGATTTATTTACCCGAAATTAACTTTAACTTTATCAAACATGAGGCACAGATATATTCTCGCATCGGCTGCGCAATCCCAAATGACTCAAACTGAATAAAATAAGATTGCGACAAAAATGATTGGTTATTGTACATTAAACTCATATGATAGCATTCAGATCAATCTAATAGTAATAGAGAAACTAGGTTCGCGTCCGCTTATTTACGCTGAATACTCAGCTAACATTTTTAAAATCCAAGGTATTCGTTTATTACTAACAAATACCTTATTAAAATGCTGAAATAAAAATGTTAGTCAGAACTAATGTAAAAACATAATATGCTCAAAAAAGAAAAAAAAAAAAAACTGGAAACATAAATGATATATGTTCGCCGAACATTTTTATATTCTATTTCTTTTGATACGAACAGTCAACAAAAAACTACACCATTACTAACTCCTCTTTGACACTATTGTCATTTGGTAATATTCAGTTAAAGAGCAGTATAGGATGATAGATCAAGACCTTGAAAGTGGAGGATATCCTCTGATTTCAGGTATATATAGTGGCGTTCCTCCACAAGCTCAGACAATTAAAACGAATTAGATGGTGTTGATGGTTAATTTAATATTTCTTCGCGTTTATATAGTAGAGTATTAGTGGATGAACCGTAAAAAATGTGAAAAGGGTATGACGAGCGTTTTTTCTCGCTGGGGGATAAGAGAGAGAGAGAGAATTTGGGCATTATCGTGGGTGTTGGAGACTATTCATCGCGCGCTGATGTCCGTGGATCGACGTATAGGGTTGGTGGATGAACGTGAAAAAGAGGTGAAAAGAATTGTTGAGAATAAGTGGAAAATATTAGTTATCGGATGTTTCGTGGGTCGTATCAGAGAGGGGGTTTCGAAACTGCTATCGGCTGAAATAGAAGACAGAAAGAGAGAATTGAAAAGGATTAGTGGATAAGGTGTGAAAAGGTGTGAAAAGGGTTGTTGGGAAAAAGAGAAAATAAGAATCGCGCTTATGAAGCCGCCTTGGAGAAATATTCTTGAGCATTCTTAGTTGAATGTAAGATTTCTTTGTGGGATAGAGCAAGTTTACATTTCACTTTTACTTATGGGGTATTTTGTTGTACCTTTAGAAACCGCACGAATATGCCCATACATAACCGCGGGACTAACCTTCACTTGTCTCACGACCAACGTAACATTCCCGTATTTTGATTCTGAATGTTGAATTATCAGGTGCCATGAGTGAAGAAGAATCTTTGGTTTGTATAAGTTTTGATTTCTTATCCACCCCATTGATTAAATATCGGCTTTGAGTAAAAATATCTAAGTGCAGTTTTCCCATCATCTCACAAATCCTACTTTGTGGAAAACACCGTTTTCTCTGATAAAAACCCATATTTTTCTACGCTTTGCTATACATATGTACAGCCTTATCACTCGCCCAAAGCGCTGTGGATAGTTGTGTACCTTTTGCGGCTGGGCCATAACTAAGAAGAGTTTCCAGATGACTTTGATGCAGGTACGTGTTGTTTGAGGGCACTCAAACAATCTCAGACAATGTAGCGTGAATTGAAAAAAACATTATCAACTATTCCTTTTTTATAACGATGACGAAAACAATTTGTAATAGTAAAAATGAGATATTTGATATTTAATGGAATTAGTGACTCTATCCGACTCGAAATAATTATTCGATTTAGATTCGAATTTCAAGTGATTTGGTTTTGTCCAGTTCTACTTGATTAGCGACTCGTAAATGCATGACCTGACTTGGCTTGCGGCTCCAAAGTACAGATGATCGATTTGTCTCAAAACTCTAAATCTAAATTTTGGTAAAACTTGGACTCGAACTCGTGATTTGCTCGACTTGTTTTGAACTTTTATTAAAAAGACTCGCTCCCAACACCGATAAGTATAATAGCATTTTCTTATATTAAAATGTTCAATTCTTTATATCCATTGAGATATGGTTCGAAATAGCTACGATTGCATGAAATTAATTGGAACGTGAATATTAGTATTATAATATGTCTATATTTATGAATCTGACACGCACGTCAGTAACGATTTTGTATTTAGAACCCAACCAACAAGATGTGTTTTGCCCTATCATATCTCTAGCGTACAATATTGAATATCCTCTGGGGTCTGGACACTTGTATTTGAAAAGAATGGAGCATTAATGGATCGCACCGCATCATAATTTTTATTTCTATTCTGATTTAAAAATTGGATGGAGTGGTGTTGCTTAATCAAATCAGAGTCGATGAAACAATTGAATCTTATCCACTTATGTAATGCACTATCCAAATATACAGTTTTAAAAATTTGAGTAATGTGTTATTATGAGTAAAAATATGCTCTCAACATTTTCGAATGATGACGTGATATTTCCAATTTCGTAGAGCATTTTGTTTATGGTGTTTTACCAAAGATACAAATGAAAAAAAGAGGAAAAAATGCAAATGATCAAATGTCAACTTAAATATATTTATTTTGCTTGAAATATAGCTGTGTATATCATCTAGAAAAAATGATGATGGATGATGGATGGGTGATTTATGCTGATAATTATTTCATATTTTTGTATTACTAGCATGATTTTCCATTTTGCACAACAGATGACGAGTATAGTTGTATATAAAACAAATCGATTTCATTGTAAAAAAAAAATTCATTTAATAAGAATAAAATACTTAAATTCTTTTTAGGGCTGTATTGACAGATTTGGGCAGCATTGGAAAATGAAAAGTATTTTACTGCTCGAAATTTCAAAAACAAACCTTAATTTATAACAATTTCTGTCGATAAATATAACTTCAAATAACATGGTACCATGAAAATTTAACACTTGTGTTACAAGCTACAAGCAATTTTTCTGACCATACTTAATTTTAATAATTTCTTTACCCGAATTATTAATCCTTTCAAACTCTAAAAATTAAAAAAAAATCTGTAATTCATTGAGCGGCGTAAAATGTCAAATCCAAATTACAAAACGTTCAGTACATGTGATTCAAGTTTCAAACAATTTTTGCAGCCATTATATTTTGTACCATTTTTTAATAGATCCAATACTATTGGCTTTTTAATAAACAAAAACTTCTATATGTTTATCAGAGTTGGGAACAAGCAATACGCATACGCTCATACGCAAAGATTCTCCAAAGCATATGTACGGACTAGCTGTCTACGTTCATTGCAATTTGCCTGTAGCTCGTGCTTTTGCTTTTGAGGCCACATTACCTTCGTATCTGTGCCTCCGCATGTCGCTTCTGACATCGACATCATTTCTATTCTTCGTATATCGATCCCCCCTCAACTCAAGATTGTTCTGTCCTGGATGACATCTCTTTGCAGATGGACAAGATTTTGATGTCTTGTCCACCTGCCAAATTTTGCATAATGGGAGATTTTAATGCCCGTCCCGATACCTGGTTGAATTCAGCTGACCTGACCGGAATTAAAACTCATGATTTTGCCATCACCGATTCACTGACACAGATGGTGGATTTTATGACTAGGATCCCCGGCAACCCGGCTCACGCACCTTCCCGACTGGATGTTTGTTTTGTCTCAGAGCCAGGTGATGTATTCTCCCTGGTTCCCCAGCCCCAATTGGTACTCCAGACCACGTCATTTTGCAGCTGAAATTAAAAAAATCCGACTCTCATAAGTAAAGAGTCTTCTTTTCACCGCACTTCTTATAACTACAAGGGAGGTGACTTGGACACTTTTCGGGACTTCCTTCGCGATGTGCCGTGGAGTGATGTTTTCTTTTTGCCTGCTGATGAGTGTGCGGTGGAAATCGCAGAGTGGATACGCCTTGGAATTGATGAATTCTTTCCTCACCGAAGATTCCAGGTGAAGCCCCACTCTGCCCCATGGTTTTCACCCGAATGCTCGGCGGCAATAACGACGAGAAATCATCGTTTCCACCGCTATCGTCGACATTCCAACAGCAATAATAGACGACTTCATAGAAAGGCTAGGAATAATTCTAAAAGTATTTTCAGAATTGCCAAAACACGAAACATGGAATCCACCAAATCCAAAATTTCACAACAAAAATTGGGTTCCAAAGGGTATTTTGGGTATTTTCCATTTTTGGAAAATAATAAATAATGTAATGAACAGGGATAAATCTAGTATCCTTCCTCTTTTAATGGCCCTGAAATTTTGTGTTCCTCCAGAGAAAAGGCGGAGTTGTTTGCCAGGATGTTCTCCAATAACTGCAGCCTTGGTTCGGTTTCTGGTACCTCACCACCTAATTTTCCAAATCGAACCGACGTTACATTGGAGAACATGTCAGTAAATCCGCTACTTGTCTCTAGAATGATTGCCAAACTCGATTCGAATATATCTCCTGGTCCTGACTGCATTCCATCTGTGATTCTGAAGATTCTTTCACCTGAGTTGTCCGCTATTTTGGCCAAACTCTTTAACAAATGCCTAAAAAAATGCACCTTTCCCAATACATGGAAATGTGCAACGATTGTGCCGGCATTCAAAAACTGTGGCGACCGAACTGATCCTAATAAATATCGTCCAATTAGTCTCTAACCAATTATGAGTAACATTTTTGAATCAATTATTAATAATAAAATTTTTTGACACCCGGAGTCGCTTTGTCTGCTCACTGACAAGCAATATGGTTTTCGTCGTTCTTGCTCTACTGCTGGCTTGTTGACAGTAATAACCGAACGAATATTTCGTGCCATTGATCGTTGTGGGGAGGCAAAGTCGGTTGCTCTAGACATTTCTAAAGTATTCGACAGAGTTTGGCACCAAAGTCTGTTGCAGAAAATTCAATCGTATGGGATTTCTGGACAAGTTTTTTCAATTGTCAAATCTTTCTTATTCAATCGCAAGATTAATGTTGTTTTGGACGGACAACGTTCAGGAAATTATTCCATTTCATCCGGTGTCCCTCAGGGGTCGATCCTTGGTCCAACTTTGTTCTTGATATATATTAATGCCCTGCCCGATAATTTGATATGTGATTTGGTAATTTACGCTGATGATACAACTCTATATTCCTGTCTCAACGAAGAATCCCTCCCGGAACAACGTCTAGCTCTGGCAAAATCGCTTGAGTGTGATTTGCCCACAGTATCTAATTGGGGTAACACTTGGCAGGTAACTCTTAACTCGGTGAAGACTAAAGTTTTATCAAGTAATCGTTACACTAATACGAATGCAACCCAAATTTCATTATCTGGTACTGTTCTGGAGGAATCCTCAAATATCGTCTTGTTGGACTCACACTGTCTAAGGACATGAGTTGAAATGAATATGTCACTAGTATTGTAAAACAAGCCTCGATGAAAGTCGGTTCTCTATATCGAGCTCGCCATTATCTCACTCCCGAAATCATTCTCCATTTGTACAAATCATTGATTCGACCCTGTATGGAGTATTGCTGTCACATTTGGGGCAGTGCGGCTGTCACTGTTCTTAGCATGCTCGATCGTATTCAACGGCATGTGGTCAATAGGATTGGTCCTAAACTTCCTTACGGTCTGCAAAGTTTGACACACCGCCGCAACGTTGCCTCGCTATGTTCATTTTACAGATATTATAAATGGTCTTTGTTCAAGGGAGCTTGCTGCTCTCGTCCGTCCGAACAAAATTTTTAATCGGTCAACACGATTGGCTTCCAATTCGTACCTATTCACTGTGGAGGTTCCACAATGTCACAAACAGTTTTAGGCAAGAAGCTTTTGTCCAAGAATCTCCAAACTTTGGAATTCCTTGCCGTCTCGCTGGTTTCATGATCGCGTTGATCTAGAAGGCTTTAAATCTCGCGTTAATAGACATCTATCAGGAATGGGGGTTAGTTAGTTCCTATTCCTGGTGGGAATTTAGCGTTCCTCTACCTCATAATAATAATTCTGAGTGAGTATTTATAAAGTGAGAAGTGGTATATTAAACTTTCATTGCTGCGGAATATATTTATAAATCATAGGTCCATGACTTGACTAGCGACTTGTAAATGCGTGACCTGACTAGGCTTGAGACTCCGAAGTTCAGATATTCGATTTGACTCAAATCCTTACCTAAATTCCTTATAGATTCCGATTTGTTAGATGTGACGTCCCAAGTAATTTGGTATAAAGCATTTCCATTCAAGGTTTTTGTATTTACAGGAAAATTCATTCCTGGGTCAATTATGCGATTACCGCGTAAAAGATTTGGGATTAGAAAAATAGACCAAATGTATAGAATATATTGAATATATCATTTATCATTTATCTAAATCTTAATGCAACCGTCCGGAAAATAAACCAGCTAATTGTATATTTGTCAAGTCTGGATATTGAATTTGAAAAAAAATTTTGGCGCAATTCATGCATATTCCGCATGGGATAATGTATGTTACTGTTAAATAAAAGTTTGCAAATATATAATAATATTCTCAAAGGAATTGTCAATTTTTTTACTAATGATCACTAAATAGGGTGCTCAATTAAAAACTTTATTTTTAACAATCATGAGTCATAGCTGGACCGCGTCTGCAAAACGCATTCCATTATTAAACCATACCTGACTAAACATCTTTGTTTGATTACCAATTTCTCTATTGATTCTAATCTCCTAGATGCTTGCTTCAATATAGAATTATATGGATTATTATTTTCATCATTTTGCAAAAATCTTGAATTATGTTTGGAAGAATCTAGTGTCCCTGAAGAGACAGTCTTAAGAATTGTACAAGCGGATTCCATCGACTATGGCATATACCACTTTGCGTACTTTATTTTAGAGGTTCAATTGCAGAATTTTGGTTTTATGAAGTTATTACTTAATTTAATGATAAATGATATCATATGAAATAATTTTGCTGAATGCCAAAATACGAGCCCTTCGTGAAATACAACGTAATAAAATCTGTTAAAGCTACAAGGAACATATGTAAGAGAGGTTTCAGACCTATGGATTCTTTCTGGAATCTTCTGCCTGTTGTTTCGGGTGAAGCAATATTGGTGCGTCAGAAATATATGTAGTCTTTTTTTGCTAAGTTTGAGTCACTGATGGATCGCGCTCACAAGACGCGGTCTGCCTGCACCTCATATTTGACAAAATTAAATTACATCTGGTTTATAAATATTATTTTGTCTTGTTGTGCTTTTGGTAGTTAACTCTGTTGAAGGCTTCCTTCACCTATGCTCTGTACGCGACAAAACAGCATAATTCACATCAAAATAAAATATTTTTAAAAATTACTTAAAGTACTTTTACCTGGTTTCAAGAGTATTTAACTTACCTGGTTTAACTTTTGGCAATGAATGATAAACTCATATAGCCCTTCTTACTTGCGACTGACAGGATAATCGTAGGATTATATTAAAGACAGTACCTAAAACAATTCTTAATCCTTTGTTCATTTATTGTTACAGGTTATACGCAATCAAAATTAACCTTTCCGAACAATAACCACATTACGTTATTGTCGATTCTTTATTTCCGGATGTGACTGAACCATCTAGGTGGACTCCGCTCACAGGAGAGTAATTGTACGGATCGATGTCCAGCTTTGCGACTTCAAATAACAACCAAAATACTATAGATCAAATCCAAGGAAGGAGGCAATCTTCATAAAAAAAAACTGATTAAACAACTGAAAAGCTGAAAAGAAATGCGCTCCTTAAAATATTTATTTTCAAACTGATTTGAACTGATGGATTTAGAATGGAATTTGAAATTTTGGAAGGAAGCGCAGATGAAATAAACCCCAGCGGAGTTATACATTAGTATCGCAAGCTGGAAACAATGCTAATGAACAAACCGGAAATATGTTTTTGTTACGCATGAGACTCAGACTGATCGCTCCTTGTCGGCGAAATCCTTCAGTGACTCGATATAAAAAAAAAAATTTTCTGAACTCAAATGTCAGATTTTAATGAACATTCCTTGTTTCTACATACTTTGTTTGATTATATAGAACAATATATTGTCTTACTAGAAGCATTTCACATATGAACTTTTAACAAGGCCGGTAATAGTGCCTAATAAGAACTACTTAACGGTCAGTTAATTGTCCATTTTATAAAATGAAATACCAGCAACCGCGCTCTGATTCAAAAATACCTCATAAGACTTAGCCTTTAGATTAAAAAGCAGTGAGTGGTTTCTGCGCTGGGAAATAGGGGAAATAATTCTACAACGTGCGAAACTTACGATCTAAGTCAAAACTATTCAATTAAGAACTGAATAGTATATGCCCTGGGCGACTGTAGAAAATATTTAGCAAATATTTGCTTTTTTTCCACTCTTGCGACACGCGAGACAAACCTTAGCATCATACGATGGCGATAGCAAAAACGATTTTGTTTGGATTAGATCTTTTGTTTGTTCCACTCGTCATTTAGGTAAGCTCATAGTCAACAATCAACCTTCGAATGCTTACAGGTTAGCTAAAAACACGACTCTATTACATTTGGTTTTGGTTATAGAATGGCGGTCACCTGAATGTACATTGTATAATGTTGCGCTAATGTGAGATTGCAAGTTTAAATTGACAGAAACCGAGAAACACGTAGCTTACGCCCATGTGTATTTTGAAATTTAAAAACATTATTTCATTTAATGTCCTAAATCATTTAATGAATAACTTGATAAAAGAACGATTTTGCCACCGAACACCTAAAATAAAGTGCACAAGGTGGTATCTGCCATGGACTACGTTTGTACTACCCTTAACACTTTTCCTTCGGAGCCTCTAAGTTCTTTTATAGAAATAATTTAAGATCCAAGCAAAATGGGGAAAATTGTAATCTAGAGGATAATTTTTCAATGGGATGTTGTGACTTTTTTAGTTCTATGAAATCTATATATTCTTCTTCAGAAGCAAGCATTTGGGAGATTGGCAAAAATGTTTTATGGTTATGTAAAATATGGTTTAATAATGATATTCGTCGTGACGGCGTGGTCCAGCTATGGCTCATAAAGAACAAAATAAGGTTTCTGGTTGTGCACGCAATGTAATTATTATTGGGTCAAAAAATTTTGTCAAATCTTTGGAGAATTTTACAATATATTTTCATAAGTTTTATTAAACAGTAACCTACATTATTATATGTGAAATATGCATGCATTGAGCCGAAAATTCTTTCTGAATGCCACCCTGACTTGTCATATATATATTCAAGTGTTATTTATTATTCCTGATAGTTGCTTTCATATTTCGCGAATTAATATTTTTGTCCAAGTTAGATTCGGGATCATGAGGAAATAAAAAATTATTAAAAAATTCAAAGCATTTTTTCCTAAATTTAAATTGCTAAAATAATTATATCCTAAAGATTGGATCTATTTTTTCTCACAATATGATTATATCAAATCTTATACCCGGTAATCCCAAATACATTTTTTTACTTGTTGCACTCACACGCACATTTAGGCCTTGTGATAGATAAGAATGGGAGATAATTTTTTTCTATTTTTCGTTGAGCCATGTCCTACAATAGTCTAAAAAATAACGGCGATTTTGTACTTTCCCACAATATTTTGAATCTAGTTAAGCTCATTGAGTTGTCAAATTAGTATGCCAACGAGATGTGTTTTAGATTATAATATCTCTAACCTAAATGATTGAATAATATCTGGAATCTGGAAAACTCGTATTTGAAACGTTTGAAACACTGATAATTTCTCTTCTATTCAGATTTTTTAATTCGGCGGAGTGGTGTTGCTTATTAAAATCAGAGTCGATTAATTCTTATCTCCATATCTAATGCACTTCCGCAAAAGGACAACTTTAAAAGTTAGAGTAATGTGTTATGTTAAGTAAAATTATGCCATCAATATTTTTGAATGATAACGCGGTACTTCCAATTTTGTAGAGCATACTTGACACCTTGTTATACGCTGTTTTACCAAAGATGGCTCTTTGATATCCCCATCACAAGACAAAATGTTCAAGACCAACTCCAAACATGCCAATACCAAATTTGCTTTTTCTATTAAATTTTTACAAAATCGATTGTTATGTAAATATATGAACGTTAAATTAAAACGTTTTTCACATCCAATTATTTGGGAACATCTCCCCAAGCAAATAGGTAACAAAAACATGTGATACACGAATATGCAATTCTAGTGTTTGCCCTTTTTATTTTTTATTTTTATAACAAATCCACAAATTACAAAAAAAACGATCAGTAGAAGTGTGAAAAAATTTCATAGAATATACGGAACATACGGAATTGATAGGGAAATGAACCACCATAATAAAGTGCAGTATGTGGTTTCTGCCCCGCGCGATGATAAACCATCTACCACATTTTTTTTTTATTCGTTTTTACATAAGGCAGGAAATACATATGATCTTGGCGATATGGTTTATGGCAAACACTCATCTTGATAAGTAGCATTAACATTTCCATAAATCTCAACTGCATCTCTTGTTGGAGCCATGACGTAATCATGAGGACAAATGCATCTTGTGGTGAACAATGCTTCGATTTCCGTCTCGTTGATAAGGCGATCCCAGAGCAGAAAGTTTTGTATTGTTTCAGAGAATGCCTGACGAGATTCAAATCCTCCACCCCTTGTATCTTGCTCTTGTCCGATTACTGCGATGCCGTTTCCTGATATGAAATTTTTGTCCAAGTCGAATATGCGTCGATCGACAAAGGATCCGTTTATGTATATAATGACATCATCTGTCACTGTAGAAAGGAGAATGCACAACAACGATTTTGTTGTGATGACCAGGGGAAAGTTTGTTAACTTTTCACCGCTCTTGTAATCCACAATTACTTCTAGAAAATCTTCGAATTCGAAGTAGCTGAACAAAGATCCGGAAATATTGTTTCCAGGTAACGGTGTGATCCAGGCACAAATAGATACATTTGTTAAGTCGGGCATTGTTGTGCTGAATTTAACGTAATCTTTGGTTTGGTTGTGATTTGGGAAGTGATAGGTTGTTCGAGGACAATCTAAAGCAAATTCAGAATTATATATTATTCAAGTTAAAATGTATCAACGATGAATTGTTGCTCAACTTTATTATATTAAATACTGATCCATCAATGACTCATACTTTACAAAACTTGTTTAGACAAAAAAAAAACAGTTTAGTCTTGATAATATAAAACTCATATCATAAAATTGACATCATATTTTTTCTGATATTTCTTATATTTATCAATATTTTCTTACTTAAAGCATTAAGAACCTCAGTAGATGCCTTGGTTGTGAATTCAGTACTGGTAGTGATGTCAAATTCGGTAGTTTCGCTTTTGTCTGTTTCGCCTATAAAATGTTAATAAAGTATTAATTTGAAATGCATCGAAATCTAGTTCAACCACTCTCTACAAGAGTATATTAAGTTTAGAAAATATTATATATCAAAAAAGATATATTGCGGAAAGCAGCATCTTAATGTTACCGCTTCAGGTTGTAGAGTGAAATGAACCAAGAGTAAAATGAACGGCGCTCTAATAAAGTGTAGCGAGTGAGCGAGCGAGTTATGTATAGAGTTTTTTCACATTTATCTCATAGCAAGTTTAAATTATTCTACCAAACTATTCCGCCAGTTTTGCTTTGAAAAAATTTGAATAAAAAAAAAAAAGTAAAGTTTTCTATGGAATAGCGAAGAAAATCGCAGTATGACCTATTAAGTGCTATAAAACGTGGAAAATCTCCAAATTTTTCTCACATTAATTGCTTGTTCATGTATCTTATTTCGGGCTCAAAAATCCATTTTCTTAAAATACTTCAGTGCCTATTTGACTTTATTTATTGTTTGTTTTGTTTAGAAAATTCGATGAAAAAAATCAATTTTCTGCTGTCTACTGTACTACATTGATTGAATTCAAGCACAGTGTCATTCCAAACAATTTACAATTTACAACTTCACCTGGTATGGTAACACTATAAGTTGCTTCAGTGGTAGTCGGCTGATCATTGGTAGTTGTTTCTACATTATCAGTTTTGCCATTGTCAACTGTGGATGAGTACAAAGTAAAATTATACTAAAATACCATGTTCTCATTCCCCAGAAATAGAAGTTTACGGTATTTTTGTATATATTCAGACTCATTCGTGTATTTTTGGGAATTCTCTCACACACGGATCCAGGATTTTAAGGAAACAATGGTCAGGGATATAGTTCATTGCAAGTTATCATAATAATGTAATAATCCAATTATCACACATAAGGCAGTTTAAAAATTCTTAACTATTAATATTTTGTCGAGCGTGAACTCATGGATTACGCCGTCAAGGCTCGGTTCATCTGTGGCTCAGGTTTGACAAAATAAAATTTCTGAAGGAGAAATAAAACTTTATTTTGCTAAAATAAAATTTGTCCATTATTTTTTGTTATACGGCAGGAGGCAGCGATGTAGGAATGAACTTTAGAATAGTTTTAACGTATTTCCCGTATGTCGTGAGGGGATGAAGTGGTTTTGACATCTCCCAGGGCAGGTATCCCTCACTTTACCGTTGGATTGAGTTCAGTTTGAAATGTTTTCGGCCGAGATTGCCGTTGCTGGTACTACATCTTTTATTACACTGTAACAAAAGTACATTAAACTTACTGGTCATTCGCATTAATTGCAAATTTCCCAAGTTAAAAAGCGCCATGTTAATGAGATTTATGCCAATTATGGGCTGTTGACGGACCGCACCTTTGCGGTCCTTTCCATCAGCACCCCATATTTGGACAAAAAAGTAAATTATGTATTTTTTTTTTAATAATAACACCAATTAAAATTTCTGCCAAAGAACAGTGATTTTGTCGCATTTCTTTGCAGTTTTTCTTTAGTTGGTTTCTTCCTGGCACTGCGTACGGCCTTGCTCAGAGTGAATTTCAATTAAAAACATAAGCCGACTGATTATCTAATATGTGCAAAACTATGCTTAGAAACATTGTACCATGCTTTAATAAAGTTGTATTAAACTAGAGAGTCATGGACAGAGGTGAATGTGCAACCTTGAAAGAAAAAAAATGGTCAGAAATAGAAAAAATTAAACAAATATAAAATAAGGACGATAAATATTTCTAAAAACTATCCTTTTAAACGAATATGAAGGTGAAGAAAGATTTCCAGAAAACTCCGAGCTCAAGTCCTTTCCGAAAAATGCGTAAGGCTCATTTTGAGAGTAGTTTCGGAATTTCCTATTTTTTTTATTGCAACAATAATAGGCATTCTCTTGGAAAATTATATGTAATAATTATATTCAACTATATTATGTGTTCACGCACTTAAATCTTAAAGATTTTGGATCTTTGTGCTTATTCGACGAATGTATAATTCAATGCAATTACCTGTACTTTCGCCTGCAACCAATTGATTGTTGGTACATGCTGTTGTATCAGCGGGTTTGTCAGTATTGTCTTTTGCATCAGTAAAAGTTGAAAAAAATTAAATTTGTTACGTAATTTTAGTGTGTTTATTCACACGAAGCACATTTTTTTTATCGTGTACCGCATATTGTCCATCATTTGTTGGTTCAATGATTTCGTGATTACCAGTACAGTTTAAGGGCGCATAACCTGTTTATACCCACTTTACTATTGCCTGAGCGTATATCCTGCGTGTCTTAAGATGTAAGTAAAAAGAAAGTAAGAAGTAGTAGATGGTTTAACCATCGCCCATGGCAGATGCCGTTCAATGAACTTTTACTGCGATCCGCCGCTAGGACGTTATTATTGTCCAGCGCTAGTTGTTGATCATAAATATTGACGATGCTTTCGGACTTCTCGAACTTAAATTACGAACAATGTGGAGTTTCGGACTAAATTCCCAGATAACGTTCCTAATACTAGTACATTCATTGCGACAAAGGTACAGAAAATTCATTGGTCATTTTTAATAATTTATATAGGTTAAATTCTAAAGCAACATGTTGATGTGATCTATGCATGAACTGTTGGTGGACCGCATTCTAGTGGGCGCATTCCAATAAAAAAAATTGCCTAAATATTTGATTATCTAATTTGATTATATAATTACTGTCAAAGAGTAGCATTTTTGTTACATTATCGTATTGCTTTCATTGGAGGCTCATGTACAAAAACATGAAATTACAGATATGTTAACTTTATACTTATTTTTTTATATGGCTGTTGTGTTAATTTTTAATGCGAAATGATATCAAAAAATTTTAATTTCAGATAAATAATCATTCATTCAAAAAAAGAGTCGGAGCATTATGGTCACGTATGCGATGACGACAACAAAACGCAGGAAATCTTAAACTATTATTTTATATAACCTTTTTATTTAATTTTTGAATTCGGACAATGAGGATTTGATGAAATTTTAATAAACTTCAAGTAATTTTCCACAAAAGTCGGCAAAATCTATTATCTGATAGATAAACGGTAAACTGTAAGAAACATTTAATTTGAAATTATAAAACCAGATGTTGCTGAAATGTAATCAATGATTAAGAGAGTACTAGACTTAATTTGTTCGAGTAAAACGTGATAAAATAATAAGAAATAAACCTTCTGTATTTTTTTGAGCTTCTAAACTTGTAGTGATATTATTTGTAAAAGCCCTGACAGAGTCATTAACAGTGGCGTTATCGGTTGGGTTGAAATTATTTTTGTTCGTGATATATGCTGAGGGCGTTGGAGTTTTATTAGTAGGAGCTGCTTGTTCTGTTTTGAAGATTTCGACTTCTTTTGACAGATCGGAGAGAAATTCTTCCAAGTTTTCGAAATCATCTGAAAACAAATAAAAGATTCAAGTCCTCTCCTAAAACATTTTCAAGCAACGCTGAGTGGAACACTCAGAAGAAGGCTCTGTACCTGCAACCACCTAGAGACGAGCAGGGTTCCTAATAGAAAAAATTGTACAAACATCTTTTGTTAAGCTTGTGTCATTGGTGAATCGCGTCAACAAGACGTGTTCCCCTGTGTACGACCAATGCTTGACAAAATAAAATTTCTGATTGAGATAGATTTGTTGGAAAGGAATCGTTTTTCATGTTCGGCCGAGCCTACCAAAGTTATTGTTGCACAATGGCATAAGTAGTGGACATGGAACAACGAATCGAAATTTCAACATTTCGGCAAAATTTTACTTGATAAATCTGGCTTTTGATCTATGGTTCATCCCATGTTAATTAATATTCGACGAATGAGCATTGTTGCTTTCAACAAAAATATCTGAATAGAATTTTAAAATTTAGAATATTTTTTTAGAACATTGCAACTAGCTGGGCAATTCTGCGCAATCTATATCTGTTCGCTTTTGCGTTGATAAAATATTAAAATTGAAATAAGACCAATCCAAAATTTACAGAATTATCGATTCGAAAAAAACAATTTGAAAATGATTCGAAGTTCAAATGATTCGTTCAGAGATATTATGAGCAATTACGTTTTGTCAACTATGAGTCCCTGATGGATCGCGCCGTCAAGTCGAGGTTCAGCGGTGAGTCACGCCCGACAGTAAAAGGTACTGGTTGGGATGATTCTATAAGTCCTCTTTTGTTTCCTAACCTTTTTATTCATAATGTTATTTCTCATTTGAATTGAAATTCTGTTGATATGCCAAATAAACTACTACCAAACGATATTAAACATTTTATGATAAATTTGTATTTAAATATAAAATTGCATACTTTATATTATAGCACGTTATTTTTTATTATAATTTGCTTACAAGAATGTGGAAAGTAGAAAAATTCTACTAGCAACGGCCCTCAAAGTTGAAAATAGCCACCCTAACAAAGAGCCTTGAGTGGTCACTACCCTGGGTCAAGTCACCATTTTCTGTGATGCTTTTTTTAATTAGAATGCAGTCACTGATACTACAATTTAAAGCACTTTTTAGTTACAAGAGAGGACGTTAGTTGGTTCCTTTTAATCGTTGCTTCCTGTCTTGCTTAGAACAATTCTAACAAAAAGAAATTTCACCTGAAAATTTATTCACTTGTTGTTGACAACCAGAGGTTCCGTTCTAAAATCAAATTCCTGATGATTCGAATTTTATTTCATAATTTATTGTGACCATTATTTAAATAACCGAATAACCATATGGGTATTTTCATTCGTGAGGCGAACTAAATACACGTGTGAGTATTTTGCGTTTATAAGAATTATTTTATATTAATCTAACGTTTCACATTTGCACAAAGCAGTAAATATATTTCTTTACATTCTTAAAATAACCGACTTGTTTGCTATTTCAATCCAACTCTAATTTTCCGTGTTATTTCGTGTATTGTTATTTTAACGTAATTTATCGATATGGCAATTCCAGGTCTATAGAAGCAGGAAATAGATAAAAAGGGTTGACCTACATGCAAGATTTTATGAATGGTTTATTTAAACTATTGAAAACTCGTACGAAAATATACAGTGGGTCTAAGAAAAAATTGATGCACTTCCTTTTTTATATACAAATAACTTTTTCATTGTTGAATTATTGAATTGAATTATTGGAGTAAATATCACTCTCAACAATTCCTCTCTATCCGGACTTGGACAAGATATACACAAGAAAACATCATCAAGTTCCAGAAGCATCGAATTTTCACTTTGCAAATTAAAAAACTCAAAGAACATTTTCTTTTGGACAAATTTTATATCGCGCTGTTCCAATAAAAAAAATTTTTTTTTAAGTATGCGCCACATACGGACCGCGTTCTTTCGACGCTATCCAACAGTGACACATACTCGACTTTTAACTTTTAAAAAAATTACGATTAACGTTTATTATTTGATAACTATATTCATACTTGTCAAAACAAAATCATTTAAAACTTCTCCGAGGGGATAAACGTCAAATTACCTCCCAAGTAGTTTCCCATTTCTCCGATAAAAGAGTCCAAGATGGTTTACCGTCACAGATTGTCGAAATCCAGCATTCTTTTGCTGTGAATATAAAAAATCATATTAGCGCTTTCGCTAGTACATTTTTTAAAATATGTGAATATGAATGATTTCTTATTCCTTTTTAAATCCGATTCTGAGTTAACTAAAAGGCAATGCCGATGTAATCGAATCAAAGAACATAAAATTATTTAGCACAATTTCCATATTTTTTCTTGAAGCTCATACTCCCCTTACGCAACATATTGTTGAATCCGAATAACGTTAAGGCAATTACGATACTGGTATTTTAAAAGGCAAATACGTGACCTTTAGTCGGTTCTTTCTTATCGCTGCTTCCTATCTTGCTTAGAACATTTCTAATAAATAAATTAAATATTTCACCTGAAAATTCTTTCATTTGTTGTTGACCTCCAGAGGTTTTGTCCTAAAATCAAAATCAAGTTCAATTCTCAAATTGAATTCCATAATTTAATCTGACCATTATTAAAATAGCCTTATAACCATATCAGTATTTTCGTGTGTGAGGCTAACTAAATACACGTGTGCGTATGTTGCGTTTCTAAGATTTGTTTTATATTAATCTAAAGTTTCACACATGCACAAAGCAGTAAATACATTTCTTCACATTTCCAAAGCAACCGACTGGTTTGCTATGTCAATCCAACGCTAATTTTTAATTTTCATTTGATTCCGTTGTTTTGAGTTTTGTAGAAACGCAAAGCAATTCAGACGTGTATTTTTATAACAAAAAGTTTTCATTCTCAATTCAACTTTTAGAGTAAATATCACTCTTAACAATGCCTCTGTATCCTCACTTGAACAAGATCTACACAGGAAAACATATTAATATTGGAGAAGAATCAAATTTTCTCTTTGCAAAGTATAAAACTCATAAAACATTTCCTTTCGAAGAACTTTCATAACGCTCTGTCCCAATCAGAAGTTTTATTGTGTCAAGCATGAGCCTCAGATGGGCCGCAACTCATCGACGCAATCCATCAGTGATACATACGCGATAAAGTAACCTTTAAACAAAATTACGATTCGTGTTTATTATTTAATATCTATGCTCATACTTCACAAAAAAAAATCATTTGAAACTTCTCCAAATGGATAAACATCAAATTACCTTCCAAGTAGTTCCCCAATTCTCCGATAAAAGTTTCCAAGATGGTTTACCGTCACAGATTGTCGAAATCCAGCATTCTTCCGCTGTAAATGTAAAAAGCGAAAGTCTTATTGAAATTCTTTGTTTTTATTTTTATCTTTATTATCTTTGTTCCAGAACCTTGGATTTTCGGTAAAAATTCAGTAGAAAGTAACGCCAATTTATTCCAATCAAATAACATAAAATTACTTTGCACAATTGCCATATTTTTCTTAAAATTCATGCTTCACCAACAATTGTTGATGAAGGACAATATTAAGGCAATTTCAACAGTGGTATTTAATAAGACAAATCCGTCACATTGTTTCTTTAGTTGACGCCAAACAATATTAAAACAAGTTCAATGCTTAAATGTCTTGAAACAATAAATATACTGGAGCCCCAATTACAAATTTTGTTTTGTCAAGCATGTGCTACAGGTGGACTGCGTTCCATCCAACGCAATCCATCATTGAATCATTTTTGTGGCTCATCATTGTGGCTGGCAGACGTGATCACCTTCACATTTATTTAGTGGAAATCGGATATTTTCAAACCCAAATGAATGTATTACAAAGACGTTAAATCTCACCGTGAACGAAAAGGAAATATTGGATTAAATAATTTATTCCAATAGATTTTTAGATTATTTATAGTGATATTTTGTCAAAAATTTTCACTTCCCATTGTTCGTGTAGTCAAACCATCTACTGGGAACTTATTAAAGACACGTGATAATGAAAGATCTGTTAATTTATTGCAAATTATGAGAGATTTAACAACTTGAAGTTTAAATATGTTTTCGTTTTCAACTCATATAAATGAGTATTTTGCTTTTTTGTACAAAAAATTCATTAATCAAACATGCGTGTAGCTTTTTCAAGCCCCTTGTCTCCGATTCAACTGAAAGATTCTTATAAATTGGTATAAGTTATGCTAAACAGCCCGGCAATGAAATTCTTTCTTAATTGAATTTAAGTTTAACATGCTGGACAAACCAATATTTCACTCATGCTGGCGCACGCATGCTGTAAAGTCGGTCGATTTGTCGCCCGATGAAGATAAATATGTGAGGAAAAGAAAAGGTAAACTTACCGATAGCTTCCAAAGTAAAGAGTACAAGTATCCACAAGACATTTATGGTGAGTTGATCTGCGTTCATGATTTAGTATAATACTGTTGCTTTAAACTTTGGAATATTGAATTATCAAACAATTTCGTAAACCAGATAATGGAACAACAGAAACCAAACTAAGCCACAATAGCTATACGATCAATATGAATTTTTCTGTGTTGACTTTATATAATCATGTATATATAATTGTCCACATACGCGTACTACCAATATTTTTTTTCAAAATGTTTTTTTGCAACAAAATTTCTCTCATTTTCTAATAAACGTAGAAATATCAATATCGAAATTTGATATTTTCTCTCGAATATACAACATTCAACACCAATGGAAAATTACACGTAAATCACCTGACGGACCATTTTTGGTAAAAAATACATTCAGGGATAAAACTACATTTTTAAACTCGATTATTTCAACTTGTTTTTGCAGATGAGGAAGAATTATTGTAGTGGCTGACTTAATAATTAAAATTACAATTTGCAAACTGCAATTTTTCTATATATAATACTTACATAGGTTTCCAAGGTCTGTTTCCCGTGTAATGTATCCGAACACTTGTTTATACTGGAAAACATTTTATGCGTGAGCTAAATGCATAATAAAACAAGTTTGCGGTTTCTATTAATTAGAATTTTTTCAATGAATATATTTTATTTTTTACACTATGATTCGAAAACGATATTTGTATTTTCGGAGCATCAAAAGTAACATATGAACTCGCAAGAAACTGTTTAATCGTGATGCAAACAGGGTCGTATTCTTATTGTCATCTCTTTGTTTCTTGTTAAAGAGTTTAAAAATGCATAACGCAATACTGAAGCAGACAGGGTCGTATTCTTATTGTCATCGCCTTGTTTCGGGATAAATAATAAATGAACAATGAAGTGAGACTTCGTCGAACTCTGCTTATCATAGGGCAAACAGAGTCGCGCACTTTTTGACGCTTTATTTTGTGTCAAAGGTCGAAAGAGTTGGTCATCATCTCAATGCCGTATCATCAAAAATATAGTCTATTATCTATTATTATAATATCTATTATCTATTCCGCTTTTTACATAGATTTCAATGACTTAAAACCAAATGACGCATATACCCGAACAGAACTTTAAATTTATCAAGCATGACGAACAGATATATTCTCGCCTCGGCTGCGCAATCCCAAATCACTCAAACTTAATAAAATATGATTGTGGAATAATGATTGGTTAATGTACAGTAAACTAATATGACAGCTTTCTGATCAATCTATTAATTATAGAGCAACTAGGTTCGCATCCGCTTACTTGCGCTAAATACTCAGCTAACATTTTTGGAATCCAGGTATTAGTTTATTATTAACAAAAATCTTATTGAAATGCTGAAGCAAAAATGTTAAGTCATAATTCCGAATATATCTCTCAGAAGATTCAAAAAGCTTTTACACCATCAACACTGCTATTTAATAGCAGAGTTGCTGTTGTTGAATCTTTTTGACAACCTCTATTATATTTAAATTTTCTTCTGATGAAAACCATTTTCTTTAAGCGGAGTCGTTGTGGATGGGCTTATTACCTTTGTAATCTGTAGTGCTATACTGATTAGGGATATTCTCTCCAGACAGGGCCACCCTTATCAAGAGGATCTACCGACTGAGAGTAAATCAAAGGTAATCATTATCTCTAGAAATGGTAGAGTTCATACTCTTTTCCAGGGTAGTTACCACTCGGTGCATTCAACGATGATAGTGGAGTTCCTTTTGAATGTTTCCTGCTTAGCGTGCAGTTGCCGGTTTTTTTCACATATTTGAACGCGTCCCAATAAAGTCAGTGGACCCCGTGATAGGGGGGGATCTAACGATCCTAGCGTTCGTGGGTTGAGGGGAAACTTTTTTCTGTGAAATCATTCCTTGCGAAGAGAATAGTCCTGACGTCTTTGCACTCTGCGAGACTAATCTCAATCCTGGAATCTCATCTTCTGATTTCGGGGTTGAGGGTTATTTATCGCTTATACGCAAGGATACTCCAAGGCATATATATAGACTTGCTGTCTACGTTCCTAGCAATCTGCCTGCAGTTCGTGCATTTGCTTCGAGTCTACATCACCTCAAACCGATCTCCCTCAACTCAAGATTGTTCTGTCCTTGCCACACCGCCGCAACGTTGCCTCACTCTGTTCATTTCACAGATATTATAATGGTATTTGTTCAATAGAGCTTTGTGCTCTCGTTCCTCCAAACACAATTTTTAATCGGCCAACACGATTGGCTACCAATTCGCAACTATTCACTGTGGAGGTTCCGCAATATCATAAAAAAGCAAGAAGCTTTTTTCCTAGAATCTCTAAACTTTGGAATTCCTTGCGTTCTTGTTGATCTACAAGGCTTCGAAATTCGACTTAATAGAACTCAATCAGAGATGTTCCTTAGTTCCTATTCCCGCATATCATGTTTCTCTGCACTTTAGTGGCTTCAGGAGAATTTTCAAGTATGATTTGTCTCCTGCGGTCATACTTTGAGTGACTTTTAATATTTATAAAAAAATATGTCTAAAAAAAATGGAAACAGAATTGATATATTTTTCCTGAAAATTTTTTATATCCTAATTCTTTTGATACAAACGTTCACAACAAAAACTACCATCTTTCTATCCCTCTTTGACACTATTAGTAATCGGTAATATTTAACCAAATAGTAGTATAAGATGTTAGATCAAGAACGTGAAAATGCTGGGTATCCACTGAATTTAGGCATAAAAGTGGCGTTCTTCCACAAGATCAGAGAGTGAAACGGATTGAATGGTGTTTGTGGTTAATTTAATGTATCGTCGCATTTTTATAGTGTAGTATTATAGAATGGACCGTGAAAATGTGAAAAGGGTATGACGAGCGTTGTTTCACCCTGGGGGATAAGAGAGAGAGAGAAGTTAATCGTTTGGGCATTGTCGTAGGTGTTAAGGAGAGTTCATAGCGCGCTGATGTCCGTGGAACGATGTATAGAATTAATGGATGAAAGTGGAAAAGGGGTGAAAATGGTTGTTGGAAAATATTGAAAAATATTTGTTATCGGGGATGTATCGTGGGCCTATCATAGAGAGGGTTTCGAAACTGTTATCGGTTGAGATTGAACAGAGAGTGATAGAGGGTCTTGGAAATTGCTCACGCCCAAGACAGAAGTTGTATATAGTTGGTTTCGATATTCATCCCACGGAATTACTTGATGGTCAAAGTTAATATAGACGTAGTGTTTGAATTCTGTCGAGTGAACAACGTCTGTCCAACTTTGGCAACAGGTGCGCAAATTGCTCATTGGAGGGACGGTGGATCAAAGAGATATGTTATCGGGAAGGAGCTTGCTAACGTATCGCTATATCACCGTACACAGTAGGTATGTCAAATACCTTCTGGATATTGAAAGAAAATTAATATTGGACATAACGTACGCGCAAATCATTCTCACGTGCTACGTGCAAAAAATAACCTAGAAAATATGCCGTGCGTGGACGGTGTATAAAACGCGCTTAGAAATATGTTTTTTTATACAAGTGCTGTACGGATTAAATGCTTAAAAATATTTATCCGTCTCCGAATGCACGATTCGACTAATATTTTGACCGCTATACAAAGGACGGAAAACGTAGCAACTTTGAATGCCTTATTGCCCGAAGGAGGAAACTCTTGATTAATTTGGCGAATTGTACATCTTTACTAATTTTATGAAAATAAAATTATTATCTTTTAGCTGGTCGAGTACTTTCCCTTTTTAAATCCAAGTGAACATGCTTAATTTCATTCGCCTGTTCCATGACCAACGTCTGCTGCATCTACCTCGTATTCGACAACGCCTACAAACACAATGCCACAGAGATCAAACATGAGGAACAGATATATTCTCGCCTCGGCTGCGCAGTCTTAAGTGACTCAAACTTAATTAAATATGATTGCGGAAAAATGATTGGAATGTGCATTATACTAATATGACAGAAATCATATCAATCTATTATTTATAGAGCAACTAGATTCGAATCCGCATATTTTCGCTAATTACTCAGCTTACATTTTAGGAATCCTTGCCTTGGAATTGATGAATTCATTCATCATCGAAGATTTCAGGTGAAGCCCCACTCTGTCCCATGGTTTTCAACGTCTTGCTCGTGCCGCAATAGGGGCGAGAAATCATCGTTACCACTGCTATTGGCGACATTCCAACAGCGATAATAGACGACTTTTCAGAAAGACTCGGAATAATTGTAACAGAATTTTCAGAATTGCTAAAACACGATACATGGAATCCACCAAATCCAAAATTTCAGAACAAAAATTCGGTTCCAAAGATTTTTGGACAATAATAAATAATGAAATGAACAGGGGTAAATATAGTCTTCCTCATTTTTTAAATGGCGCTGAAATTGTGTGTTCCTCTAGAGACAAAGCAGAGCTGTTTGCCAAGATTTTTTCTAATAACCGCAGCCTTGGTTTGATGTCTGGTACCTCACCACCTAATTTTCCAAATCGAACTGGCGTTACATTGAAAAACATGTCAGCAACTCCGCTACTTGTCTCTAGAAGGATTGAAAAACTTGATTCGAACATATCTCCTGGTCCTGACTGCATTCCATCTGTGATTTTGAAGATTCTTTCACCTCAGTTGTCCGTCGTTATTTTGACCAAATTGTTTAATAAATGCCTCCAAGAATGCACCTTCCCCAATACATGGGAATTTGTAAATATTGTTCCGCCTTTCAAAAACTGTGGCGATCGAACTGCATCCAATAAATATAGTCCAATTAGTCTGTTACCAATTATCAGTAAAACATTTGAATCAACTATTATTAATTAAATTTCGGTTCTCTATATCGAGCTCGCCATTATCTCACTTCGAAATCATTCTCCATTTGTACAAATCACTGAACGACCCTGCATGGAGTATTGCTGTAACAATTGGGACAGTGCCGCAGTCACAGGAGTAAGCATACTCGGCCGCATTCAACGACGTGTGATCAATATTCTTGGTCTTAAATTTTAATCCGGTCTGCAAAGTTTGCCACACCGCCGCAACGTTGCCTCACTCCTTTTATTCTTATAGATATTATAATGGACTTTGTTTAGGGGAGCTTTATACTCTCGTTCCTCCGAACAAAATTTCTAATCGGTCAAGACGATTGGCTACCAATTCTCAACTATTCACTGTGGCGATTCCGCAATAACACAGACAATTTTATTTTTATGCAAGAAGCTTTTTTCCAAGAGTCTCTAAACTTTTGAATTCCATTTCTTCTCGCTGCTTTCGTGTTCGTGTTGATTTACAAGGCTTTGAAACTCGCGTTAATGGACATTTATCATAGATGGGGGTTCCTTAGTTCCAAATTCATGTAGACCTGCATTTCATGTAGACCTGCACTTTAGTGAGTTCAGGAGAATTTTCAAGTATGATTTGCCTCCTGCGGCCATGCTTTTGGAGAATTTTAATAAAAATAAAAAATACGTTAAAAAAAGGGGATACAGAATTGATTTATGTTTCCTGAATTTTTTTTAAATCCGAATTATTTTGAATCAAACGTTTAACACAAAACTACACTCTTTCTACCCTTTCTTTAACACTTTTATTATCTGGTGAGATTGAACCAAAGATCATTAAAGTATGTTAGATCGAGAGCGTGAAAGTGGAAGAAATCCACTGATTTCGGGCATTGAAGTGGCGTTCCTCCACCAACTCAGACCGGGAAACGAATTGGACGGTGTTTATGGTTAATTTAATATTTCTCCGAGTTTTTCTAGTAGGATATTAGTGGATGGATGATAAAAATGTGAAAACGGTATGACGAGCGTTGTTTCCACTGGGGGATCAGAGAGAGAGAGAGAAATTAATTGCTTGGGCATTGTCGTGGGTGTTAGTGAGGGTTCATAGCGCGCTGATGTCCATGGGTCGATGTTTATGATTAAAGGATGAAAGTGTGAAAGAAGTGAAAAGATTGGTGAAAAGGGTGCTATCGGGTGTATCGTGGTCCGTATCAGAGAGAGAGTTTGGAAACTGATATCGGTTGGGATTGAAGAGAGAGAGAGTGAAAGAGGGAAGTTGATAAAAGATAAAAGTTGCATGTATTGGTTTCGACATTCGACTCAAGTGAACAACTTCAATCCAACTTACGCAGCAGCGGGCCAACATATGATACCGAGGTGGGGCTTTCCTACGTATCGCTATATCACCGTACACAATAGGTATGTCAAATACCTTTTGGAAATTGGAAAAAAATCAATATTGGCTAATGCTCGTTGACTCACTGAAAACGCCGTACAGTGGTAACGCACGTGTCTAGAAATATGTTTTTGTTTAAGTATTGTAAGGAATAAAAGCGCAACCATATTTATCGGTCTCCGGATGCACGTGTCGATCTATATTTTGGCCGCCCGCTATACAAATAATGGAACATGTAGCGATTTGGAATGCTATATCGTACGAAAGTGGTAACTGAAATTAATATCTTTTAGCGGTCCGAGTACTTTCCGGTTTCAAATCCGTAAAACTCAAGTGAAGACCAACGTCTTCTGCATCTACTTCTTAATCTACAACACCTACAAACACACTGCCACAGAGAAAGGGAGCGAATCTGTTTACTGTGAGAATTTCCAGTCTACCAGGAAAAGGGATGAGCGTGCCTGAAATACGTATTGCAACTCCTTGCATAAAAATCCATGGCGTTATCATCGAATCAAAATTCTCTCCTTCTCCATTCTCGTTTAAGTAAAAGGCTACCCAGTCCCATCGCTTTGAGGATTCGGATCTGTGTTTATGATGTAAGCTGAAGGATATATTAAGTTGCTTGATAATGTACCCTGGAATATATCTTTCGCGACAAGGTTAGATGCTAATATTTCGTCGCTTTGTAGATTGCTTATCCCGAATAGTCAATAAAAACGTTTCTACTTTTTGATATTTCTATAAGATTTTCATATTCCATAAACAATAAAAGACTGGCTGTTCTTGGTAAGGCTTCTGCAAAATGAACTTCGATTGTTCAATAAGGTTAAAATGTGTGTTTTCTCTCTACAAGCTTGGACAGAGATCAAAGCAAAACAAGGTATATCCATTTTCATAGTCGTTTAAAATGATGCTGTTTCCTTCATTTTTGAAAAACTATAAACATGGTTAATACATGTGGTTCTTGTTAGTGGTGCGCTCAAATACGAGTACGGCAAACGGTACTTGTGGTTCGCTCAAATACAAGTGCGGCAAGCGGTGCGTGTGATTCGCTCAAATACGATTGCGGCAAGCTGTGCGTGTGATTTAAGTAAAGCGAATGATGTTCTGCACTCACATATTAAAGTTGGAATTGGTGGATTAAAAACCAGTGTTGAAAATGGTAAGCGTGGCGCAAACATAAAGGAATGATGCCAGATTTTGAAGTGGTATAAGTACTGTCAGTAGTTTGTTCTGTAAAGTCTAAGTCAAATCTTCATAAAATAGATAGAAATGTAAATAGTTTTTGTTCGCAGTCAGAGAGCCCGTCGGTCAATTTTCTACAATAACGGGGATAGTTTAAGATATATAAGTATAGAACCGAGTGACAAAAATTAGGTGACACCATATAACATCGCGGGGGTAAGTTTAGAAGCATTTTCAATGCAACAAAATCACTGGTATTTTACAGTAATTTCATTTGGCGGTATTACTTTTTATGGCCAAAGATGAGAGTTGATGGAACCCACGATGCTATCAATTAACAGCCCATGCTTGGCATAAATCTTATGAACATGGCCTTTTTTAATTTTTGAAATACATAATTACTGTGAATGAGCAGTAAATTTACTCTACTTTAGTTAAAGTGCGATATGATGAAACATAACAACTAAATTTTTGGCAAATTCATCTATGCCAAGAAAGATGAAGACAGAATTATTGGGCCCATTGCCTGAAACGGGCTTCTTAAATGAATATAAGGGATTTTGTAAGTACATACTTCTTAATCGCGATAAAACAGCAAAATGGTGAAATCGGGTTTGCCTCATGATTAAGTAACGTTTGACGGATTTTGGAATTCGAGAGAAAAATAAATGGATACCTTTATTGTACTAAAGTTCCCCATGAAGTACAGCCCTGATATGATACCTAAATGTTTGAACTCCCTCCCCATCTCTCTCTATTGTTTAACCCCTTCCTTTCCATATTTTTATCACATGTTTGCAATATTATTCGCACCAGTTATGAGTTATAAAAATCAAGCTATATTAAAATTTTACCAATGCCTGTAGTTTTTTGCGTTTATCTACAAACAAATGATATTTATATATGCCCATGGTTTATTTCCCAATAACATTTATAATACCAAATAAAACACAACACAAGAAAACAAAAATAATATTTTAAAGATATCTTTATATAGATTTTTACCTCCAAAAGTCGAAATAACAAAATGAAATAATATATTTATCCAAATCTTATTTCAGAAAAAATGAGTATCCTAAAAGAAAGTTTACATAATAATAAAGGCCGCTAACATTTTTTTTAAACAGATCACATTTTAATGAACATTGTTTTCAAGTTCCTAAAATGTCACTACTATAATCGTTTTTGGAATTTTATTCCATAATATTACAAAAGTTTTAAAGAATATATATATAATAAATACTTGCAACGGTTATAATCATCCCACTGGGGAAAAAATAACTAAGGTTGATAATATAGGATGAAAAATACAATTCTTTTATAACATGGTGATATGATATACCACAAAGTTTTTATGCGGCGTTAAAGATCTACTAATTTTGATTACTACTCGTGATATTTTACTTAATCTTAAAAGAAAATTTCGCAAACCAAGTAGAAATCTGAAGCCTTTTCAATCGTTCTCAAATTGTGTTATCAAGCACATGATTTTACCATCGACCAGGGCGAACAAAACCCACTGCACTTTACCATGCTGGTTAGGTTTGGTTTGGGATAATTTAATTTCAGAGCACAGTTGCTGCTACTACATCTTTTAATGGTCTTTTGCTATTAAATGACCATTAGTTGGTACTTTTCAGATACTGCTCCCGGTCATATATTTTTTATTGAAATTCATTCTGAGTAAGGCATGAGGCTGTGCGGAAAAAGAACCGATCATCGCCCACTCAATAGCAAAGATGTGGCAAGCGGGAAAATCCCAAATGGAATTAAACTGCCGTGGTAAAGTGAAGTAGATGGTATCTGCCTTGTGTGATAGAAAAAATCCTTTACCATTTCTCATATGTTCATCCCTTTCAAGCTTGAAAGAAAACAAGGATAAAAAAATAATTATTGATCTGATAAAATAATTAATATGTGAATTTTATTATCCGTGATTGCAGGAGAAAAAGCGATAATAATAAGTATCTCATCACAATAAGTTGCATAAAATGTCAGAAAAAAATAAATGGGATCACGATAATCGAAAACCTTAAATATCTATTACCGTTTCAAAAAGTCAATTCCACAAAAATTCCTTATTTCTTAAGCAGAGAACAATTTCTAACATTTGCAGATAATTCCATGTATTTTCGTTTTTGTCAATTAATAAATTTATTAAATTAACTAAATTCTAAATTTAATATACAATTGTTTAAGCTTTGTAAATTTATTTGAACTTTTGGAAATTTAGAATTTTGTATAAGAAAATATTATTATTAGCTTTTTCGGAAAAAATATTGAATTATTAACAAATGATATATATGCCCATGTTATATTTTCCAATCACATTTCCAAATCACAAAATTGCAAATAAAAACACAACACAAGGAAAGAAAAATATTTTTTTGGAGATAACTTTATATAGATTTCCAACAGAGGTGGAAATTACAAATTGAACTAATATATTTATCCCTAATCTTATACAAAAATGAGTTTCCTAAAAAAATATTTACCTAAGAATATAAGCTGCTTTTCAAATTAGTTTTTTAAATAGATCACATTTTAATGAACAATATTCTCAAGTTTATAAAATGTCACAATTATAATGGTTTACAGAATTTTATTCCGTAATTGTACAAAAGTTTCAAAAAATATATATAATGAATACTTGCAATCGGTATTATAATCCCACTGAGAAAAAATAACCGAACTAATATACCAAGCTTGTTAATATCGGTTGAAAAATACAATAATTTTGTAACATGTTGATATGAAATACTTCAAATTTTTTAATAAATATCTACTACTATTGATTACTACTCGCGAAATTTTATTTAATCCTAAAAGAAAAATTGCACAGAGAAAAATAGTTAAAAGCAATAATTGAATATTTTAATCTGGATTGTTCCATTGTGTCTGTACTAACTATTTTATCATGTATGTTTCGTAATGAGTGCAAAATTGTTGTTAACTAGAACAAGACATAGATCTTATTTTCCCTTTATTGGAATTTAAATATTTTCTTTTAAAATGGCACAAGAGACAATTTCTAAGGTTTAATTTTCACCAGACAATTTATACTAAAGCAATACAAAGCAATATTTTGAATATGGACATAATTTTCAGAATAGTTATAAATACCTATACGGCTTTAGAATTGTCTCTATGCATATCCTGCGTGTTGTAAAAAGCTGCTAGGAAAAACCAAACAAGCTGTAAATAATTTTACCATCGACCAGGGCAGTTGCCACTCACTGCCCTTTACCATTTTTGTTCTTTTTCGTTTTTGGTTTAGGATAAAAAAAAAAGAAAGAACAAAATGTAAATATTAGTGATTCGGAAATCCGCAAAATAAAATAGAAAAAAAAAGAATAGAGAAAAATTATTGAAATACTATGATAAAGTGTTAGTTAGGATTTACACGGCATATCGGTCAACATATTATAAAATAATAGTACCGAACAGAACTCATAATTGCGCTTATATATTATTTTTTCATTTGTTAAAGTTATATAATTTTTTAGAATAGCCAAATGTAATATTTCCAAAGTTAAATTTTCTGAACACATCTTCAAAGCATTAAGATTTTTGTACTTCTTAGTATCGATTTCATTTCCCAAACTGTTTTTGATATCGTAAAAATTTAAATTAACCGCAAACTATATCTTGATGTAAATCGGTGTTAAAAAAGAGAATCGTCAACAAAGAGAAATTTGAAATAATAAAAAGAATAGAAAAGTAAAAATGTTAAAAGAATTCGCGTTCTCTTTAACCAATTAAGAACAAAAAGCTAGAAGAGTGAGAGAGACCTATTTCTACTAATTTTAGTATTTGTAAAACCAGGTCACAATTTTAAAATCTTATGGGCGATGACTTGGATTTTCACAAAAAAATTTGTCCTTTGCTATATGCATAACACTTGTATGAAACATTGAATGAATATGTTGATGTTATTCATATTTCTTATTTAAACTTTTGCAAATATAGTAATTTATATTTTTATTACCATAAAACAATTAAAACAAATAAAAATAAAAAATGAACAAATATATAAAGGTTGCTGTAATTAATATTTTTTTGAGCTTTTTATGGTTTTTATGTGTTTTTTTTTTCATTATTTTGTGTTTTTCCAAGTCATTTTAGTTTAAATCTAACTATTCCGTTGATCATTCATTGTTGTATTATAGATGAATATAAAGATTTACATAAAAAAATTAAATGTAAAAACAAATAAAAATAAAATATAAGAAGCGGATCTAACAGATTGAAATCCGCATTCTGAACATGAACGCTCCGCAGCCGAAGATGACATAAATAAAATTTGAAATAAATACTGATTTCAAATCATACGGGCAGAATTAAGTATTTCTCTCTGTGTCTCTGTTTTTTTCATAGCAGTATTGATGATTCTGAAACTTTTGGTACAGTTTGCTAAATTTAAATTCTCACGGCATGTTCGTCAAATATCAATAAAATACGACTAGATTAGGGTAACATTCTTATTTAAGTATTTATGATGCTTGTCTAATGTGATATTTTATTACAACTAAATATAGTTTACAATAAATTTAATAAAATTGAAATTTTCTGAATTGATAGTAAGCTCAGGTAAAATAACTTTATTGTAATTTTTTACGTGAGATTATAAGACTATGAAATTGTATCCAGTAAATATAATTAATTCTAACTACGTAACATAAAATAATTAAAAATGTTCCACTGACGCATGCAGTTAAAAAATTCAAACTCAATTATTGCATTTCAACTTAAAAATAAAATGGCGTTAATGTCAGGTTCAAGTATGCTTTCACAGATAAGATATCGATTACTAACATAAATTTGGTTTATCTATTTGTTTCGTGATTCAATTTTATTTTGATTTTGTTTTGGTGGAAACTTGCAGTCCTAATTACCTGCAATTTGCTATAACTTTGTTATTCGTGAAATGATTTCGAAAAAGAAATAGGATTCCAATTGAGGAAAGGGATGGGGGAAATAACTGGCTTTGCCTATCCTTGAAAGCATAGTAAATGTATAACTTATATAGTTGAAGTAGGAAAAATTGACTATAAAAAATAGTTAACTGAAAGGAGGAAGATATTTAGGTTGTCATAATAGCCATTGGTGCTAAGCAGAAAGTAAGCCATGCACCCTTTAAAAATACTTTGTCCAATTTTCTTGAAGTCGATGCACTCAGTCATATGCTCAAAATGTCAAGTGGAAATGGGTGAACCCACATTTTGAAAAATGCAATCGTGGCAATATTAAAAAGGATAATATTTTGTATAAATTTCTATTCAAAAGGGGATAAAAAAATAGAAATACAACACCGCAAAAAGATGTTGGAATAATATTCAATGAAACTACTTCAAATTTTACAGCACAAGCCAAGTGATTTATTTGTTAAGCGTTAAAGCTCAGGAAATAAAATTAAATTACATAAGTCTCGAAACTTTAAAAATTTTAATTTTAGTTGTGCTGATGTATCTTTACTAACTATTTTCATGGGCAGCAGTATAGACATGAGCTCAAAATTAGTCTATGCCCACGTGATTTAAATATCTTAGTCTGAGTTTCTATTGTTTTTTCTTATATCTACTATTTTTTTTGAAATAGCAAAGAAGTTTACTCTTTGCAGATATATATATATATTTATATATTTCATAAATAAACAATTGGTAAAATCTAATACCAGTCATGAAGGGAACAATAAATACTACTATAAAGTGTATGGAAACTACCATTGACAAAAATAATAGATTTAATTTAAATTCAATATTTGTTAACCCAGGAAACAATATATGCGCTAATAGACAATTAATAAGCTCGTATTATCGATTTTGCCAGAAAGCAGAAATATTTTTTCAATATATAAAAAAAATTTATGAATATTTCCATGATTTTTAATTCTGCAAATGTCATAATAAGCACACTTTAAAAAAAATATTTATTGCGATGATATACAATCAAATATAATTGTGAAAAACACAAACAAAGTTAGTTGCACGTGTTTGTGAGTGATTAAGTGTGTCATTTGTTTGGAAGAATACTTCTTAGTTGTTTATCCACACTTACAAGTTTATATTTCAGCTAGAGTAATCTCAAGCGTGTAAAGTAGTGAAATCACGCAAAACTATATTTTAATATCATTTATAATATATCGCATGTCGTTATTAAGAAATGCGAAAAAACAGTAATATTTTTATTCAGCGACAGTGATGTCAAATGTCAAAAAAGTTTCAAAAATACGCTCGATCAGCCTTTACACGTCCATAGGTTTTTCTTCACATTCAATCCTGTCCTGATACTTCACAGATGACACCGATTAATTTAAAATGACTATTAGCATTATAAATCCCTTGTTCGGCCCAAACGTGATTACCCATGAAGCAAACTGCAATATATTCCCCATTCTCGTAAGAAATACTAGGCAACCACACATCATCTGGTGGGTTAACGTTCATTCCAGATGACGACTTAAGCTGATTGTCCTGTAAAAAACAATATTACTTTAAACTGGCGAAACTATTATTTTTGTTTTTATATTTCATAAATTCAGACTGTAAATGAACAAATGTAAAGAAATTTAGTAATTTAGCACTGGAAGTTTCTCGTTATGTACGTATTGTGTGTCACAAATACTCAAAATCCTTAAGAATTCCCATATATTGAAGCAAATAAATCCTATAAGCGAAATCCGAGCTAGGAAATATTGCTTTTCTTCCTTGATGGATTTAAAAATGTAATTATGTTTAGTTTTACGTTTTACTTGCATTGGTGAGTTGGTGTCAATAACAAAAGCGTTGTAATAAATCTGCTCATTTCGAAATTGTCAAGATTTCTGGGATTTCCGCTCCGTTCAAAATTACTTAAATATCCATACTCATATTTTCTTTGTTTAGCGTAAAGAGGTATTTGGCAATATATGAGTCTGCTAATTGTAAGCTCAATCAAAGTTTTCTGCGTCATTCGACATGTCTGGCATGTACTCTTATTCTTCTGAGCTGTTAAATTAATTCATCCGCGATACTTTCTGTTTCTGTGTCAAAACATACTAAAACCCATGGTACATTTTTTCGTCAAATGTACGTTGCTAAATCAATATTGTTACGCAAATTTTGTATCGGGGTATATTGAAGGGCGACAGTTGAAGGCGATAATGCATAAGAAACAAACAAGTCAACAACAAGATGTATTGATAAAACATGTATTAAGCCAACCTCATATCTCATGCCAGTCCACAAGCAGATATATCTCCCGTTATCCAAGAGAATATTCGTCCCCATGGCATCTAGTAGTATCTTATAATGTTGGACGTCATATATATTTGCTGATACCCCGGAGATATTTCTACAAAGACCTTGTGCTTTTTCGAATGTGACTTCCATCTTCGAGCACATGATTAGTGTGAAATTTGTTGAGTTGTACGCGAAGTCGAGGCTTTCTGAAAAACATTTTATTCGAGTATTAAATATACCTTTATACAATGAATTGTTAATTATTTTTCCATAACTTTGCCCCAATTGGAAACAATTATCCAACCAAGAAATTTCAATTTAGAAATTTTGGCTATGGTACTATAACCGCAAGATTCGATATGGCCTTTACATCGTAAGATGCGACTTGAATGGAGGAAAAGGCAGTAGTGCTCATTTTTATCGCCCAAAACAGTTACGATTTATTAACATGAACCGCTGGCTTTTTACTAAATTTTGCAGCAAATATTCGACATTTCACTCTGTCACTATATTCGGTTCAATTTGGGCGATGCTTCTGTCCGCGCTCACAGCGAACTTCAATATAAAAAAATTATCTCGACTAAATAACAGTAACTCATTTCGAAAACGTGCAAATGCGTCTGTGAGAGATATTCAAATCTACAAAAACTTTGAATTTTCTCCAAATATTTATTTACCTGGTGTGCAAATATTATCGGTTTCCTCAAGGGTTATCAAATCAGTATCCGTTGTGTCAGCATCAAGAATATTGAAATTGCCTTTAATAAAAAAAAAGTCAGAAGTTATGATACCTTCAAAGTAAAATTATACAAAAATATCATGATCTCATTCCACAGAAACATAAGTTTATTGTATATTTCTATGACATGTGAATATGGTATTTTGTATATATGCTTCATATATCCTTATGAATTCTCTCATACACGGATCCAAGATTTTAAGTAAGCAAAGAGAAGGGATATAGTTAGTTCAGTGCAAGATATCGCTTTTATCAAATATTAAGAGAAAGAACCATAACTTTGCGCTGAAAGCTCAAAACCAAAATGTTTTCGGTTAATTGCAATGTTAAAAACTGGCTGGATATCGATAAATAACTATACTACTTATCCAAGGCGCGTATTGAGATTTGTTTTTGGATTTCCCTTTTTTATTGCAACGATAATAGGAATGGATTTTGACCAATATATGTAATAACCATTTTATCACATAGTGTCGTGCATGTTTCCTCGAAGCGTTTTAAAGACTATTCCGTAATTTTTTGTCTGTGGGGAATGGCTGGCAGTGAATCACGCTCCTTGCATACGTTATGTTTTCACGCACTCAAATCTTAAAGATTTTGGACCTTAGTGCTTATTCGATAATGTAATGCAACTACCCGTACTTTCGCTTGCAAGCAATTGATTGTTGGTAGATGGTGCAGCATCAGTGTATTTGTCAGTAACGTCTTTTGCATCTGTAAAAGATGAAATTTTTTGATTTGTTGCGTTATTCTAGTGTTTGATAGCTTCGTGTTTCTATTTTCCTGCTTGTCGTAAGAGGTAAGTGAAAAGATAGAATAAAGTTGTAGATTTTTTCACCTTCATCCATGGCAGATACCATTCAATGTACTATTGCTATTATCATTTCTCTCTATTAAAGACGTTTTCTCTTAGAGTGCAGTGTTGGTAGTGCTGGGAAAACCGAATCATTTGGTTCTCGAATTTGATTCGAATGATTTTTCCGAATCGGTTCAAATCACGAATCCTATGTGGATAACAAATATCCCATTTTTACTATTACAACTTGTCTTCATTGTGTTAAGTTCAAGAAATGGATATTTTATAATGTATATTCAATTGACACTCTATGTGTAAGAGCAACAATTTTCATATTTTTAACATGGTTAAAAATAAAAATTCTAACCCATTTAGTAAGTATTTATTCCTATGAACGATTCACGATTGATTCGAAAATATTGTGCTTCTAATCACCGATTCGAATTGCCCAGCACGGTTGTTGGTACTACATTTTGACGGTGCTTTAGGTCTTTCTCGAACTTAAATAAAGATAAATCCTGAGTTTCACATAAAATTTCCCGAGTGCATTGTTATTCACACCATAACTACCTAAGATCATAATTTGACTAGATAATTTGATAATTTGAAAATTTAATATGAGATCGGAGTTCGGCATCTGACAAAAAGGTTTATCTGAACAAGTATTATTGGTGAATGGTTATTGTTAAAGCGTTCTCTTCCATCGAATATAGAGGAAAAAATCGCCCTGAAAGCTAGAACAAATCAGAAATTTAAAATTCCTTTAAAGAAATCTGACCGAATTTCAATAGACAACTATACTGCTCGCCGAAGACGGGGGAAATGCTTTGGAATTTCCTCTTTTATTTATTAAAATACTTTATAAGCACTTTGAATAGTATATGCTATTTTGCGCATATGTCCTCAAGAATTTTTTAAGACCATTTTGCAATTTTTTGTTGTATAAGGTCGACATGACGCTATAATGCCCCTCCTGCCTCAGCAGCCTCTCCCCCGCTAGTGTTCATGCGGTAATATCTTATGAAGGTGTGTTATTCACAGGCTGTACGACTTAAGGTAACTTACCTTTATTTTTGTTCACAATCATTTCATCGTCTGTAGATGATGACACATCATTAGATTTGTCATTATCGTCTTTTTCAGCTGTAAAGGTTAATATTTGTTTTTAATTTTTGCATAAATATAGTGTTTCGATTTTAGGGCTGGGCAAAACCGAATCATGTAGAACCGAATTTATTCGAATCATTTTTTATGAATCGGCTATAATCGCGATTTCCATGTAAATAACAAATATCCTATTTTACTATTGCAACTTGTCTTTATAGGAAAAATCAAGAAAGTTATTGTTCATAGTGTATATTCAATTCTCTCAATTCAATTTAATGACAAGATATAATCGATTTTGATCAAGTTTGACCAAAATCAATTGCATTTTGCCGCTCAGAATGAAAATTCTAGTACATTTAGTAAGTATTTGTGCCTATGAACGATTCACGATTGATTCGAATATATAGTGCTTCGAATCGATTCGAATCACCGAGTCGAATTTTCCAGCCTTTATGCACAAAGCACATTATGTGAGACATGAACCGGGAATTGGCAACGATTTGTATATTTATTACATTTGTAATCACCAGCTCATAGTATATTTCCAGCCCAGTGTGTCACAAGTGGCAAATAAAATAAGAGCTGTAGATAGTTTTATCATCTCCCAGGACAGATGCCAATTATCGTACTTTACTGTGGCGGTTTTATTTTGGTTGCTTTCTCTTTAGAGTGCAGTTGTATAGGTACTACATTTTGCAGTAGCACTTTGTCATTAAGTAACAAACAATTGGTGCTTTTGAAGAAAATGAATAAAAGAAGAAGATAAAAAACTTTTAACTTTCAGACATAATCCTAAGATAAAGTTTCTGTTTTATTCTCTCAAGTTTTCATTCACAAACTGTCACCGGGCATTTCATGTAGAAAAGCTTTGTCCGAACATGTGTTGGTTACTTTGACTAACTGCCTTGCATTGCCTCAGGACAGATCTAAATCAATGTACTTTACTTCTGGGGTTCATTTGTTTTTAGGATGTTGGCACGACATATGTTGTTAAGTATGAATCATAGATGGATCTGTGGCTTGCATATGCTTAAAAAAATCGATTGTGATTCGACAACCCTATATCACCGATGTTATGTTAAATATGAGCCACTGATAGATCAAGTAGTCAAAACAAAAATCGCAATAAAAACTAAAGATTTCCTAAAAATTTACTAAAAATCCGTCCGTTCGAATTTTCATTGTTTATGACACCGACGTGACTTTTTCGCCAAGAATTGTAACATATTGGAATGCAACTTTTGATTTCATGATAAAATGGAATTGAAATAGAATAACACAATAAAAAATACAGAGAATTTAACTTTTATTTGCCCTAACTCTATAGTTTTTTAAGCTACTCAATGCAAGTATAGACTATTGGGGGGAACGCATCATGGCGGCAACAATAGCGCAAAATGGCCGACAATGTTGATCGCATTATTTTTTTCAGTATATCCATTAAAGTTACTGTCTTTTTCCGTTGATTTAACTGCATTTATGCTACAGTTTACAAATTCACATTACGCCAATGCTCACTTGTTGCGTCGACTTGAGTGTTGCAATCTGAGAGAATTGATGACGCAATTATGCTGACGTCATCACTCGGAAATGCATCTAGCCGGCTTTTAACAAACGCTGAAACCTTTTGTTCTAGTTCTGTAATAAAAATGGAAATATCACATTATGAATTATTGTGATATTTAGCTTAACATTTACACTGTAAGAAACACGCAGCAAATTAACTAGCCATTTGAAGTAATTGTATATTTTCCAATACGTGCCAGTGAGACGATTGGTTCCATGTGGTGCACTTAAATACGCATGTGTATTCACCGAATGGTGTATGTGGGGCACGTTAACACAAGTGGTTCAATTCAATTGCTGCCGCAAGTAGTGTCGGTCCTGCACACAAAAATGTGTGGTCAAATAGTAGACTCACATTCGAGAGTTTCCAGTGGAAAGGGTGATACACGTGGTGCTTGTTAGTGGTGCGCTCGAATACGAGTACGGCAAACGGTACTTGTGGTTTGCTCAAATACAAGTGCGGCAAGCGATGCGTGTGATTTAAGTAAAGCGGATGATGTTCTTCACTCACATAATAAAGTTGAAATTGGTGGATTAAAAACCAGTGTTGAAAATGGTTAGCGTGGCGCAAACATAAAGGAATGATGCCAGATTTTGAAGTGGTATAAGTACTGTCAGTAGTTTGTTCTGTAAAGTCTAAGTCAAATCTTCATAAAATAAATAGAAAGGTCAATAGTTTTTGTTCGCAGTCAGAGAGCCCGTCGGTCAATTTTCTACAATAACGTGGATAATTTAAGATATATAAGTATAGAACCGAGTGACAAAAATTAGGTGACACCATATAACATCGCGGGGTTAAGTTTAGAAGCATTTTCAATGCAACAAAATCACTGGTATTTTACAGTAATTTCATTTGGCGGTATTACTTTTTATGGCCGAATATGAGAGTTGATGGAACCCACGATGCTATCAATCAACAGCCCATGCTTGGCATAAATCTTATGAACATGGCCTTTTTTAATTTTTGAAATACATAATTACTGTGAATGAGCAGTAAATTTAGTGTACTTTAATGAAAAGTGTGATATGATGAAACCTAACAACTGAACTTTGGCAAATTCACCTATGCCGAGAAAGATGAAGAGTGAATTATTGGGCCCATTGCCAGTAATAGGCTTCTTAGATGAATATAAGGGATTTTGTAAGCACATACGTCTTAATCGCGATAAAAGAGCAAAATGGTGAAATCGTGTTTGCCTCATGATTAAGTAGCGTTTGACGGATTTTGGGATTCGAGAGAAAAATAAATGAATAATTTTGTTGCACTAAATTTCCCCATGGCTTACAGGCCTGATATGATACCTAAATGTTTGAATCCCCTCACTCTCTCTCTCTCTCTATTGTTTAACCCCTTCTTTCCATATTTTTCTCGCGTGTTTGCAATATTATTCGCACCAGTGAGTTATAAAAAATCAAGCTATATTAAAATTTTACCAATGCCTGTAGTTTTTTGCGCTTATCTACAAACAAATGTTATTTATATATGCCCATGATTTATTCCCCAATAACATTTATAATGCCAAATAAAACACAACACAAGGAAACAAAAATAATATTTTAATATCTTTTTATAGATTTGTCCTTCCAAAAGTTGAAATAACAAAATTAAATAATATATTTATACAATGTTATATAAAAAAATAAAAATAAAATAAGTATCCCAAAAGAATATTTAGTCAATAATAGGGTTGTTCACGATTTTTTTCTTCAAAATAGATCACATTTAATGAACAATGTTTTTCAAGTTTCTAAAAAAAAAATATAAAAAATACTTGCAACCGGTATTATCATACCATTGAAAGAAAATAACAAAACTAATATATAAAATTGTTAGAATGAAAAGAAAATTACAATTCCTTTATAACATGTTGATATGAAATATTTCATATTTTTATACGGTAATGAATATCTACTGCTTATTATAACTACTCACGAAATTTTACTTAATCTAAGAAAAAAAAAATGCACAAAGCAAGCTAAAAACTAAAGCATTTTCAAACGTTCTCATGTTGTGTTATAAAATCAAGCACATGGGGAGTAATTGTTAAACGCTATAATTGAAATTTTTAAATTTTTAATTTGGATTGTACCGTTGTGCCTGCACTAACTATTTTATCGAAATGAGTGCATTTTCAGAATAGGTATTAATAAGTAAAAGACTGCTAGGAAAAACCAAAGAAGCGGTAGATAATTTTACCATCTGCCAGGGCAATTACCACTCACTGCACTTTACTATTGGGGTTAAGTTTTGTTTGGGCTGTTTTCAGTTTGGAGTACACAGAGAAAATTGTAGATATTTATAATTCGGAAAACCGCAAAACAAAATTAAAAGATACAGAATAGAGGAAAAATATTGAAACACAATAGTTAGAAGTGTTAATTAGAGATGACCGATTGACCGATATATCAGTTAACTTATTTTAATATATTAATACAGTACTGAACTCATAATTGCTTTATAATATTCTTTTATCTTTTTTAAAATTATACAATTTTTTAGAATGGCCAAATGAAATATTTTCAAAGTTAAATTTTTGAAATATTTCAACACAACTTCAAATTATTAGGATTTTTGACTTTTTTGTATCTATTTCATTTCCAAAATTGTCTTTGATATCGAAAAAATTAAAATTATTCATAAACTATATCTTGATGTAAATCGATGTTAAAAAAGAAAATTTTAAACAAACAGAATTTATTAATAATAAAATTATTAGAAAATTAAAAAATGTTAAAAGAATTTTCTTTGTCCTTATTAAATAAGAAAAAAAGCTAGAAGTGTGATAGAAAGAACACACGTTTTGTTATTATGGTTTTCCGTCTTATAACGTCATATTTGTCTTTTCCTTTGTTTTTGTCTTTGATATCGAAAGAATTAAAATTAATCATAAACTATATCTTGATGTAAATCGATGTTTAATTAAAAGAATCTTAAACAAACAGAAATTTGTAATAATAAAATTAAGAGAAAAGTAAAAAAAAAAGTAAAAATGTTAAAAAAAATTCTCTTTCTCCTTATCAATTATCAATTAAGAAATAAAAGCTAGAAGTGTGAGATAAAGAACACACGTTTAGGTATAATGGTTTTCCGTCTTATAATGTCCCTTATATTCGAGGGTTTATATTCGTAATCTTTCGAATATCTTTGAAAATTACAACGTAGCCTTTTCGGAAAAATATTGAATTATAAACTAATGGTATATATGCCCATTGTTTACTTTTCGACTACATTTATAATGCCAAATAAGAGGACAACACAAGGACAGAAAAATAATATTTCGAAGATATCTTTATACAGATTCCCACAAAAGTGAAAACTACGAATTGAACTAATATATTTATCCAAATCTTACATAAAAATGAGTTTCCTAAAAGAATATTTACCTATGAACATAGTTTTCTTTTAACTTAGTTTTTTTAAATAGATCACATTTCAGTAAACAATGTTTTTAAGTTTATAAAATTTCACAATTATAATCGTTTTTTTGTGATTTCTTTTATAGTTTTTTGTTCGTGTTTTTTTATTGATTCACTTTTTCACTTCTTGGATCAAATGCAAACAAATTCGCTATGGTACAACTAAATATAGCTTACAAATATTTTTCATAACTACTTTTTTTTCAGAATTGATAGTGACTTGGTAGTTCAATTGTAACTAAGTAGAAGTGGAGGGGGAATAATTTATTTTTGCAAAAAACGTAAAGCCAAAGTGTGAACATTAAAAATTTGCCTAAATATTCAAAATAATCTGAGAAAAAAGAAAATAATTTATTTTTTAGTTTGCTCTATTTACAGCAGTCGCTGTTTTGTGCGTCGAACACAGTCAAATCAAGGCTTGAATGTCACCAGTGGAGAACATCGCGAATATCTATAGTGCCTAAAGTAATGAATGAAATTATTCAAAACAATGGTTGAATAAATTTGCAATAAAACACATACCGTTGATAAAATAAATGCGATAAATTTTATAATAAAGTCTTTCAACAACTGAATGGCAATGACAAAGGATGTATAAACGATAAAAACGATCGACAATCCTTTACACACACACAACGATATCTTTTTCTTTACATTGAATGCGGTTGTGATATTTCACATATGACACCGTTATATCTACGATTCTTATCACTATTGAAAATTTCTGGAAAAGGATGAACAGGATATTTGTTGAATTCAACTGCAATATACTTGTTATTTTCAATAGATTTAGAATAATTAGGCATCTTCATATATGTCGATAGATTACATTTCTCTCCAGATGACAACTTGAGCTGATTGCTCTGTAAAAACAAAAACAATAAATACTTTAAACTGACAAAACTAATATTTATGTTGTAATAGTTTATGAATCTATTGGGAACGATTTAGTTAAAGCAAGTTTAGTAAGATTCTGTGCAACTGTGTTAAAGAAGGGTATTTGAATTCATATATTTCATATAACATATTTGAATTCCTCGCGCAATTTTTATAAACGTTCTTCAAGTATATGTTGCTAAATCAATGTAACTACTCAATGTTTGAATCGGGAAAAGTTGAAGATAGCATTTCCCTACAAGATTTCGGAATTTTAGAAAAAATGTTATCAAAATATGAAAAAATATTTGCGCTCCAACGGCGTGAAATCACATGTTATACATGCTTTGTCATTTTGGTCCGAATATGATGTATTCTCTCAACAAAAATCCCAAAAGCATTTTGCACTTTTACGGCGCACAAGTTTTGATACATATGTATTAAAATCTATTTTTTTTTATAATTTGACACCGTCTGCCGACAATGTACAGGCCTTAGGTATATTTTGGAATATGTCGATTTGTTATTTTGCAAAGTTATAATACACACACTTTGAAAAGGACGCGCACCAACTTTCTTTGCTTTGTATGAGTCATCGATGAATAGGCCACTTCAAACCGAATAGGCCAGTTTGGTTTAAAGTTTGACCAGTGCTTAACTAACATCACATTAATGCTAAACAGCCAGATTACAATATTACGAAAGTGCTAAAGTTAGTAGACATCATGAATAAACTTATTCTTTTTTTCACAAAAAAAAAAATTTTGGATCTGATCGAAAAATGTGAACTTTTTTTTGTCAACACAGGAGTACACAACATAAAATTTTAATACAAAGAAAGATATATAAAAATTCCAATATTTGATTAAGTGTGTTTTATCGAGTCTAAGTGGGATCAAACGAGCCCAATGCGCATTGTACTTGTGACTCATACTTTGAAACTGACACTATCGTGGGGGGATATATTCGAAAGTTTAGTAATTTGAATTATTTTGATCCATATATCAAAGTTAACATCAAGATGTTCGTGTTATTTGTGTTTCTATTTTTATCTTAAGTACTCATGGAATATTTCTTTGCCTTTTTAAAGAAAATTCAGCATCATACATTGCACTCCAATGAACTTGCAACTATGGGAAATTGTCTGTGCCTTGGCGATAGCATAAGAACCTGCAAGTCAACAACAACCTGTATTGACAAAGCATGTATTGCACCAACCTCGTATGTCATGCCAGTCCACAAGCAGACAAGGCCACTTCTAGGCATGGTCCCTTTCTGTATTAAGGCATCTTCTAGCATAATGTAATGTGTGTAATCATATATATTTGCTGGTACACCTGAGATATTTTTACAAAGATCTTGTGCTTTTTCGAATGTGACTTCCCTCTTCGAGCATATGATTAGTGTAAAATTTTTTGAGTTGTATGCGACGTCGAGACTTTCTGAAAAACATGTATTATATATCCATTTATACAATGAATTGTTAATTATTATTTCATAATTTTGCCCCAATGGGAACCAATTATCCAATCGAAAAATTTCAATTTAGAAATTTTAAACTATGCTGCAATAGCTACAAGATTCGAAATGGCCTTAAATGGAGGAAAAGGCAGTAGAGCTCATTTTTATCGCCCAAAACAGTTACGATTTATTAACATGAACTGCTGGCTTCTTGCTAAATATTCGACATTTCACTCTGTCACCATATTCGGTTCTATTTGGGCGATGCTTCTGTCCGTGCTCACAGCGAACTTCGATATAAAAAGTTATCTCGAATGATGAACAACTCATTCCGAAAACGTGCAAATGCCTTTGTGAGAGATATTCAAATCTACAAGAACTTTGAATTTTCTATAAATATTTTTCTTTACCTGGTATGAAATTATTATCGGTTTCCTCAAGGGTTATCAAATCAGTATCCGTTGTGTCAGCATCAAGAATATTGACATTGCCTTTAAAAAAAAAGTCAGAAGTTATGATAAGCAAAGATCCAAAATAAGGAGTTTCGAATACTTGCTCCAAGCAAGGTCAGATGCTGTAGTTCCAAAAAAACAATCAACGACCACTCAAGTGGCAAAAATATGATAAAAAATATTGTACCAGCACGAATTGATTTCTATAAGTGGAACATTCCAGAGAGAGAAAAGAAACAAAGATGTGACAGATGGTCTTTCCATCGCCCCGGCAGATGTCAATTATTACACTTTATTACACATTTGTCAATTACATTACGTGAACGACTTTACTATCGCCCGAACGTATTTCCTGCTTCTCGTAAGAGGTAAGTGAAAAGATAGAATAAAGTTGTAGATTGTTTCACCTTCATCCATGGCAGATACCATTCAATGTACTATTGCTATTGTCATTCCTCTCTATTAAAGACGTTTTCTCTTAGAGTGCAGTGTTGGTAGGGCTGGGCAAACCGAATCATTTGGTTTTCGAATTTGATTCGAATAATTTTTCCGAATCGGTTCAAATCGCAAATCCTATGTGGATAACAAATATCCAATTTTTACTACAACAACTTGTCTTTATTGCGTTAAATTCAAGAAATGGATATTTTATAATGTATACTCAATTGACACTCTATGTGTAAGAGCAACAATTTTCATATTTTTAACATGGTTAAAAATAAAAATTCTAGTCCATTTAGTAAGTATTTATTCCTATGAACGATTCACGATTGATTCGAAAATATTGTGCTTCGAATCACCGATTCGAATTGCCCAGCCCGGTTGTTGACCCTACATTTTGACGGTGCTTTAGGCCTTTCTCGAACTTAAATAAAGATAGGGAAAATGATTCGGAATTTTCTGTTTTATTTATTGGAATACTTTATAAGCACTTTGAATAGTATATGCTATTTCGTGCATATATTTTCGGTCACAATCATTTCATCGTCTGTAGATGATGACACATCATTAGAATTGTCATTATCGTCTTTTTCAGCTGTAAAGGTTAATATTTGTTTTTAATTTTTGCATAAATATAGTGGTTCGATTTTGTTCGGCACAAATAGGGCTGGGACCGAATCATGTAGAACCGAATTTTATTCGAATCATTTTTTATGAATCGGCTATAATCGCGATTTCCATGTAGATAACAGATATCCCATTTTACTATTGCAACTTGTCTTTATTGGGAAAATCAAGAAATAATGACAAGATATAATCAATTTTGATCAAATTTGACCAAAATCAATTGTATTTTGTCGCTTAAAATGAAAATTCTAAGAGCAACAATTTTCATATTTTTAACATGGTTGAAAATAAAAATTCTAGTCCATTTGGTAAGTATTTGTTCCTATGAACGATTCACTATTGATTCGAATATACTGTGCTTCGAATCACCGAGTGGAATTTTCCAGCCTTTATGCACAAAGCTCACTATGTGAGACATGAACCGGGAATTGGAAACGATTTGTATATTTATTCCATTTGTAATTACCAGCTCTTAGCATATTTCCAGCCCAGTCTGTCACAAGTGGCAAATGAAATAGGAGCTGTAGATAGTTTATCATCTCCCAGGACAGATACCAATTAATGCACTTTACTATAGCGGTTTTATTTTGGTTGATTTCTTTTAGAGTGCAGTTGCATGGGTACTATATTTTGCAATAGCACTTTGTCATTAAGTAACAAACAATTGGTGCTTTTGAAAGAAGATAAAAAACTTTTAACTTTCAGACATAATTCTAAGATAAAGTTTCTATTTTATTCTCTCAAGTTTTCATTCACAATCTGTCACCGGGCATTTCATGTAGAAAAGCTTTGTCCCAACATGTGTTGGTTAGTTTGACTAACTACCCTGCATTGCCTCAGGACAGATCTAAATCAGTGTACTTCACTTCTGCGGTTCAGCTGTTTTTAGGATGTTGGCACGACATATGTTGTTAAGTATGAATCATAGATGGATCTGTGGCTTGCATATGCTTAAAAAAATCGATTGTGATTTGACAACCCTATATCACGGATGTTATGTTAAATATGAGCCACTGATAGATCAAGTAGTCAAAACAAAAGATGCAATAAAAACTAAAGATTTCCTAAAGATTTACTAAAAATCCGTCCGTTCGAATTTTCATTGTTTATGACACCGACTTGACTTTTTCGCCAACAATTGTAACATATTGGAATGCAACTTTTAATTTGATGATAAAATGGAATTGAAATAAAATACCACAATAAAAAATACAGAGAATTTAACTTTTATTTGCCCTAACATTACAGTTTTTGAAGCTATTCATGCCAAGTATAGACTATTGGTGGAACGCATCATGGCGGCAACAATAGCGCAAAATGGCCGACAATGTTGATCGCATTATTTTTTCCAGTATATCAAGTACAGTTACTGTCTTTTTCCGTTTATTTAACTGCATTTATGCTACAGTTTACAAATCCACATTACGCCAATGCTCACTTGTAGCGTCGTCTTGAGTGTTGCAATCTGCGAGAATTGATGACGCAATTATGCTGACGTCATCACTCGGAAGTGCATCTAGTCGGCTTTTAACAAATGCTGAAACCTTTCGTTCTAGTTCTGTAATAAAAATGAAAATATCACATTATGAATTATTGTGATATTTAGCTTAACATTTACACTGTAAGAAATACGCAGCAAATTTACTAGCCATTTGAAGTAATTGTATATTTTCTAAGGTAAAAATCGCCATGTTGTTGAGATTTATGCTAAGTATGGCGTGTTTAGGCATTTTGAAATCTCCAAGTCCGATATATATGACAAATTTTTGAAAAGACCATAATTGCACAAACACATCATTTTAAACAGTAAAAACTATTTTACAACGTATAAATCAAGCATTGTATTTGAGCGATTTCGACAGAAGTCAACGCCATTTTGTGTTTTATCATTTATAATAAGATACAAAATGGCGTAGATATCTGTATAAATCGCTTGGGAATACGCTAACCAGGTAGATTCCTATATATACTTTTTTAGGCATTTGTGTTTTTAAAGATGTAATAACATGATTTTTATTTTCTTTGGAATCGTAACATATTATCACATCCGCACTACATCACTATAGTTGTCGAAAAATGAGATTATTTCATCATGAGATGTTTTCCGCTAAGAGTGCAGTTGCTGGTGCTACATCTCGTACTAGATTTTTTGCCATTCAAACGGGTGTTTTTTGTCTGTTTTAAGCACTGCTTCCGTGTTTTCGCACACGCCACCGGAAGCACAGGTCAAAATGAACCAACAAGAGGCCACTTATGGAAAAAAGACGCTTTAAAATATAATTCCAGAAACTGTATTCTAAGTGGAAATTATCAAAAAAAGAAAGGAGTCCGCTAAGGAAAATCTCAAAACTCACAAACAGGTAGAGCTGGGCAATTCGATTGTGTTATTCGAATCGATTCGAAGCATTATATATTCGAATCAATCGTGAATCGATCATAGGAACAAATACTTACTAAATGGACTAGAATTTTCATTTTGAACAACAGAATACAATCGATTTTGGTCAAACTTGGCCAAAATTGAATATATTTTGTCGTTAAAATATGCCATTTGTTGCTCTTTATAGACAGGGAGTTGTGAATTGAATATTTTTTTTATAACCAGTTCCTAGAGTGGATCACCCTGTCCAAGGTCCTGCAACAGCGGCCACTTATAGACGGACAGGGTTACAATTACTGGAAAGATATCATCGGCTTAGCCTACCCAAGTTATTACACCCTGGGTTGGGTGGTGGACATGGAAATGAGCCGGACTCACCGGAGATACCGTACCCAAGATCTTCAACCTGCGATGCCAACATGTTTAACCACTAGGCCATCGCGCCTCACTAAACATACACCCTGAACTATAAATGTCTTGTTTTTAACGATGAAGACAAGTCGTAATGGTCAAAATACGATACTTGTTATTTACATGAAATTCGTAATTCGAACCGATTCGAAAAATTTTTTCGAATCAAATTCGAATTCCAAATAAATCGGTTTTGCCCAGCACTACTTACAGAGTATATGATCTAAAACTATATATTCAATGCGTAGTTACATTAGGAAAACTGAAGTATGTGATTCGATGAGTTAAACACTTATATTCGGACACGACAAAAATAATTATTCGAAAAATTTAATGTGAAAAATCTTAATCGGATAAAACGGAAAAGTAATCAAAATAGGTTCTTAGGCATGCACTGGAGATAGATTGCACGCTTAGACCTCCAAGGCACGATCAATCCGTGGGTCATGCCTGCCAGAATAAAATTGATTTTATGACTTTCCAAATTATAACAATGCTATATTGCGAAAAGTATCGAATTTCAAAAAAATGGAATAACAGTGCATCTGCAGATTATATTATTCGGAACAAAATTCCTAAAAATATTGATTTACTTGAAAACATCTATTTTTACATGTATACGCCACCGATGGGTCATGCTACCCAATCTAGCGCTTCAAGGAGGAGAACCAATGAGATTTGTTTTGTAATTACTATTCCGTTACTCTTTGTTGATTTAATTCTTGAGGGGTCGATGCGATTTCAAAACTTCGTACAAACTTCAAATACTGTTACAGATAATTAAATGTAAACGGACGTCCTAATCTATGGACGAAGTATCGTTGGATAAATTTTGCAACTATTTCAAATATCTTTTAAAAAGATCAGATATTAACTAGTAATCGATGAATCGCAACTACGGGCAACGCAATATTTTTGTTTTGAAACGACTCAAGTTGAATTTATAAATAATTTTAAGCTCGCCATCGGCCTTTGGAATGTGCAACACATATCTGAAAATTATTGTTGACAGTTATAGCTGGTGCGGAAAGCGTGCGGAAAGTATCATATTTAAAATCAAAACAATATGACAATATAGCATAATTATCCATTCAAAAAATAGAAATTCCGAAACGTTACTGCCATGTATTCGCTAGCAATAGATGGCAATAGTTTGGTGAGAGACACTTTCATTCGTTGGTGATTTCAGTGCTATTATAGGATTTATTACAACTTTAAGCCATGGTGCCAAAAATCAAAAAAAAAATCCATACCAAAAATTTCCATTTTATTGAAAGTCGCTCAATGAAAAGCCAAATTAGGACTTAGTCGAAACCAACTGCAGAATATTAATATGACAAAGCTCTATTTCAAAATGTAAGTGCACTGTACTTATAAGTAGAAAACATCCCAAAAAAGAGCCACGAGATAGCTGTGTGGTTATCAGGTTGGTACCGCAAGTTTAAGACACATCAACAAATCGAATAAAGTTAGAGTAAATGGCTTTTATCATTGC
>OZ023138.1:18991111-19108525 GCA_963675895.2 Styela plicata
ATTTGATCATGCAAGAAAAAACAGCAGGATTTAATTTTGTAAAGCATGAGCCACAGATAGACCGCGCCTCGACAGCGCGAACCATCAATATTCCGCACTATACAAAAAATATACAATCGGAAATTTTCTGATTCGGAAGACCCAGGAAAATATGTTATTTAAATGCGCAATAGCTTGATATACTGTTACAATGTACTGCTTGTCATTTGTGGCTCAGACACGACAAAAAAAAATATCTTTCGGTAACTCATACATAATTCGTATTGTTATTGTGGAAGCCGAGCGGAAAGTGTCAAATATCAATTCAAAACAAAATCAAAACATTGTATTCAAAAAAAATTATACATTTTACAATAAATGTCTGAATGTTATTTTCATGCGCGAAACCTTGATCATGTTCAATAACGAGGACACATTTTCATAGTATCAAATATCAATAATAATATTGTCTGGCCAAACCACCTTTTGGAAACTTAACACAATATTTCAAATATCGCGAATTCGGCGTAGTCTGAAATCCTAATACTAAGTTTAAGAACTTCTACAATTAATTTTAGGCAATTATACACTCATAACAAATAACTCTTAGATAAAAAGAACTGTATTTTTAAAATTGAAAAAAAAAATCATTAAATATTATTTTAAAGCGATTGTAAGTCCGTGAATCCTAGAGTTTTAATATGAATAAAAATGACAGCAAATACTCAAAGCGGCTTATATTGCTCAGCACGAATCTTCGGTGAATCGTAGGGGAGAGGCACGTTACATCTCAGGATCATGCTTGACCAAAATATATAGAAATTGAGATAGAAAAAAAATCTAGGATAGCCGCTTCACATTATATACTTTAGATTTTATTTAACAAACTATTTTTGCAGAATCTAATCAGAAAAAATGAAATGAATAGGCATTTTTGTTAGGTATAAGTCTCTGATGGATTGCGCCGCTGATTTTATCATCCTTTTAATAGATAATTCAGAATAGACAATACATACCTTTAGAAATCGGCTTGAGTTATTTGTTTACGGTTTTATAGTTATCGTGCATAAGTATAAATAAAAACTTCTCTAACGAAGGTAAAAACGAGAAGCTACACTCACCGTCCAGATTGTTCTGTAAATGAAATAAAAATTCTTTTATTCACATCAATAACGCGAATTTTGATAAAAACTGAACATTTAATTAGTATGTGCGAACGCAGCACTTCGACTATGACTATGACTATGACTGTTTAGTTGTAGGTACGGGCTTCAGAATGGTCCTAGCGTATTTGCTGCGTGTCGTAAGAGGCGGATAAAAGGAAGCAGAGGAGTGGTAGATGGTTCTACAATCGCCCAGGGCAAATACCAATCACTGCACTTTACCATGGTGGTTTAGTTCCGCTTGAGATGCTTTCCTAGTGCAATTGCTGCTGATAGATCTTTTAGTAGCTCTTAGCCATGAATTGGCTGTTAGTTGGTTTATTTAGGCTCTGCTTCCGGCCTTGCTCAGAGTGAATTTCAATAAAATAAAATAAAAAAATTGGGATAGAATGCCTAAAAGAACTAAATCTTTAAGTAGCGTTTTGCCAGTAAGTGACCATTAATTAGTTCCTTTCAGAGGCTACTCCTGCACTTGGTCTTGGAGCAGTTTGAGCTTGTAATGTACATTGGCGTAATTTAAGTTATTTTTTGATACCAAGCAAATTAACCAGTTATGCTACCCAGTCAAAAATTTATTTTGTCAACCACGAGCCACAGATGGAAAGCGCCTCGGTGACGCGATCCATCAGCGATTCATGCTTAACAAAACTTGTTTGTTCAACATTTTCTGAATGATCCCAAATTGAATAGTTGCACTGGTATTAACCAGTGCCTTTTTGTCTTAGTATATTTCGTTGTTTGTCAAAACGTAAGCATTCTGGATTTCCTTGCAATAAACGACATTTCATCCTAACTTTTATTTCAAAACCGGATAAATGGTTCCTTTATAGGTTTAAACCATTTAGTATTAAACGGGATAAAGATATCAAGCGACTTTTAAGACTTTCGAGAAATTCAAATAGAAAATGAAAAATTTATAACCTCATGCACAACTTGTGAGAATCGAATATAGAAGATAAGTAATCAAAGACTTGGTACATCACCCAGAACATGTGAAATTTACTGAAGTCTACAATGTGGTCGAGTTATGTACGTAATATTTATAGTTTGCAGTTGATGGCATCGACCAGTGCAAATAGCACTCGATACACTTTAGAAAAGCGGATGTTCCTCTCTGGGTGCTTTTCATTCAGAATACGGTTGCTGATGCCACATTTTGGAGTATAGCTACTTGCCTTTTATTTGGCCATTAATTTGTTCTTTTTAAAAGCTGCTTTGGCCCTGTTTAAAGTGAATTTTGATAAAAAAAAATATATTCAACGAACTCACTGCATCGAAGAAAAATTCTTTACAATCTTCATCACCTTCCTCACAAGGTCCGTCATCAAAGTCTGGTGGAGGTTCAGCTGGATCTGTGTTAAGAAATAGTTGATTAAGGTCTATACAGCAGAAAAACTAGTTCGATGCTCAAAATCTAATAAATGATGAATGAAGTGGTAAAATAAAGAACGAAGGTAGCGGGTAAAGAAGGAGAGAAAAAAGAAGAAGTGAAAGAAAAAAGGTAAATAAAGGGAGGAAAGTAGGATGGAGAAGAGAAGGAATCGGAGTTGAAGAAAGAAAAAGAAGGAAATAAGAATGGGTCAGGATAAGAAAAGAAGCATAGGAGAAAAACGGGGGTGGGGGGGGGGGGGGGGGGGGGGGGGGGGGTAAGACGAGAATTGCAAAGAGAAGAAAAGGGGCGGTGGAAGAAGAAGAGAGAGGTTGAATAGAGAGCATGAAGTTAGGAGAGGGAGAGGATGGGGAAGAGAAGTAGGGTTTGTAATTTTTGAGAAACATCATTTTCTAAACAGCAAAAAATCAAATCTTTTCAATTCGAACTTCTTCGATTTTATTTTTTATCAGACATTTGTTCCGATCGATTTGTTCTCGATTTTAAAAGGTGCACCGCCTTCTACTGGAACGCTACCTTAGAGGTCTGGGAATAGTTAATCTTTTTGGAATTCTAATCTGATTCGAATAATTTGTGCGGATCGAATTATCAATTGGATATAAATAACAAATATGAGATTTTACTATGTCAAATTGTCTCCTTGATACAAAAAACTTTACTCATACGAATTACTAATATTGGCATAAATAATCTTGAATGCATTGCATTTTCAAGTCATACCCACGTCTGGTAGCAAAATGTTTTATATGATGCAATCGATTTAGTTCAAATTGGACCAAAAACGACTGTAATATGTCGTTAAAAATGAAAATTACGTATTATTTAACACGTTTTGTGGCCCACTAAATTATTCACAATTTATTCAAATGCTTTGTGCTTCTCCGACTCGAATCACAGAACCAAATTGCCCAGCCATACTTCCATGAAGCCTTGCATCATAAAAAATTTTATTCAGTTTTGCATAAAGAATTGTAATGAATGAAACTTACATTGATGAGTGTCTGAATTAGATATTCCTTCGTGGTAATAGACTGAGAATAACATGGCAAACAGGATAAATACTAGGGAGAGTCTCATTTTTGATTGACTACTTTTCTATCGGATTCCCCATAAATACGCCTTCGTTATAATTTCGTAATAAATTATTTCCTCTTTTCTGCAAAAATTGAATCAAATTATAAAATACATTAGGTTGCAATATTATTATTTTTTAAATACCGTAGCCCTTATACCGGGCTAAAGCAAATCATTTGGAAATAGAATCTGATATTGCTAACTAGGGTGGCCAGTCAGCTCAATCGGTAATGCTGATTGTCGTGACGACGGTTCGAACCCTTCCAAGGATGATGGACGCTTGTTCATGTAAGCACTGCTTTCGTTCAGGTTCATGCACAAGTAAAATAAGGGAAAATGTTATGCCAAAAACTTTCACCCCGATTCGAAACTGCAACAGCACGAGAGATTGTGGTTCGCCATTTGGCTGAGCCTTATACTCGACTTTTGTCTCACTTAAGATAAAAATGAAATCTTATCCTATTTTGAATCTGGTCATTTAATGGCTGGTTCTATTTAAAAGACAAATTATTCGTTTCTACGCTGGCTATACCATTTATTTAGATTTACTAATAAGCTCACTATTAGGATATTCGAATCGAAATCGAATGCAAAATCATCAGAATCATTTTGGGGAATCGGTCATAACCCTTTCCGCAATTTTGTTTTCTTTCATTTATATTATATATTCCGCGCCTTCGTGGCGCGATCCAACATGCATAACCAAAGTTTTTTTTTCTATAAAATTTTTTTGAATGGGATGGGAAGAAGAACTTTGAAAATAAAATAGAACTATCAAATGTCACCTTCCGAATGAAAACGAGACCTTTGCCATTTAAATCATTAATCATTTAATCAGAATCGAAAAAAAGGATCCAAATCAGATTCAATTTCTAGATTATTTGGGTTTGTCCATCTACGAAACCCCAACCAATTAAAAGACTTCAGAAATATTGATTTAATTTCCCATATTCTTCGCAAGTTTTTATTCCATGAACTAACTATTCGTGACAGCTCTACGTCTCAACTGATTTTTGCCTCAGATCAACTCAAATTACAAAACTGTATTGCCCAGCCCCATTACTCGCTTTTACTGATCCTGTCTTCAGAGCAATTCCCACTCAGAAACATTCCGACCAAAGATGTTTTGTTAAGCCTGGACCACAGATGGATTGCGCCGCTGATGCGCCGTCCATCTGCATCCATCTATATATTTTTACTTTATTCTAAGTAATTTAACTGCATTTCAATTTTCACAAACAAAATGATGATTTTTTCTGCGAAATTTAAGTTTTCGTACAAGCGCGATCTGGTGGTTAAACATATTTGCATTGTAGGTTGAAGATCTCGAGTCCGACTCGTTAATCCGTGGCCACCACTCCGTGTCCGTCACGCATAAATATAATGATCACAATATTATGTTTTGAAATTTTTGAAAATTTTTGAAAATTTTTGAAATTTTTGAAAATAGAATATTTCAAAGCTACTATAATTTTATATTCAAACTCTCCCATCTGAAATTATATATTGTCAAGTAAGAGTAACAGATGAACCGCTCCTTGGCAGCGCCGTCCATCTGTGACCCATACCTGACAAAACTTACTCGGACGAGCAATTTCTGGATGAATGATTTCCTGAATGATCACAGCCTCCATTGCATTAGCGTCGTCAACAAAGCGGTATTGGATTTCGGAAATATACAATTACCGTACTGAAACAGTAAATTTACAATGCTTTTGCCGAAATACTATCAGTCACGAATATTTTTATGAAACATAATTTAACCAGCGGCTGCAAATGATTTCCGATCTGATTCGATTTCCTAATTATTCGGTTTTACCCAGTACTACTCACCAGTAATCTTATAAGCAAATTCACTTTCAACGGAAAGATCTAATTTCGTTAAAAATATAGATATTTTAGCCTCCAATATACCAGAGTTATTAGGTCTTTCACAAACCAAACATTTACAAGATATTTAATTAGTGATGATATAATGGTAGCCTTTTTAAATTGACCAAACCCAAATGAAAACCATTTTAAACATAATTCACGAGCCTATATCTCTATTTTTTCGATTTTACTAACAAACAATAAGAATCGTGAAATGTGTAAATCTAAAATATTCTTATCCATGACTATCACATCCATCAAAAAAACTCTTTAGCTGAAAGTTTATATTTCGATATTTCTAACGTAAATCTTCTTGCAGAATTAGGCTTCAATAATTGGAATGCTTTTCTTTCTCAAGTTGTTTTCCTCATTTTTTCCTCTCTTCTCATTGTGCTTAGCATTGATAATAAGAGAGAGCAAGGTTATCACAATAAAACAGATTCCAATCGTTGCTGCGATCATTATTTTCAACTTCAGCGAGTCTAAAAAAAGTCAAGCTATTTTACTAAAAAAAAAATGGTGGATGGTTTCGATATTATCAGTTATGACAACTTATCATGAAAGTTTATTACTAGGGCTTTAACACTTTGTGTAAAGTATCAGATGCCAAATTTCGTTAAAGTGTTTTTAAAGTAAATGCATATTCATGTACATAATTCGCTTCACAAACACTTTTATTAACACATTTCGAGCACTCATACGAACTGTACACCTGAATGTTCGTTTCCAGATTTATTTTGAAATAGCGTAGGAATGTTTTTTGTCGAAAAAGGCAAGGTATACATTCACAACCAGCTTGACTAGCTTGACTACACATTTGGTTTGATGTGGGGTTATGGCATGTAGATAAGCGGGTAATTGACAAATTTCATTATTAAGATCAAAATTTTGTCTAGAATGTATTGATATTTGGTATAATTTACACTGAAAAAACATGAAGTAAAATTGCTTTTCTTTCACACTAAATCTACTCGGTAATATTGACATAAACTACATGAAACATATTGACATAAAATGATCTACTTGGCCAATTAGAGAATGTTGAGGGAACGCACCGCCGAGGTGATCAACAGTTCATACTTGGCATAAATCTCGTCCACAAGGCCGTCACAATTTTTGAAATTATACAATCACTACAAATGAACAGTAAATTCACTGCACTTTTGTTACAGTGTAGGTAGGTTCGGTAATTCGAATCTAATCGAAGCCCAATTTATTCGAATCCATCGTGAATCGTTCATAGCAACGAGAGTTACTAAAGAAGCTAGAATTTTTATTCTAGCTATTTTTATTCTATTCTATTACAAAATCCACACAAAATCCAATCGATTTTGTTCAAATTTGACTAAAATCGATTATATTTTATCCTTAAAATAATATAAAAATTGTTTATCTAATACATGGGGTGTAAATTGAAATAACACAGTAAACTATGAATATCTTGATTTTCACTATGGAAATAAGTTGTAATAGTAAAAATGAGATATTGATTATTTACGTAGAATTAGTGATTCAATCCGATTCGAAAAAATTATTCGAATCAGATTCGAATTTTATATGATCCGAAACTGCCCAGCCCTAGGTGTGGGTCATATTGAGATGGAGTTGTAAAATCGACTCCGTGGCCAATTATGGACTTCTAATGTAACGGATAGCTTAGGTTCTATTCTTCCTCAGATATCATCAGCACCACAGTCAAATAGCACCACAATCAATGCTTATGTTGATTTTATATGCAAGCTTTTTCTTTTTAAAAATCATTTAATTTGAGATAGTCTTTGGAACAAGAGATATTTTATAAACCTTTCGTCACTTTTTTCGTGGATGTAGTTGTATCTCTAGTTGTTGTAAATCTTGTATCGACTAATCCTGAAAAAGAGGACTTAGTGCGGCAAGTGTACTATATTGGAATTTGATCAGACTCCTCTATAATGTTATTGATTTCATATAATGATAATGGTGACCAAAACATAGCATGTTGCAAATGATAAATTATGCAAAATAGGATAATTTTATTGAGCGACGAAAATTGGTAAAAAACGTAAACTCTACTAATCCGCAATACGGGTTTGAGGAATTTTTCTAAGCATTTGTATTTCCACATGAAAATTTATTTCTGTTCTGTTGTTTCTAAACAAAAATCAATTTTTCCAGGTATATAAAAAAAAAAAACTGTGACTGATTTGTACTTTCTACTGAATATGTATACATATATATATATATATATATATATATATATATATATATATATATATATATATGAACTGTAACAAAAAATGCAGCAAAATCAATGGTCTTTGACGGTAATTTTACTTGCCGGTATTGAAAAAAAAACTCAAAATTAATTTATTTGCCCATATATGGGGTGTAGATGAAACGCACCGCCAAGGTGGGTTCCATCAACAGTCCATCACTGGCATAAATCTTATCAATGTGGTGTTTTTTAACTTTAGAAATATGCAATTACTGCAAATGAGCCCTAAATTCAAGGTATTTTTGTTACAGTGCATATATATTCTATGATTTTCAACGACGAATTTCTGTCTAAATTTTTTTTTTTTTTTTTTTTTTTTATACGAGAATATTTAATCATTCCGTCAACTTTGTGAGAAATATAACCCGAATACCTCATGATGTAATATAATTGAAGAAAATAGAAGAGTTTATCAAAACTTGTGTAGTCTTCAATATAGATGTTGTCGTACTTTTCGGAGTAGTAGATTTTGTGCTGGATCTCGTTGTAACAAGCGCTAAAAAAGAGATCTTCATGATACGTGTGTCTTTCATACAAAGTGAAGAACCAGGATATATTTACCTTCCATATTTCGAGCGGGACGATAAAAATATTGAGCGCGTTACGATTTGATTAATCGCCTTAATTTCATTTAGATCAAATATTTTATATAATTATATATCAATAAAGTCAGAAATTGCAATGAATTTGTGTTAAGTTATAAGTTCATTAAATAAAGGTTAATCTCATTACAATGGTTCATGGTATGGAGGGCGGGTACGAGTAGTGGAAAATTATGTTGTTAAGTTATAATATACTAAAAAATATTCATCGTGCCAAATTATAGGGCCTGTGAACAGGCTGAATACTGCACCGTTATTCCAGATTGCTACGAACTTCTAGTTTGTGATGATCTCTTCAGCACATCAGAACGTTAACTATTATTTTTTACCTGTCAGACATTCTTTATATATTTTCTAATATTGTCCTCCCTAAATTCTTTACCCTCATGTTCTACACTTCTGTTTTGTACTTGTAACGTGACGTTTTTTCATATTTATAAATAATCAGATTGCAGATCAATCAAACAAATCAAAGTATGGATTAGAGTTATATTATTGACAACAGACTTATGTCAAAATAATCCAGATAGAATTGTTATAATTTTATTCTTGATGTTATATGAAATAGCATAGGATTCATGCCGTTTTTAAGTGGTAAAATGTCTTTTTCAATTTAACTTAAAAAAAAGTTTTCACCAACGTTGTGTACTTCTTGTTGTAGACCTTATCGTAGGCTTTTTTATGTGATGGTGTTGTGTTTGATTTTGCACTCAGGGGTTCTAAATTATTTGAAGAATAACATATAAAGTATTATATAAATGATATATTTAAAAATTATAAAATAAATAATGTAGTTCGTTATCATTTTTGTGAGTAATTTACTCTTAGATTTTAAATTAATTAAAGAATAATATATATAAAGGTTATATTTATTAATTATATAGAAAATACGTTTTTTTATCATATTTTTAGGACCTTTCTCGATTGAGGAAGGATTAGGCAATTGAAAAATCATGCCTATTTGGCGGTATGCTTGCAGAGACTGATGCAGCCCGAGGGATGTTAAAGAATGTTCTTTATCACCAGCGTATTCAGTTTTTCAAGGTTAGAAATATTGGTCCTTTGGTACCTGGATAATTTGGATCCCACTTTGTTATTTGGTACAAAAGAGAGCTTTGAAAGTGGGTTAATTGCTTTAAGATTTGTCATTGTCAAATTTTATTTTTTGTCATGGTTGTTTTGATGACATTCTTGTGAAAAAACTCAAAATATAATTGGGCATTGATTTGATAAATGAAAAAAAAAAGTTAGCGATTTTTCGCATTGCCATGTGGTTTTATATTACAAGACTTACTGTTGCAATCTAAAGGGTCGATGCGGGCTCAATTAGATTCGCTGTGATAAACATATCCTCTTTTACACTCGCATCCAGGTGGAGCGCACATCATTACACAAATAGTAACACGTTTCTTACATGTTGATCGATTTGCAAGCTGATCCACAACTTCTTTTTACGGCCACTTCTTGTTCTTGGAGGAGATCACCCTGCCCAAGGTCCTGTACAAATGGCCATTTATAGACGGGCAGGGTTAGAATTGCAGGAATGATATGAGATATTTTCCTACCAAAGTTATTACACTTGAGTGGTGTGTATGGATTAACGAGCTAGAATCGCCGGGACTCGAACTCGAGATATACAACCTGCGACGTTAATATGTTTAACCACTAGGCGATCGCGCCCACTAATACCTTCTAATCTTCATTATATATATAAAAAATAATATTGTGACAAAAGGGCGATGCATTCCATTAAAAGTCAATAATGAACAACGGAAATAAAGATTTTGGTGTTTGTTTTGAATCGCATCAAGTAGAATTACTGTCAAGCATCGGTGATTCCACTGTAGCTTTTCTACGTATCAAAGATGGCAAGGTGGTTTTAATCATGCCGCTTAATTCTCTTCACTTTAGTCGCATCGTTCCTTTTGGGATTCCAATTTTATAGATATTTATCGGTACATTGTATCTCATCATCATCTACAACTGCAACATTCCAAATTTCACTGGAAATTTTGTATTCAATTGAACCATTGAGACTTGCACATGTTTCATATAGAAAAACCCCTTCAGAACTCGTTCCTCCGTTTGCAATCACTCTTAGATCTTCCTTACATATTATTTCACATCCGATAGCGATCACTTTGATTCCATCTTCATCTGCTTTCTGATGCCTTGGAATGTGACACATATTGTTCAAAGCTGTAAATGTTGTGAAGTTTAACTTTGTCTAACACAAACCGAAAAAATTATACCTTTCCAACAAATCTAACCCTGTCCGTCTATTAGTGGCTGCCGGAAAATGGTCTAGGTCAGGGTTTTCCACTTCAGTTCCCCAATTTTAAAATTTTCCCACCCCCCTTTTCGAGTCTATGAATACTTAATGGAAACACATACATAAACAAATTGGCTTAGAGGTTAGCTAGTGGTGTAACTTTTTGCAGTTACTTCTGATGGCGCTCACTGAATTGTAACAAAAATGCAACAAAATCACCGTTCTCTTCCGGCATTGCTTGGAGTGAATTTCAATAAAAAAATAATACATGCCGATATTATGTGAGAATTCAGCGTACCTGTTTTTTTTTCTTTTTCTGAACCATCAGGCCTCTAATGAAAAGCAACATAATATAAAATTTAGATTACTATGCATTGAAATTCTTTTTATCCACAGCTTCTGAATTAGTCATTAAAATGACAATCTTCTTCGATCTTCCGCCTCGCTTTGATTTCGCAAACTCAAACTCAATTACAAAAGAAGGAGCAAAGGAATGCTGTTAACAGCCCATAGTTAAAACGGATTTCACTAACGAGGTGGTTTCATATTTCATCATGGAACACACAATTACTGCAAATAAATCGAAAATTTGTTGGCATTGTTGGACTGCAGAAATGAATATTCCCACATTAAGAGGATGTCGGTCTAAAATTTACAAATTCGAACCGTGAAAAAACTAGTTTTAGTAAATATTTTTCAATTATCTTTGTACTTCACCTCCCGAATTCTTCTCAAAGAGTAATGAGTATAAGTAATGAGTATAACTATCGCCACCGAGTATATCCATATTATTCATCCTGTTTTTCACACAATTCATGTTATTTGTGCATTCTCCAAGTGCGAAAGGTATTTTGAATTTTTTTTGAGTTTCCTATCGACACACTGTTAAATTAGTTTGTATTAGATATTGCATAAGCAATAAGCCCATTAGGCACGGTCTTTAAAATAGTCCTAACGTATTTCCTGCGTGTCGCGAGAGGCAACTACAAAGAAATGAAGAGGTGATTTTTGGTTTTACCTTAGCCCAGAGCAGATACCACTAACTACACTTTACAATAACGGTTAAGTTCCTTTTGGATTTGTTTTTCGTTTAAAGTGCAGTTTTGTTACAATATCTTGTAGTAGCTCTTTGATATTATAGGCACAGCCTCCGGATAACTAAATAAGCTGGTGGATATCAAATAATTTCTTAAAGCAACAAAGCAAATCGTGCCTTGCCGCTGAATTATCAGGGATATTGTTGAAAGTTATTACAGATTCTAAAAATCTTTCAATTAATTTATGCTTGCCGACTTGGCAAAGCCGAATTATTTAACTCGAATTTGTTTAGGGTAAATTTTTCGAGACCGATCGAAACGTTTTTTTTGTTCGAAAAACAAATGACCAATTTTTACCCCTATTATTTCCTCACATATTAGAATATAAAGCCTGTTTTGTTCCTGAAATTTTATTTATTTTTTTACCTAATAATACCTTTTTGTTAAGCATAGGCATCAAATGGAGCACGCCGTCAAGGCCCGGGCTTTCTGTGGCTTATGCTGAAGGTAATAAATTTCTGATCGGGTTGGGACTAATTCACGTTCCAATTTTTATTGTCCTGCCCTATTGCCAACATAATGGTGCCCGCTAAGCTATATTGGTAAAGCTTTGAGAATTTGCTATTCAGGGAATTAAGTTTACGAATTTCAAATCGAGTCGAAGCATAAATTATTCGTTTCTGGTTTTGTAATCTACTGTATCATCTTAAAACAGTCGTTAATGATTTTTTTTTTTAAAATAGAATCATATTCGTAAAGATTTAATTCAAAATTGGATTCGTAACTTGTACCTCTGTTCGAGCCACACAACTCCTATCGCCCGATTCTTCTACAACATTATTACAGGCAAGAAAAACTTCTCTTGAATACCTCGCCAGAGCACGCTAGTTGAGCACATGTAGATAGATGATCGTATAGGGAAGATACTACTTCCTTCAATTTTTAATTGCAGCGGTTCATTCTTAATGTTTTCCATTCTTATTTTCTTAGGCATATATCCTACAAATTGTTATTTCAATAAAGTGGAACTTTCATATTTTACGGGGAAAATACGAAGTATCGATTTCAATATTTACGTAGTTGAGCAAATACTAAAGATAAAAACGGACCAATCGGTATTTATGCGGTTTCAGTTCTTCAATTCGATTCGACAAAAATATTCGAATCAAAGTCGAATTTCAAATGATTCGGTTTTAGCTAGCACTGGTTGTGGTCACTATACATTTCTAAATACCAAAGTTGAATTGTCAGCTAAATATTGTGACAATTGTGTATTGAATCAATATTTCAGCTTCTTCATATTTGGTAGATCATACTTTGCATCGTTTTTGTTTGAGAATTGCAGGACACTCAGATGAGCGCAGGTACCAAAAATTGTGTAGATTTTTTCGATTGTATTCGTTATTACAGTTTTCAAAATTTTAAAGTTTTCTTCTCCAAGATGTTTCGATCCATCCAACGCAAATATGATATCAACTATCCTTATGCAATCGCTATCTAAAAAAAGATTAGTAAATCAGTCTATAATTTATTTTCTTTTTCTTTGGTTACTCATCGTTCTATGTTAAGCTGGAAGGAGTGTCTTAAAGAAACTCATTGCACTTTACCATGGCGGTTTAGACTGCAGTTACTGGCACTACATCCTTTAGTATTTTTGCTTTCAAGTGGCTGTTGGTTGGTCCCTTTTAGGCACAGATTCTGGACTTGCTCAGAGTGAATTTCAATAAATAAAAAAAGTTGCATGAAAGCAATTGCAACTCAATTCATCCATAACTTAACCGCTATAGTAGAGGACAAACAGGGACATCTGTACTGAGCAATGGTTTCTATCATTTCATTTTCAACCCGTTAGTATACAAGTTCAGTGTTATATCAAACCATTCCCGGAATGATATTAAAATAAAATTTATAATTTTTAAGAAATAAAAAATTAATTCATTCCAATGCATTTAACCGATCCCAATCAGAACACGCAAGGACTGTACGGTGTTTGCCGTGCAATACGACAATGCTAGGTATAAAATATACAAGAAAGCTCAAAATGAAATTTGACAATTTGTTATTGAAATTCACCCTGATCAATCCAGGAAGCAGTGCTTAGAAGGAACTAACTGACGGCCACCTAATAGCAGAGAGTTGCTACAAAATGTTGTATTTTAGCAACTGCATTCTAAGCGGAAAACATTCCTAACGTAATGCTACGGGGGAATGAGTGCTATTTGCTCTGGGTGATAGTTATAACCATCAGCATGTTTTTTTTTTTGTTTTTTTTATTCGACTCTGACAAAACGCATGAATATCGTTAAATACTATTCTACAATGCGACTTACCAACGTACGTCCCCCTTGCAAAGTTTTTGATGGGAATTCCAGCTAGTTGCTTGAAGTTTTGATCGCATTTACCCAGTGCTTTCGATGGCCCACCGCAGTTTTCACCATTTTCTCTTGCACATTTTTCACAGCAGCTAGACAAAGTACAATATATTCAAATATTGGTGAATTTTAACAATTTTTTCTACTCTTTGATAAGATATTTTGTATGAGTTTCACAATGTAGAAAATAAATAAAAATAAATGTACTTATCTTTAAGCGTTATATTAACATAATATCATTAATCTAAACGGTTAATCATTTTTTAACTTACCCGCAAATATCTTTTGTATGTCCACTTCGAACGCATTCATCACTTTCACATGATGAGGGATTACAAGGCATACAAGACAACGCGTTGATCAGCGTCAGATATTCAGTAAAAAACCAAAGTAAGAAAAGGCACTTCATAGTGCATAACAGTTCTGAATAATAATACAATAAAGTGAGAATAACCACCATTATTCAATCCCTTCCAGTAACCTTTCGCGTCGCGCAGGTGAGCAATTCTGAAACTGTACCTACATGGCCTTAATGATACCGATTATACCGAGAATGAAAATCTAATCTTGCTATATAACTGTAATTTTTTTTGTTTTTTTGAATGGGGGGCACTGATAGTTAGAGCCACCTTGACTCGATGTTATTTTGCTCCAAAATAAGAAGGTTAAATATAAAAGAAATTAGCAAACCTCTTGCTAATAAAAAGGTACGAGGTTTTCATGAATTAAGACTAGGCTCATACTGCTTATTCCAATCGATTTTTTTTCAACCATGGGCCACATATGGACCGCGTCTCATCGACGCGATCCATCCGTGACCCATACTTAAAAAACGATGCTCAGAAAACTATTGCATGTCATCATTTAATGTTCGGGTTTTCAATGCATGGTTTTACAGATAGTTGAGCACTTATCGATAATTACGAAAAAAAATCAGGTCGAAAAAATTCTGATTGGTAAGTTTCGACAATAGCAAGTCCCATCGAATTTTCACACATTACCCAGGCAATTGAATTTTAAATAACCATTAATATTATTAAAACCAAAACCCTTGGGCGTCATAAAGTAGTCTAGATTATCTGCGATGTAATCCAACACCGTATAACCACTGCAGACCATCGCTGGTTCGAGTCCCGTCGAGCCAGGCTCTTTAATCTATACCCACCACTCGACCTAAAGTGTAAAAAGCTTGGTGGGCACAGCCGTGCCGCAATGCCCGTCTAATTGCAGATGCTGGCACAAGGGCTTAGTGATTCACTATAAAACATGGCACAAAGTGAATAGGTAAAACCTGGAATTTAACACAGTCGAAACGGAGTCTCCGTCTATAAAAACTGATTGCTTTTTGCGAAAATTACTTATATAAAATGAAACTGTAATATGAGCGTGATAGCTGTAAATTACTTTTATTAAGAATGCTCGATTACACATGATAATATTCTTTATCAAAGGTATATTTTAAGCGCTAGAAAAAACAGAAATTTGTTTGTTCTATAACTCATAACCGACTCATATAAATAATGAGGAGAGTAATTTTTTAGTGACGCAGAAGGAATGATTGCTATTTTTTTTTTTGTCAAACATCTAAGTAAAGCGGGACGCAATGCCTAAAAGGAATCAAACTAATGTATACGTTCCAGTCAGTCATGAAATTATATGTAATATATTGTGGCATTGCATATCAAACAGAACAATTTTATGAGAACTTATGTACGTAAATCAAATCGAATTGAAATTTGATTTAGATGATTTCATCACATCGGACTCAATCATTAATCCCATATAAAAATAAACACCAGGATCAAAAAGTCTGCATTTATAAATCAATCGGTAATATTATAAACAAACTATAAAATGAAAACGTATTTCAATGCACAGCTATCTTTTATTTATTTTTTTATGGTTACGTCTACTCGCCAAGCCCCTGTACCAGCGGGCACTCATAGACGGAAAGGGCTAGAATTTTTGGAAAGATATGGTCTTTCGCATCCGGCTTAGCCTACCTAAGTCATTACACCCTGGTTTGGGACATAGACAAATGAGCCGGGCTTGAACACGAGTTATTCAAACTGCGATTCCATCATGCTGATCCTTAGGCCATCGCGACCGCTTTTAGTTATTTTTTTATCCGCAAATAAATAGTTTTGTTTTGCATCTGATTCAAATATCTTATGTTTCGAAGCAATCACAGATTGGGATTACCAAATTGAATTTTCCGTGAATTTCCCATAATCGTGAACCTACTTTTATCCCTGCGTCAGGGGATAACCAGTGATCCTTCAAAACGGATGTTGATTGGTCGAGCCAGTTGAATCGCGATGTGAAAAAATGGTTATTAGTTGGCGCTTTTTATTTTTAAATTTGAAACATAAAATTTGGAACCTACTCACTGTGGAAAAATGGTGATTATTTGGCTATTTCCATTTTTAGATTTAAAATATTAAAATTTGAAACCATTGCCAAGCACGTGTCAATTATTGATCGTGTCGAAGAGACGCCGTTATGTGTGGTACATGCACGACAGAATGAAATTTAAATAGCATATGAACATCATATGATTTGGTGAAAGTTTTTCGAGCACGTGTTACGGATTGACAAGCACAGTACCGGATACGCTTCTAATAGGATATATTTTCTCAAGGCAAGTTTCAATACAAGTAGGAGTCACTGATGGATCGCGCCGCCGAGGCGTGGTCTATCAGTGGCTCTTACCTGAAATAAATACAAATATGATTAGGGAAAATCTCACTCATAATCTCTCTAATATTCTTAAATATTCTCGATAAAATATATCGTATGTTAGTAGCTGCCATAATTTTTTAATTTCAATCAATTGTTACAGATTGTCTTGTTGTTACCATTGAAACAATTCATAGTTCACCGTATTACATTCTTTTACTTTAATGCGCTATTTGGGTATTGTTTGTCGTCTCATGTTGCGTGCTGCTTGCGAACCTGCATGAATGGCTTTTAATAAAATAGGATTTATCTTAAAAACAGCAAATGTGAGGCAGAGCAGAGTAACACGGAAAACAACGCATAAGACTGTTTATATTAAATCGTTAGAAAAGCGATAAATATAGCGAGTATGTATTTTTGTCAAAGATAACTGGATAAAGTAAATAAAATTACGTGACAATAACAACTTTGTACTTTTTTTTAAAACGTTTTGGTTTTTCGGGAATTTATTAAAGATTAATTGAATCTTTATGGAGTCAGAAAAAGTTAATCCAAAAAATGTTTGGTCAAGTGTGGTCACTGATGTATCGAGCCGCCAAGGCCTATCTCATACTTGACGAAAAAAAATAACTGGATGAATAGTAAAGCGTTAACATAAATTGATTTTTTTGTCTGCCACGGCATGTCTAAACATTTATAAATGCTCAACATATTTTATTGCATATTTCGTACTATATAGAACAACGCCGATCCATTGTATTACGTCAAAATGGATTACGTCTTAAAGTTTACACAGTTAAATAAAGGCCAGCCAAACTTTTTGTCAGGTTGAAGTCACGATGCGGAGGCCCAGATCAGGTATGACTCATGCTTGAAAAATATTTGATGTGATTAAATATTTGTTTTCTTAAGCCTGAATGATCCTAAAAAGGGATTTTTCTTCAGTAATCCCTGGCACGCCTGTCATGTTATGAATAAATACCAATTTCTGAATTGACAATAGTTATCCCACACGATTATTTTATCACGAACCCCACGTAAACTTTAAATAAAACTGATTTTTATTTTAAGCGTCAGACATTACTGAAATAAAAAATCGAAAGTAAAATTTGTCGTAGACTCATACTTTACCCCGATTCCTAAACCCCCACTCTCGGGTTTCCCTTTTCACAATAAATGACGTATCACGTCCCGTTACGCATATCTGATAACGGCAAAAATATGTTAAACTAACATGTTTTTTAGTAGCGGATCTGCCGCTTTTGAAAATCACGCAAGCGTGGTTGGACCTATCCAATAAAACAGGCCGATAATATGGGCTTGTTGTGTGTCTAAGTTGAATAATTGTTGTCACGTTTCACGGGGTTTTAAAGAATAGCAGAATCAAATGTTTTAGTCATATAAGTTTAGCTGAACAAGAAACGTTGTGTCAGGTCTGTAGTAGCTGTTTTCGACAGTTATTACGGAGTTAAGGGAGACTAGTCTTGGTTGATAAGACATATACTAATTATGTGGTTAAAGTTTGTGAATCTTTGATTAAAAACCGCATTCTCTTACTTTTAGAGTAATTGGTATAGTACGGCATAGTATTTTATATATGAGCGTTTTCGCCATGAGGAGAGGCACTGTGACCAGGATTGGCAATTCGATTCGGTGATTAGAATCGATTCGAAGTACAAATATTTCGAATCGGTCATAGAAATAAAAACTTGCTGAATGAAGTGAAATTTTTCCGTTCTAAAGACAAAATACAATCGATTTTGGTCGATTGGTCAAAAACGATTGCATTTTGTCGCTAAAATTTTCGCTATTGGAATGGAGTGTAATTGAGATTACACCTCCTTTATGTCTGTTTAAGCTAATATTGTAATTTGTAACTGTAAATTTCTTGATTGTCATACTGGATAGAATAATTGTACTTGTAAAAGGGATATTTATTCATTTTAAAGAATCAGCGAATCGAATAAATTATCCGAATCAGATTCGAATTCGAAAGGATTCCGGGTTTGCCCAAGCCCAACTGTGACATGGCACCCTTCTTTAAACGAAAGATCTCAGAATGACTTTAAAGTACCTCAAAGCTCTGGAAATCAAAAATACGTCACTGGTGATGTTGGCATAATTTAATATTATGTAGATTGAAAATGAATATGAGAACAAGTATGGTTTGCTTGAGATTTGACGATAAAGTGTTAGCTTTTGTTTCAGCAACGTCGAAGTGTTCAGAAATTTTTAAACATTCAAAATAAAATTTCTGATTGGAATTCAGCAAAATTACTTCAGTAAAAACTTTCATTTTTATAGCGCATCAAAGTCCAGCAAATAAAAAAAGTTGTCATGTGTTTTGGAAAAAAAAACTGCATTTGATAGCAAAATACTCGCCAGATAAGCAACAACAATTCTAGTAAATGAGATGAAATTTCAGAGCTTGTTATAGTATACAACGTGAAACGTATTTGATGTTGATTTATTTTTAAGTAGGCGCGCGAGTAAGATCGGGCCTAATGGCGTACGCGTAATGTACAACACGTTGTAAAATGCAGAAACTGATTAATGTTTGACGTCTTTACGATCGTCTGGGCAAATGTAACTAGCTGTGTTTATTACAACATTGTGTTATTTTCTGGATGTTCTCCGATTAGGTGCGACATTTTGTAATAGTTCTGCTTATATGTAACTTTTATTTGACTCCTATTATGGGTTGCTACCTGCCTTGCTTATAATGAATTTAAATGAAAAATACATTTTGATCCAATATAGCGGTATGCTTGCGCACAAGATATCTTGCAAATTACTTGAGCATAGACTTGCAAACTATTGAAGAGTAGTATAGACAAACATGGTATAGTGTAAAATGCATGTTTCATAATCTGGCGAAAAACAAAATAAACAAGCCTGTCATAAATGGAAAATTTTTATTTTGTTTAACTCATTGATCACTGATGAACCGCGCATTAGACCCAAGCAGATGAAATGGATACGCGTGTTTTGCCACGCATCATCTTACCAACAGACGTTTTAATTTAAAGAGGTATATTGATGTAAATGGGTAAACCAGTTATGCGGAACGCCCGGCATGCTTTGGGAAGTCAACAAAGACCCGGACGCTACGCAGCCAGAAAGTTAAAGATCACATCAGACTGAGCATATTTGTCAGAAATGGGTCATTGGTAGATCACGCGTCCATAGCGTTGTCTACCTGCGGCGTTCACTATTTCACTAGTGAAATAGTGCACCATTCAAAACGGGCTTCGTTTTGCGATATTAGATTCTGTTCGGACAATGAGACAAAAGTGAATGCATTGCCTAACTGTGTCTGAGTTAATATGTTTTCCGAAAAGTACGCAGCGCGATTTCCTAAGCCATTTAAATCCAAGCATAAAAATAATACTGAGCATTTTGTCAAATATGAGTTACTGATGGATCGCGCCACCAAAGCTCAGTCCTTCTGTGGCTCGTGTTTGACATTATACACCTAATTGAGTTAAAATTAACAAAGTCTATTGGTAAATCGGTCTAATGGAAAGCCTCGCATGCTTTGGGCAGTCCAGATCTCAACACGGTATAGTGCCAGCGAATAAAGGTGGGTTAGTGGAACCTAAAAATATACTGTTCGACAAAGGCTTTGTTTTGAACTGCCGGCATTGGTTTAAAAAGTGAATTCCGTGGCAAAAAACGTTAATAACGTTGTTGAATTTACGTGCTTGTTTACATTAATAATTATTATCCGCTTATAGTAGCAGTGTAACACAGAATTAGTGAAATTTTGGCAAAAAAAGAAAATTTTGATAGATTTTGAATTTTTTTAACCGCGCCCAGCTTAGAAACATTTTTTATTACCAAGTGTCAATGGCCATACGTTCTGGGAAAGCGTAACTAACTAAACCTTTTGCCAAACATGAGTCACAGATAAACCAGCAGGGCGCGTATCATCTGTGGTCCATGCTCGGCATTGTACTCCTGATTAGATTTTTCTTAACGTAATATTGGGATTAGAATATTATCGTAGATGCGTAAATCAGTCTTATGGAAAGTCCTGCATGCTTTGAGTAGACAACCAATTCGTTGGTCAGTGGGCATATCACATTACTAACGAGAACAGATGGGTCGAAGCTGACCATTCGTCGAAAGCTTTGTTTTGTACTGATAGGAGATATGATTCGTTTGAACGTTAAGATAAATGCGAATTACTTTCCGCGACTAAATGTGACTGTGGTATTTTAAGTATAATTTAACGGTATAAAAGTTGTTGAATTCGTGTTCTTTTTATATGTATCAAAAGACTGAGAAAGTGAGAAAATTAAGTTTGATATACTTTTATGTTATGAAAAATCCTAATAAAAAAAGAAAATATGATAATCATAAAAACTGAATCATAGTGAGGTTGATGGTCTAGTGGTCTCATAACGATATCGCAGACTGAAGGTCTCGAGTTCGAGTCCTGGCGTGCCCGGCTTGTTAATTCATGCCCACCGCACATCCCAGGGTGTAATGACTTGATAATATCTTTCCAACAACTCCAATAACCTTCTAAGCAACGTCCCATAGGGGTCCTGGTTAGGGTGTTCCACATCAATGAGTGGATATCAAAAAGTACACACCTCATGCTCGACTTATATGATACGCTTGAAATTTATGTTATCTCAGGAAGTTAAAAAGCATTACAGTTAAAGTTAAAATTTCTACCAAAACCACCCTTCATTTCGTGTATTCTATGTTGAATATAAAAGAGCCACAGATGGATCGCACCGTCGTGGTGCGTGCTTGTGTTTGTAAATCCAACGCTATAACATATTTGGTGGAAATAATGTAATTTTAGCAAAAAATTAAACCAATCAAACAATGTTTTGAATGAAGACAATTGGTCATACATATGTACGGACTTATTAAAGATGTAGTACAGCAACCGCTTTCTAAAGAGAAAGCATCCCAGACGGAACTGAACTATCATGGTAAAGTGAAGTAAGTGGTATTTGTCCTGGGTGATGGTAAAATCATTTATCGTAACAGAAATTCACTCTGAGCAAGGCCTGAAGCAGGCCCTAAAAGGAACTATAGAGTACATAATAGCAAACCGCTACTAAAAGATGTAGTGCAGCAACTGCATTGTGAGCGGAACACGCCCCAAACGGAACTGAACTGCCATGTTGAAGTGTAGTAAATTATATTTGACTTGGGCGTTGGTGAAATTAGCTAGCACTCCTTACTTTAGTCGCCTCTTACGACACGCATGAAATGTGTTATGACTATTCCAAAGCAGTGCCCGAAGGGCTAGATGATATAATATAGCTCTAAATCTAAATCCTTCTATATTTTATATTTATTGTAGCTGTATACTTCTAACGTTTGCCTTCAAAATGAAAGACGTGTTTTTACTTTTGGTATTCGTTGGATGTATTTCCACATGCTTCGGATTATCGTGCATACCGTGTGACATGTTTAACTGCACCACATCGACATGCGATAGAAGTGGTTATGCTCTGGATATATGTGGGTATGTATATATGTTCAAATTAATAGCTGTTACAGTTTTTCCAAAAATGCAAACTAAGCTTGGAAGCGAGGTTATATATCTACCCAATGCTAAGATGGAAGGCTAAGATTGTAGCTAGATTGTTGATAGATCGCGCGGTTGTTGTGACAAAATAATTTTTTCATTAACAAATATAATGGTAGCTCACTTGGTTCCCTTGGTGTTCACAACCGTGGAAAACTCCCCCCCCCTCCCCCCCCCCCCCCATAAATTGATACAATGTTGTTTTTTGCAATATTTTATTTTTATGTGATCGGCGGATTCTTTCTGATACAAACCCCATGTATGGCTTGGCGAGGTACATATGTGGCCTATGCTTGACGAAAAGAAATTTCTGATTGGAGACAACTTGTAGCCACAAAAAATTTTCATTTTGTAATGGGGCAATTGATAGCGATAACGTGGGATTTTCTGAGTATAGAATTAAATATTCGATTGCATTCGATAAAATTATCCGAATCACATTCGAATTCAAAATTATTCGATTATGCTCAGTCCCAGACGCGCATTATATTATTCAAAAAAATGAACAGAGCTCAAAAATTACATAGTTCATATATTAATCTACAAGAGTTTAAATGAGGATATATTTTCAGATGCTGTGACGTTTGTTCAAAAGAATACAACCAATCATGCGGTGGGATCTGGGGTATTCTTGGTACATGTGACCAAAATCTAACTTGCTATTATACTAAAGAACAACTGGCAACAGATCCATCTCATATATTTCCAGAAGGCAGTTGCGTAGGTAAGTTGAGTGAAAGATTATATTTTTATGATTGCAATGATAAATCATTCTATAGCCTTTGAATTGGCATCTTGGCAATAGTCGTCTGCGTGTTGTATTCCATCATCCGATCAATACTATATGAGCGTAATCACTTGTGTTCTTTTTTGAAAAGCCTGTAAATGATTATTTGTCGGTTACTCAATAAATCAGAATTTCTTAGGGCTGGGCAAATCCGAATCTTTTGGAACTGGGATTTGATTCGAATAATTTTTTCGAATCGGACCGAATCACTCATTCGATGTATGAAGATATATCCCATTCTTCCGTTACAACTTGTCTCCAGGGTGATAATCAAGAACTTTATAGTTTATGTTGTATTTTCAATCCACACTCCATGTGTAAGAGCAGCAATTGTCAAATTATAAAGACAAAATATAATCGATTTTAATAAAATTTATCCAAATCGATGTCATTTTGTCTTAAAAAGAAAAATTTCAGTTTATTTAATTTTTTGTTTCTATGAACGATTCACGATTGATTCCAATACATTGTGTTTCAATTCGAATCGCCGAATAGAATTGCCCAGCTCTAATCTCCCCGAACCATTATTTCAAACTATACAATGTCGTTTTTGGGAACCTTACCGTGAATGGGCTTCTGAAGATACTTTCCCATATTATTCATTTCAATGTAGGGCAATCGCTCCGTTCATGATTGTATAATTTTTGTACCACTGTAACAGTAAATGCCACAAAACCACTGGTATCCGACAGTAATTTTATTTGTCGGTATTGATATAAATTGAAATTGACTTTTGTGGCCAAATATGGGGTGTTGATGGAACACACCGGGAAGGTGGGGTCCATCAACAGCACATAATTGGCATAAATCCCATCAAGATGGCGTTCTTTTGACGTATTTGGAAATATGCAATTAATGCAAATGACCAGTAAATTTACTGCACTTTTGATACAGTGTGCTTATTGCATCTCTCAGTTTATAATAAAATTTTACCCAGCACAGACCACAGACGAACCGCGCTGATTAGAACTATATGCTGTTTTGGGGGTGCCTACATTTTAAAAATAAAAATGGTCACCCATTGTAAAGGCAAATGGTCGTATAAGTTGCGAATAACTACTGCAAAGCTAGTCAACAGTAACTACACTCGAAATGAAAAATATCCAGAAGAGAATTGAACCTCTTTACTAAGGTGCAGTGTGTAATATCTGCCCTGGGCGGGCAATATACTACTTCTTTGTTTCCCTTTATTCACGTTTTACGAAGCGTAAGAAACAGGTTATGATATTTCTGAAGGTCTCCCTTTAAATGATATTTCAACAATATTTTTCTGACTTACCTTTGATTACCTTTTCAGATTGGCATTGTCGAACAATCGTTGATATTGTAATTGCGATGACCGGATCGGCATCATTGGGAGAAGAAAAATTCAATCAATTGAAAGACGCTATGAATATACTTATCGCCAAATTATACGAAGTTTTTGGAGCTTGTGCTCATGTTGAAGTTCTGCAATTTGCTGACAGTGATAAAAGGTGGGACGCGTAATATTATTTAATGTTTTTGGCAATTTTACTATTTCTATTTTTAACAAAAATAACTTCTCTCAAACAATAAATATTATTTTCCTACAACGTGAACCACAGTCGCACGATCCAATCCGTGTATTTTACAAGTATGTGTTGCGGATGTATCGTTTAACCCACAAGCGATAAAGTCTTTATTTATAACTGTAACCTATTGAAATAATGACATTAAAAATGCTCTGTGTAGAAGATTTTGTTCCTCTATCGGATTCGCCATTTTTTCAACTAGTATACATACATATACCCCAAATGACAGTATTATATCTCAGAGGTTTCAGATTAAAAAATATCCGTATAATGTTGACTAAAGTATATTGTTATGCCTCAATTTCTAATTAAAACTATTTTTTTTATGATCGACAGCGTTCCACTTAAAGACTCCGAAGTTTTTCGAATCCCATTTAAACTTGGAGAGTGCACAAATAATAAAGATTGCTTGAAACGAAGAATGGATACGATGGAATACTTAAATGGAACATCCTTTGTCTACAATGCATTGCTGAGAATCCAAGAGGTCTCTAAGATTATATTCTACGTCAATATTTCGATTGAAGATTTTTGATATTTATATGGATACGTATTCTATCTAAATATCCAAATCCGAATAGTGTAAAAAAACTAAAACGGGAAAAGCATTCAAAAGTTAGATTTTTATAAAACAAGTGTGTGCTACAGATGTATCGCTCCGTAGGCGCGCTGCATTTTCGGCTCATGTTTTACAAAACAAAAAGTGTGATGTTATATTATTTTTTCATGAGCTTTGTTTTGAAGACATGTAGTGATCTTCATCTTCCTGTATGTCCCTTTGCTGGCGGATCAGTATGAATTAAACGCAGGAATAAAGTAGCAAGAGTAACTCTGATTTTCGAGACCTTGACTCATGCTTGGCAAACAAATCTTCAACTTTATATATTTTGCGATTGGTCTGGTAGACGCTGATTGGCTACTTACCTTTTTTCAATGTCTTTGAGTTTATTAATTTCGGTTAATGCAAGCACTATGAGCTAGAGAGTTCAAAAGTCTTGCTTCACACATAGGCTAACATGTAAAAACAACCATGTATGTGTAAAAGAAGACTATGAACATCTACTTTAATACAAATGAACACTTTTAAAACTGACTCTTTTTTGCAGGTTGAGCTCAAGAAATCGTCAAGGGCTGAAAGAAGCAAAAAAGTTATTGTCGCTTTTATCAACGGAGAAGCAGAGGACGCCGAGAATCTTCAAGCATGGTAAGAAACCATGGCACGAGTCACTGATGGATCGCTCCGCCCAGGCGCAGACCATCATTGCAGACCATTTGCTAACACATAGGCATCCCGAGTTCCAATTCCGATTTTGGGTTTGTTAACCCATGTCCGCTACTCAATCCTCGAATGTGCTCACTGGAACTAGGGCTAAAAACTTTTCACGAACTGCAACCCTGTTTGTTTTCAGTATTTCTATTTCACGGCCTTATTCATGATAATCCACTGAAATGAATGACCAATAAAATAGAATATGAAGAAGACTGCAAAAAATGTTAAGATCACTGAAAAATCGTTTTGATCGTTTCGTTTTGAAATCTAGAAACAGGCCCGATGTCAGCGCTGGCAATCTTTTTTAATCAAAATCAAGAAACCTACATCCAAGCTCAGTTATTCAATTCTTAAATGTAAGAACACACAGGTTTGCTATACCGAGTTGGGTACTCGCTATAGTGCAATTTAATTTGGTGATCAGATTGCTTCAAAGCTTAATCTTTTAATAGATCATAGGAATAAAGTCTTGCAAAATGAAACAAAATTTATCATATTTTGTGGTCGTAAAGCGAACATAATATTTTTGATTCATGTCAATTCTCCGCTTAAAACAATACTGAATAAAAAGTACATCGTCTCTACTTTTTGTTTATATCATTTTTTGGTGAATTTGTGTATATATATCTCTTTTTGTTCATAATCCTTATAAATTTTCCCGGTAAAATGGATTTTTTGTCATTTATAGATGTTCGTATTTTTTTATTGAAATTCTCTTTCTGCATGTCCGAAGAAGTGTCTAATAAGAACCAACTAACGACCACTTTATAGCATAGAGCTATGGCCTAGTGATTAAACATGTTAGCAGGTTAAATATCTCAGTCTCACTTATCCATGCCCACCACTCAACCCAGGGTGTAATAACTTAGGTAGGCTGAGCCGAACAGGAGAAGATCATACCTTTCCAGTAATTGTTGCCCTGTCCGTCTATGAGTAGCCGCTGTTACAGGGCCTTGGACAGGGCGATTCACTCTAAGGAATGGCTATAAAATAAAAGAACTACTTTAAGATATACTGCCAACAACTGTTCTTTAAACAGAAACACTCTAAAAGGAACTGAGGGAGTGGTATCTGTCCTGGGCAATGGTAAAACAGACTTAATTCCCACACAAGGAGCAATTATTGATCCTAATGTATTTTTATCTTAAAATTCAGAAATGATATTTGTTATGCTTCATTGAATATAAATGTGTTTTAAGGTATGTATCAGCCCGAGCTGAGGGAATCATTCCGTTTGCAATCGGTGTAGAAAATTACAACATTCAACAACTTCGAGACCTCGCAAATGGGGGAGTAGGGCAAGACAGAGTAAAAACCTTTTCATCATTTACGGACCTTGGCAACAACGTCAATGCAAGTCTATCTGATGACATCTGGAGAGAAACTGTTATTGAAAACAGTAAGGAGTCCTAAATAAATAAATTTTTCAGAATCAAGAAATGCATTGTCTTTTTTTGCGATATTGCCGCAACCTAAACTTTTATTTTACCAAGTATGGGCCGTGCACTTTTTTGTAAAAGTTTGCTCAAATTCAGCGCCTTAAAAGATCCAAGTAGAAATCACTGAAAAGAAAGAGAACTGCTACAAGATGTACTGCCATTCTAGGCAGAAAGCATCTCATGCAGAACTAAATCATCGTGGTAAAGTGCATAACAAAATATGCCGGATGCAATAATTTTTGACTTTTGCACATTAGACCTTTGCACATATGTTTTGCACACGAATGTTTTCAGGTTATTTTCATATGTTGTGTACTGGCCAAAATTGCTTCAATTATTTCTTGGCCAAATATGGGGAGTTGGTTAAACGCACCGCGAAGGTGCGCTCCATCAACAGCCCATACTTGACATTAATCTCCTCAACATGTTTTTATATTGGAAAATATGCAATTACAGCAAATGGCCAGAAATTTAATGTACTTTTTTACAGTGTATCACCAGGAAAAGTACACTTTTTGTCTAAAAATGTCTTACCCTGTATGTTACTCCCTTCCATCTTTATTTAGTTTTTTAGATCATCTTTCAAGCTTGTTTGGTAGAATGAAATTTAAAAAAATATTTTTTCACTAGTTAGAGATCCCAGAATTTTTGCTAAGAGCGGACTAACGTTCAGGTCCCAAATAATAGAAGCAACACCTATGCCATGGAGTCAAAAAGATTTTGAACAAATATAAAATTTTGTTTTTTTGGAAAATAAAGAACAATAGCAACAAAGCAAAATTATTATATAAAACCCCATTTTAGGGATTAACAAAGTGAAAATTAAAGAGTTTAGTCTATTTTGAAATAATAATGTTATCGAGCTAGCTATAGCTATGAGCTATATTTAAGCATAGTAAAAAAGTTACTGGATGTATTCTTTGGTTTTAAAATATTTCTTGTTCTTCAGATGCTATTTTATGCTCTCAGCTGTTATATATGCGACACACGCCGCCCACGATTTTTTAAGTTATCAGTAAATTTTAGTTTTATTATATATTTTTATCCACTTATTTGTGCTACATCCGGAAAAATATATTGTTCAAAATCATATGTAGTTAGTTGAAAAGGACGAATATGTTCCTTTGCTTGTGCTTTACCTAAGTATCCAATCGTCAAGCGTGAGCGTTATCCATCAGTGACACAGACGTAAGTAAGAAAAATAAATGAGCAAAAATTTTTTCTATAATCTTACTGACCAAAAGCTAACTTATTGCACAAAAAATATTATATCTAGTCTTTATAAATTTTACTTTTCAGTTACCTGTGAATACCCTGAAGTATACTCGCCATGTACAAACTCAGATTGTGAAAATACTTGTGAAGATCCATACGCCAAATGTGTGGGAGATTGTATAGATGTTGGATGTGTTTGTGGCGAAGGGTACGTGAGACGAGATGGAGCAAATAGAACATGTGTCAAAGTTTCAGAATGCCGTAAGTAAAAATCTCACTGCTTATATGCTTGTATTGATTCAAATTTGCAAGTTATAATTTCATTCCTTTTTCTGAGACACATAAAGGCAAAGTGTTGACTTTCTACGGCAGGGCAGTGCGATTTGGTGATTCGAATCGACTCAAAGTACAGAATATTCGAATTAATCGTGAATCAAAATTAGGAAGAGAGAATTGCTAGAAGACGTGAAATTTTCATTTTTAACAACAAAATTTTATCGATTTTGGTCAAATTTTTTTATGGAACTAACGAATTGATTCGTTTCGAAAAAATTATTTAAAACAGCTTCGAATTTCAAATGATTCGCTTTAGCCCAGCCCTACTCGAAAGGTGCTATCGCCAAAAAATATCGTTATCCATACCTATGGTATTATAATTGAGTATTGCGTGAAATATATTCCGTCTGGGGTGCAGTACCCAATCAGAAAACCTACGTCAATTCCTCTTAAGCCAACCCCGGCTCATGCTTGACTAATTGAATTGCAGATTTGAACATACAGGAATTACGCCCCGCCGACGCGATCCATCAGTGACCCATGCTTAAGAAATAATATTTAGACGGAACGTTTATGAAATTGTAGGATTTCAGTGTATCGAATTTTTATGGCGTGTCAAGACTAACTTACCGCATATTAATTACAACCGATCCTTTCGAGCGAAATATATAAATTCAATATTTTCATTGTGCGGCTACATCCTCTTCAAACCAATGATACAGAACACAAACATGTGGTTGACTTCTCCGAGAAGTTCATTATCAATTGAATGTCAAGCGGAACCTTATTGCAAAGGAACATATTCACCACGCCCAAAATAAGAGGAATCAATTTTTAATTTATGTTCTATGACTACACTTATGTGAAGACGGAAGAATACGACAATAAAGAACCCAATGGGAAGTTCCACACCTCCGCTTGATCTGTTAAGTATGGGTCACTGATGGATAGTGCCGCCCAGGCGCGGTTCATGTATGGGCCATGCTTGGATTTTTTTTAAAAATTGATCCCGAATGGAATGAACTATGAGAGAAACTTAAGACAAACCCTATTTTATTCAATCAATTGATCAAAGGTTATTTCTTTTCAAAATTAAGTCATAAGAGGGTATTTGTTACAATAATATTATTTACATGGTCATGGATAATTTATAATTAAATAGAAAAGTACTTTTTATGTTTTCTTGGAATAGCTAGGTATACTGTAAAATGACTTTGTTACAATTTTGGCCAAAGTCACTATATAAATTCAATTTCAGTGATCATAACTAAACAAGGTTTTGATAATATCTTGTCTAATTAAAATTTCAAGTTCATTGTTAAATAATTTCAATAAATTTTCAACGGCGATTAAGAAATTTTACGTAATAGTCCCTTCCGAGCAGAGCCCTGGGGTAGTGTCTAAAATAAATCAAATTATTACCGTTTATTTTAGGAAGAGTTGCTGAAAATATAGTACCAAAAACTGCACTTCAAGTGAAAAACAACCCAAACGGAACGGAACCACCCCAGTATTGAGTGGAAGCTGCCCTGGGCGCCTGAATATCCATCTGTCATTTTTTAAAAACATCTCAATCAGTTTCGGATATCACAGAAATAGTCGGCTGGTCGCCCCTTTAGATGCTGTTAAACTTGCAGTTCTTGCAGTTGATTACGCTGTCCAGGAACCTGTACAAGCAGCCATTTACAAATTGACAGGGCTTGAATTGCTGCAAAGATCGAACCAGCCTACCAGGTTATTCCACTACGGGTTAAGTGGTGGGTATGGGTTATCGACTGGGACTCTACAGGACTCGAACCCGAGACCTTCAACCTGCTATGTAAACAGTTTATCCACTACGCCCTCGCGCTCACGAACTTCCAACCTTGCATATGTGACTAAGTGGGAAGCATTTCGAAAGGAACTGAATTCGCTATTTTGAAGTATGTGAGTGGTATTTGCACTGGGCGAAAACCTTCTCCCACTTCGTTAAAAACTTGCACATCAGTTTCCGGGGTATCTCAGTCATATGGCCATCTAGTCGGTTTCTTGCAACGCCACGGTATACCTCTTCCAACGTGGCATATGTGAGTGGTATGTCTACATAATAAATCCAATTCACTATGTATTTTTATTCCTCACAGCTTCGTGTGTTTATCCGAAAGTATACACAGGTTGCACAACACATTGTCCTCCTACATGTGACAATCCGTATCCAATCTGCATCGAATCATGCGCACCTGCTGGATGTGTGTGTGCTGAAGGATATGTGCAGAAGAGTGAGAATGACACAACTTGTGTCAAACAAGGGGAATGTCCGAGTAAGTAGAAGTTATAATTTGCCAAAAAAAAAAATCGAAATTTGTGAAGTCCGGTAGGTATGATCTGCATCGAATCATGCGCACCTGCTGGATGTGTGTGTGCAGAAGAGTGAACGTGAAACCAGAAGGATGTTCGAGTAAGTCAAAATTCAATGAATACTTAAAGCGTTTTTTTCAGATCAAACAAAACAATATATATTTCACCAAGTTTTTTAAGTTTGCACAAGAAGAGGTTTCATAGGCATCACAAAACGACAATACAGGAAGAAATTCAGCAAACTTACTACCACATAATCCGGCTGTTCTGAAATTTCAAATTCAAAAAATATTCAAATAATTAAAGAAATCCCATCCACTATCATTTGAATTAATTTCTGCAACAATTCGAAATCATCGAAACGATGAATATGATGTTTTTTCACAAGGGCGAATTTTCACGTACAATATGGGTTGACCAACAGGCGTTTTTGTGTGTTTATTATATGACCTCTAATTCTAATACACTATTCGATTATAAAAAATTATTCAATTCCAGTTGTAAACAATACATATTTCATTTATTCCAATCCTATTAATGATGATATCTCAATCTTAACAGATGAATGCGAGTACCCGAAGATACACAGAGATTGCACGTCACATTGTCCTGCAACCTGCGACAATCCTAATCCAATCTGTATTGCATCATGCGCTCCTGCAGGATGTGTTTGTCCTGAGGGGTATGTGCTGAAAAATGGTAATGACTCGACTTGTGTGAAACGAGAAGAATGTTCAAGTAAGAGAAACATTCAGTTATTTTTTTTATTTAAAAGTTCGCTCAGAGCAAGGATTAAAGCAGTGCCTAAAAAGAACTAACCAACGGCCGCTCAAATGTCAATAATGATGTGCCAGAAACTGTACTCTAAGCGGAACCCCCCCCCCCCCCCCCCCCCCCCCCCCCCCCCCCCCCCCCCCCCCCCATACAAAACTCAAACACCATGAAAAAGTGCATTGAGTGACATCTACCCTGGGCGATGATAACATCATCTATTACATCTTTGTTTTCTTTTAGTCGCCTCTTACAACAGGCAAAAAATATTTTAAGACTATTTTATACCACGTACCCACAGGGCATAGATAGTTTCTAAAGAAAGACGTAGACGCTATCAAAAAGTAACCTTTTTTTAAAGTTTTCTTAAATTTGGTTTTCTTAGAGCATCAATTAATATTGAGGATTCCGGTGATATAGAATTACAAAATACTTTTTTACACTATACTAGAGAAAGTTTGCATCAATACTATCCGAAAAACTGTTAGTTGACAGGTATTTCGATATTCTATATTATAATATTAATCTTAGTAAAAATGTACGTCGATAGCAGTCCAGCGGCTGCGTTAGATCTAAAAGATTGAGTGGGTCCGGCTCTCAGACAAAAAAGTAAATGGACAGTTGGATTCGTTTCAAGTGCTGCTTTCGAACTTGATTTGAGTGATTTTTGATAACTGCTCACAAAGTGGGACTCCGAATACTTTATAAAATTGTAGCAAATAGCAACTAATATCCAAAATGATTAAACTCAGCTGTCACCTTTTTGCTTCTTTTTAGTCCCCTGTAAATAGGGCTGGGCAATTCTATTCGGCGATACGAATCAATTCGAAACAATATTTATTCGAATCAGCCGTGAATCGTTCACAGAAACAAAAACTTGTTAAGTGAAGTAGAATTTTTATTTTTAACTCCGAAATGCAATCGATTTTGGTCAAATTTTACCAAAATCGATTATATTTTATCGTTGAAATATGAAAATTGTTGCTCTTAGTGTGAATTGAAAATAAATGCAGCACAAACTGCAAATGTTTATGTTTTTATGATGGAGACAAGTTATATTAGTAAAAATGAGATATTTGCTATTTACGAAGAATTAGCGATTCGGTCCGATTCGAGAAACTTATTCGAATTCCAAGCGATTCGATCTGCCCAGCCCTATTTGTAAGACACGTCAAATTTTTAAAGCGGCAGATCAACAGGTATACAGGTCTATAACTACGGTTTCGGGGAATTTCTGGAATAATAGCAAAGACCATATATGCATTCTTGTTCATGTTTCGACGGATCAATGGAAGAAAACATCCTAGTACTCGTTTATTGATAATATTCAGTGTAAGGCATGAATCATTGGATATTTGTTCGTCCTAGGTGTAACCTTCAGAGGTCCATGTTTTATTGAAACATAACATGATATTTTTAAACTTGCAAGAGCAATTTTTGCAGCTACAATTGCTTTTGAATATGAAATTTATATGTTTCATTTTATTTCTTCAGTCGATTGCAAACTTCCGCTTATCTACAACTCTTGTCCGTCTTATTGTCCACCTACATGTGATGAGCCAAACCCAATATGCCTTACCGTTTGTGCACCTCCAGCTTGTACTTGTCCACAAGGACTTATAGCATTAGAAGGAGAGAATGGGACCGATTGCATAACACCGAAAGAGTGCCCAGGTACGTATTTCACACATGCACTTCTTGGAGTGGAACCTTATGACCAGTACCTTGTACAAACGGCCACCAAAGTTCTGATTTCTGAAGCCCACAGCAATCGATAAAGTCAGATAAAATCAACAGTGTGGTTACAAGGTTTTTTTAAAAGATACCAACGATTACTTTAGTCCACTGAGCTTTACGAGCAAACAAAATTTCTTTAAGTGCACTATTTAAGAATGGTAAACGGTGCAATTTCGGATTTGCATTTTACCATCTTACGATTTGTTATTCGTCAGTAGTATCATTATCTTACATACTTCTTTCTGTCTTACTCAAAAATAAAATCCTAATAGGCTTATTCGATAATCCGCGCTTCAATTCACTTTTTTACTATCTTACATAATTAGACTCTCAGGAACAAAGGAGACATCGAATGTCCTAACACCACAAATGGCGAGTAATATTCAGAGCTTTTTTTGACTGCACAGCGGGGATGGTCAAAACTGAATCATTTAGACTTCGAATCTGATTCGAATATTTTTTTCAAATCGGATCGAATAGCAAATTCTATTTAAATAACAATTTTCCCCATTTCTTGTATTACAATTGCTCCATTGTAAAGTTTCAAAAAAGTTATACTTTATTGTGTATTTTCAATTTGCACTTCATGTCTAACAACAACAATTTTCTTATTTTGGCGAAAAAGTATATTCGATGTTGGTCAAATTTGACCAAAGTCGATTGCATTTTGACGCCAAAATGAAAATTCTAATTCATTTAGCAAATCTTTGTTTATACGAACGATTCATTACTGATTCGAATAAATTGTGATTCTAATCGATTTGAATCTCCGTATCGAATTGCCCAGCCCCACTGGACATCGATTAGCGACATCGTCACCAGTATTAAATTTTACGCATCGCTTTGCCATTTAGTAGCAGTTGAGTAGAATCGTTTGAATATAATTAAAGTAAATTTTCAAGGATAACACATTTCCTATTGAATAAAACTCTTGTTCCTTTGAGCGCACTATTGCTCCGTGCATCAAGAAACCCAATATGCACTATGTGCACCACTACGATTGACTCACGTTAATGAGCATCTGGAAGAATGTCGTTTATTTTTATTTGTTCAGCTTTGAATATTTACTTTTATTTGTATTTTGCAGCGCCTTGTACTCCCAAAAACTGCGGAATTGTCCCGTTATGCTTTGCTCCCAATTGTCCGTCATATCCAAATGCCATATGCAGATCTAATTACTGCGACTGCACGGAATGGTATGAGGATGCGTTCGGAAGACTTGTGGATTGTAGATGTGAGTTTCTTTCTGTTTTCTCGATGAGTAGATAAAGTGATGCCATTTTTTTCTGTTATTTTCCACTTTTCATGTACGCTATCAATGAAGCATGAACCATACCATTCATTCATGGCTGGTATTAATAACTATGAACTTAGCAGGATATTACAGATATTACTGAATATATTACCGAGCGATTTTGTCTTGGCTCAATAAGGCTCAATAAAAGACTCACATTAATTTTTTTAAATAAATCATGGTTCTGGAAAATGATCCCATTATATATAATGAGTAAATATTTTTTTCAGGTATTTGTAGCCGCAAAGATTAGAATTTCATTTAGAATCACATAAAATTAATTCTATTGTTGTCATATCCATAGTTAGACTTTAATTAAATTTAAATTTCGCAAGTTCCTTAGCGAATTAGCCGTATAACTGATAAAGGCCAGTATGGTTTTAAACAACGCAACATTATAAATTTCATTCTTTTGTTTTATGCACTTTTTATTGTTTTTTTCATCAGTTCAAGCATGTTAATGTGAAAATCTTTTATATCATTCGACTTTTTAAAATCGTCCTAATTGATTTTATTCTAGCTACTGGCTCTAACACAGTTTAATGATTTTTGTTTACCTGAAAACAATAACCTAGCAGAGAAAATTTAGAGAAAATTTGAACAACATAACAATCAGTTACTTTTTTTATGTATTTGTTAACAAGATGTAACCGATTGATATTTTAGCTCCTCCAATAGAATGTCCCTATCCAAAAGTATTTCAACTATGTCCGTCTGCCTGTCCTGCAACATGCGATAATCCTAATCCTGGAATCTGCACAAGAAGTGACCGACAATGTGCTGAAGATAAGTGTGTTTGTCCGCCTGATCACGTGCTTTATAGTTTGACAGACAGAAGATGCGTTCATGCTTACGAATGTCCATGTAAGAATTTTTGTTATTTATTCATAGATTAAATTTCTTTTATTATACGAAGTTACATTATCTCTTAAAAGGGATAGAAGCAAGAGCTGAGCAACAAAAAAAATCAGTTGATTACATTTCTTATTGACATTCATATTGTGAAAGCCTGGAAGCAGTGCTACTGCCAACTAACGGCCAATATACTGGAATGACTATAAAACACTTTTATGAAATGTTTAGACTTTTAGGAAATTTAGAAGAATGAACGAAAACTTCAAATAGGTAGTAGATAGGTTTTAAAATATAAGAAGAATTAAAAGTACTATATTGGTTTAGTTCTTTCAATGTAATATTTCGATCTTTTTTTTTTGAAGGAATTTACTTCAGATGTTTGCTAAAACCAAGACTTTCATATATTTCCTTTTCAGTACGTGACTGCATGAAGCATTGTTCTCCAATGAATTTCACTGGATGTTCTTCCAAACTTGGCGAGGCTTGGTCTTGTCATTTGTCAAACTGGAAATGTGTTGCTTATGAGTGGAAGATGTCTATGGAAGAATGGTGGTAAGTTAAGTGTATTATTATTTTCGTATAACGAACGTCTATATAATATACGTTCACTAACTCACAGAATTTTTCTTTTGAGCAAATTTAAACCATCATTAGCCAACAATCTGCATTAATCTTGTCAACAATACTTTTTCAATTTGTGAAGGTGTACAATTACTTCAAACTCTCTGCACTTTTTTAGCGGTGTAGTTTGTTACTAACTCATGAAATGCCTCAAAACTAGCCCCAACTGAAGATTAAAAAAAGTAATCAATAAGTTTGTACTTGTAGTTGTAATTATAATAAACAACCACGTGATAACATATTTTATCTCATGCCCACATGATTTTACCCTTGCAGGCTGTAGATCATATAAATAACATCATGGTTTTATCGAAATACTCTTCAAGAAAGGCCGGAAGCGGCACCAAAAATATTCAACAACGGTTATTCGAGTGACAAAAACCTCGTATAAACTGAAGTAGAAGCAAGAGCACTTTTGTTAGAAACATCTTCAAGAGTACTAAACCCAAACTAGTGGATAAACATATTGATATGCAGGTTGAAGATCTCGGGTTCGAGTCCCGGCGAGTCCGGCTCGCTTATCCGGCTTGCCCACTACTCAACCCATGGTGTAATAACTTGGGTACGCTAAGCCGAACAGGAGATCATATCTTTCCACAAGTGGCCGTTGCTACATGGCCTTGGGCAGGGTGATCCACTCTTAGAAGTGGTTCTAATATACATATATATACAACAAAATACAGCTAGTGGTAAAACCATCTATCACATCTTCGTTTACTTAAATTATTTCGACACCAAATCTAAAATAAAATTTGCTTATAGGTATACCAAAGGTTGCTACTCGGAAGGAGGTTCAGTCGAATACAAATGGCAGCAAGCCTTCAGTTGTCCAGAATATATTGATATGCATTGTTCCAATCCTGAAACTAAAATTTACTCTACTGATGCATTTGGATGTCAAAGTGTTGAGTGTGGAACTGGCGGATATAGAAGTGAGTGTGTCCCCTATCAGAAATTTATTTTATTCACCATGAATCACAGATGAATTGCGCCTAATCGGCACGATCTATCAGTGCATCATACTTGATATAAAATCTTTTGTCTTGAGCCTTTTTTACCATTTTTTTTTATAGAAGTTCGCTCTGAGCAAGGATTGCCTAAATGAGCAAATTAACGGCTATCCAAATATCGAAACAGCCACTACAAGATAAAGTGCAAACAACTGCACTCTAAACGGAAAACATTCCACATACAAATAAAGCACCATGGTAAAGTGTAGTTAGCAGTATTTGCCTTGGGCGGTGATAAATCATCTACTACTTTTTATTTCCTTTTGTCGCCTCCTACGACACGCAAGAAATACGTCTTGACAATTCTAATGCCCGTACCAGCGCCGAGGGCGGATACTAATCAGTGAGATTTACTGTTGCGGATCTGTTTCATCTCGGTTTCATTAAGTCTTTCAGTAGCTTATTTCTATTAAATGGCCGTTAATTGGTTCTTTTCGACAATGCTTCCGGCCTTGCTCTGAATGAATTTCATTAAAAAACAACTATATATATGCCTGCACGCTTATGCGATGAGTCTTATAGCCACCTTAATATTAAACTTCAGTATAGGTAGTGTAGGATTTCCTTTTTAAATCTGCAGGAGAGGAATTCAAGGAAAATAGATTACTATACGGCGAACAACATAAAAACTCTTGACAACAATCGACCGGTTTTTATTTTCCCCCAAATTTAAACAAAGAAATAAAAAATGTGAATATTTTTCAATTTTTTCACACGACAATGAATATTTTTTTCAAAAATGCAAGTCAATTTGGGAGAGGGTTGGGCCATGCAACTCCAACAGATATATAAAAAAATATTACTGACAATTCCCCGAGGTTTGGCGAAACAAGTCCAGATTAGAATTAAAAAAAATAGAATCATGTTGCGCTTTTAATTCTCTGTTTAGTCTATTCGTCGGTGCTATATGGAATTTATAAAAAGAACATTTTAAACATTCAATAAAAGCAAAACCGTCATATAAAGTGCTTTATCTTCAACCAGGCAGATATCGATTACTCATCGCGGTGGTTAAGTTCTGTATGGGGTGTTTTCCACTTGAAGTGCGGTTGCTGACATTTTAATCTTGTAGTAGATTTTTGACATTTGAGCGTTTGTGTTACCGTTTTGAAGTTGGCAAGAGTTTTTTCCTCGACTATATTAAATTTTTTCTGTGCGCTGACAAAGTGAAGTAATTCAAATGCGAAAAGTGCAATTTAAAACTCTTGACTAACATTAGAACATATTTTAGACTTTGTAATTCACTTTTTATTCGTTCAGATCCTCGTCAACTTGAAAGAGTGTGGAAGATTTATAATATGAAATACCAAGAACTCTTCATGCTTTATCAAGAAGCAAAAATGGTTTGTGGAGGAAGACAAGGCGGCGGAAATTGTTAGGAGGGGATGAGAGAAAGAAAATGGAAATCCAGAATTACCCGAATGCACATTAAAACACTTGTATGCCTTAGTTTTAAAAGTAAATATTAGCATTGTCTCTATCAATTCATAAAATTTCCCTGACATCATTTAACACGCTAAGGCGCGATCCATCTGTGGCTCATGCGTGATAAAACGGTATTTTTGAATGGAGAATTATTATATTAAAAATTATTAATTGATCAATGTATTACAAAGTAGATACTTATAATAATTTCTTTACTAAAATACACATTTGCTTCAAGCTGTAGCTTGAAATCAGCTTGAATTTATACATTTTTATAGTTTTCAAAGAGATATCTATACGCCTATTTGATCCATCATTAACTCAGACTCAGCAAGCTATATTTCTACAATGTATTTCGTAAGAAAATACGCTGGAACATTTAAAATCTCCAACATAGACACCCTCGATCATAACCAAATTGCGTGAGTCACTATTTTGCTATTTTTATATTTACTTTGCACAACGTTCGACTAGTAGGCAAAATGTATTTTAATTCCGAGAATTGAAAAAATGACCAAATATTCCAAAATGTTGCGGCTAAAAATAAATTATACTTATTCACGTCAAAAGTGTTTGGTTTTTTTTCTGTTAAGGATGGTAATTGAGAAAAAGTAATAAAAAATGTCCGCATTTCCAAAAGTTTTAACATTCACATTTTTGATTTTTCCTTTTTTCCAATCGAGTATCTCCCCATCTCTTGTTTTGATGTTGCCGTTGAATTGTTTTTATATAATTTCTTATTATTTGGGAAATCATTTTGCGAGAATGAAAAAAAAAACTTGCAAAATCATTTTTTCTTCGTTTTCAAAACACTGTTCCAAGCTTTATTAATCTCCGTCTAAATTGTGTAGGTCACAAAACCGAAATAGAAATGCGTCATATTGTGAAGTCATAAGCATTAGAAAATAACCAATATACTCCAACAATATATTTAAAATATGCAACTATATCAGATAATAAAACCCTATTGTAGTTTTTCGCGCTTTCCCCCCAAATAGATAAAATGGCGTACGCACTTCAGTTATGAGGATGACGATTATGTAAAATTGAAAACCAAGGATTTTTGCTCAAAATCTGACGTATCATAAGTACTCACTGGTATGAATATTGAAATTGCTCAATTTGTATTCAAATAAATCCGAATTTCGATTATGAATAATCTAAAGAGTCTAAAAGACTACATTGGCTTCTTGCATGACATAGGAATTCCTTACTGTTCAGCTTTCTCGGCACTTTGTTGTTTCGACACATTTTACTCGAATTCATTTTTTGCTTTCCCTTAATAGTTCTCTCACTATTTCAACATTTTTCTTTCCTTCCTTTGTTTGAACATGCATGAATAGAGTATCTCGATCCAAGATTTATATATATTAACATTAAGTGCATAATGTTTCTAATAAATATAGTTATTAAAGATAGTAACAATCAATGCAAATTTAACTCACATACACGAGAATGTATTTGTTATTAAGTCAGTGTGCTGTTTAGAACCTTGAAAAGGTGGATTAATGAGAAAAATTGAAAAATTTGCGATCGAATTGTGACGTCATATTATGACGTTACATAGCACTACACGCAAAAAATGTTCTAACAAAGAGCGATATCATGATGATAAAGCAATCCAAAAATCGCTCCCGATAAGGAGAGGAAGAATATCAAAATTGTATCACCCTGTACCAGCAAACACTTATAGACAAGCAGGGTTTGAGTTGTTGGAAAGGTATGTTCTTTCCATTTTCGACTTAACCTACCCAAGCTTCTTCACCCTGGATTGGGTAGTGGTCATGGATGAACGAGCTGGGTCTCTAAGTCTCAAACCCGAGATCTTTAACCTGCGATGCAACCATCATAACCACTACGCCATTAATATATTGATTATATTTACAGTCCTGCTTAACTTATGATGAGGTGTTCATGCTTCAGTTGAAAAAACTAGAAAACTAGCTATGGGAAGAAAAATTAAAACAGGGTACTGATAATCAAAATAACATTGCATATTTTTTCGTCTATATATATACTTTAACAAATATTTTTAATTTACCATGGGATGTTTTGCCAGTCATCTGAGGTTCCGTGACTCTTGACTGTAAAAGCAAAATATCAGACTGAAAATGAATAAAATCAGCTAAAACCGAACAAAAATTAATACAAATGCAAATATTAGAATGAAATTTCGATTTCATGATAGGAAGCGTGATCAAAATCTCTCATTTGCACCTTTTAAGTTCTTATCCATTCAGGAATATTCTGTTGAAACATATTGTTCCAAACATGAATTCTGCCAAGCAAGCGCCACAGATGGATCGCGCTTCAGCAGCGCGGTCCATCTGTGGCTCTTGATTGGCAGAATACAATTCCTCATTGGAGATTAAATTGTTCATTTAAAAAAGAAACACAAAACAATCTCAAGTTGAACGAAAATGTGGTTTATCAAGCATAAGTCAATGATGGCTTGTGTTTACCGAAGTGCGGTTTATCTATGGCTCAGGCATGACAAGATTATATTTCCAATTGAAAAGTTATCATCAGGAGCAAGAGGAGCAGATAAACCTATCTCATTCGCCCGTTCCTATTTCTGCAGCGCACCTACACTGTAACAAATTACAGTAAATTTACTGGTCATTTGAAGTAATTGCATACTTCCGAAGTTAAAAAAACGTCATGTTGATGAGATTTTTGCTAATTATCGGTTGTTGATAGAACGCACAGCGGACAAAAATGATCAAAAATGTCAATTTTAATTTTTTTTTCAATAACGCAAAGTAGATTTACTCTCAAAGACCAGTGATTTTGTTGCGTTTTTGTTACAGTGTGGCTGTGTATTCGCAAGAACAATTCTGGTACTTATTTCGGAAAATATGCTTGCAATATGCTTATGCTTATGCTTATGCAATATGTTTCTTAGAAAATTAAGTTCATTAGTTCTGTTGGGGCCTCCGGTACGACTAATCGGCGGTATTGCGTTGATATACAAAAGGTAATATTTTTAGAAATAGTTGCTGCCCTGATGCCGATTATCACGTCATTTCTTGACTTCAATTTTATTTTCAAAAGTTGCCTCCCCCCCCTTTCAAATTAAAAATGGGCACATTAATGAAATGTAAAAAAAACAAGAGAAATTCTTTTGATTTAGCTTTGGAACAATTTTCTTTTCCGACGTTCTTGAACATATTTCTTCCCAATATGCTAAATACTTCAGCTGTGCCATTTCAACGAAAATTTGTATTTATGATCCAGCAAGACTTGTGCAATATTGACCGGTTCACAAACATGCTTTGTTTAGTATGGACCAGTGATATGTCTGGTCACAACTACTATGGTGCAAATTCGACAAATAAAAGCGTCGAAACAGAAAGAAGTGGTTTGAGATGAGAATTCCAGTCACAAGTCTGATTTTGTCAAGTATAAGCCACAGATGGACCGCGCCTCGGTGGTGCGGCCCATCACTGGCTCATACTTAACAAGTCATAACATGGATGGGTGACTTCTTTTGTTTACATTGATGTTTAATGGCATGTATTTACGGTTTTGTTTTTTTAAATATCAAGTAATGTCTTGGTCATTCCATGTTGGCGTAATCATATTTAACATCTTTCGAATAATCGTATGTAGTGCCACTGGATCGATGTTTTTATTCCCAGTTGAAATATATTGACTGAAGTATATTTTGCTGAGAATAAGTCACTGATGGAACGCGCTGATTCGGGGAACGGAGTGTTTGGGGTTTTGCCCATAATTTGAACGCTCTCTTCGCTTCATCTCAATCTATCCCATTTACAATCAAAAGTTAAATGAACCTAAATGTTCAATAAACTAGCGATTTAGTATTAGTCCCACTGCCGTTGATGGGGCGGATCCCCAAGAGTTCCAGCTCATTGACAGTAAATTAACTCGGCGAAATTGAAAAAAATCAATGAAATTAACTATTTGGCCAAGTATAGGGCTATTGATGGACCGCACCCAGAAAGCCCATACTTGGTCAAAAAGTCGATTGGACTTAACCAAAAGGGCGGTTTTGAAAATATTGCAATATTGCCTCGGAATCATTGCAAATCACCATTAAATTTACAGTATTTTTGTCACAGCGCTTTAAACGTTCGTTTAACGTCGGATGCAGCCCAGAGTCTACACTATGTAACCTTCTCAATATTTTACCAAAAAGTTAAACGCTAAGTTGAGAGGCTTCAGTCTACGACTCGATTTCAAATGCCTCTTTTGTGTAATTCGACAAGAAACAAGTGTTTGATCAGGTTTGTCAAGTATGGACTAATGTTGGCAACCTAGTTATTTCTTACACTAGGTAAAGGAAAACAAATTTACCACAAAACTAGTTAAAATATTACAAGGTAACCTAGTTTCACTTTCAAAACAAGGTATTCCCTAGGATGAGAACAAGGTAAACTACGGAAAGTGCATTTGAGACATCTTAATAAATTTGAAAGCTAAAATCTTCAAATAATCTATTTTGGAAGGGTTTTTTGAAATGAAAGTATTATTTACAATTTTTTTTTCATACTAGGTATCTTGTTGTTTCAGCCAGGTAGATAGTTCTAAATTATGTAAAGTTACTTATTTTACCTAGTAAATTTAAACTACGTAAAATTTGAAACAGAAAACTTGGTAAAGGTTCAACTAGGTATGTTATACCTTCCAAAAAAAAAATGACTTAAACTCGGTAAACTAAGTAAACTAGGTGCTATTATTAATGGTAGCTCCACATGCGTTTAAGACATGTACCAATGTATCATCAGCATAAGCGAGTATTTGCAAGAAAATGAAGTAGTTTTACTATCGTTCGAGACAGATACCAATCACTCACTGCATTTTATCACAGTCGTTCAGCCAGCTGTGGAATGCTTTACACAAAAAGTGCAGCTGCTGAAATCAATTTAGACGGTTCTTTCGAAACGCTGATCTGGCCTTGCTTGAAGGAAATTTAAATAAAAAGTATACAACTTATAAAGTCGTTGTTGTTATAGATATAAAATGGTATCGCTACATTCTTGATTAGTGATTCTAATTTCTTTTTTCGAGTATGAAGGAAATTTATCTAAGGCCAGATATGATCTTTTGGATGTTTCTTTAAATTTTTAAAGAGGAAGTTTATTGCTTTATGTCGAAACCTCGCAATAATTCTGGCAAATTAAATAGTAATTCAATATTTTGTCAAGCATGAGCCACAGATAGATATATAAACAAAGCCTAATGGGGGTGTTCCATCATTGACTTGTACTTAATTGACTGGAATAACACGACTTCTATATATTGGATCATGTTTTTTGATTGTTGGGTGGCAATCAAAAACCAAAATTTACACATTTTATAATGTGTGAATGGTTCGCATAAATATATATTGCTGACGAGTCACGTCCCATCTGTGGCTCACGCTTGATAAATATCTGACGACCTTTAGGGTGAACTTGTTGCTGTCTCCGGCTGAAGATCTTGAATAAAAGATTAGGCATGTACACAAAGCCCGTAAATTGTTATTTACTAATCAGCCTATGGCGTATTTGAACCTCGAAAAAAGAGGGGGAGGGCAATTTTTTAAATTGCCTTGATCATTATATGACGTCATAATAGGTGACCAGATAAAAACGTTTTTAAATAGAAACAAAAATGTGCCAGGGGCGCGGAAAATGTTTGAAAATGTATTTTAAAGCTTAAAATCGGATTTATTTTGGTCGCCGAGGGCCAAATGTCATACCCCTGCACCAAACAAATATTGAGCACACATTTTTTGTTTTGCAAGTAGAATTCACCAATTAACAATATTGCATTAATGTGTTTTCGGACCGAAGGCGCGAGAAAATATGAATACAAAAGTTGACGAACCAAAAATAAATGTACTATTGGAGACTCTCATCAACGTTAAAAGGCACAAAATATGTTCCAAGGAAAATATATTATCCTAATAATGGAACAATAAATAAATGAATTGACAGATACGAGTTTTTGCTCTAGAATGTCAAAAAAAATTGGAACAATGCAACAATAACCTAGATTCCGTAATCGAAATATGAAGGCCTGAGCAATGAGCATGGGCGTGTTCCAAAATACCTAGGTCGTCACCTTTATATATATATATATATATATATATATATATATATATATATATATATATATATATATATATATATATATATATATATATATATATATATATCTAAATATATATATATATAGGTTCAAAAAGGTTCAAACAGTTAAATACTACAATGCTACTAAGTGTCTGTGTTCCAATAAACTATTCTTGTTATTTTTAGAAATGGACAGATTATGGGCAGATCGGCGACATCGTTGTGCATAGCTGCAATATTTTGCAACTGAAATCCAAGTATGGGAGCGGCTTTTGGCGCAATTGGCGCAGCCGGTTCTCCAGTAAACAACCGTTGATTCGTTTTATTTAATGGGATGACGTATTTTATATAGTTCTATGCGTATTTTGTAGCACTTGTCTCATAACTGGACGCTTGTTTATATTTTTTTCATTTTGGACATATAGTATTTTCGAGATTGTCATACTGATGAAACTTTGTATTGTTAAAACGACTTGAATAAATGATAGTAGGCTTTGAGTTGTTGAGAATGTGTTTTCGTAAAAGTGTGGACGACAATCTATATTTTAATCAATGTATTTACAAAGCTCTATTAAGTCACAATACTCGCTTGCGTTGTTCAGGTATTTTTGCGTTTTTTAGTCCTCAATATTGCATTGCGAAAAACGCAAGGAACTAATAAAAACGTATACCATCCCACTTAGAATAACGTAGGATCCATTCAATAACAAAATCGAAATTTACATACTGATAACCTAAAAATCCTTGCTGGTTTATAAAAAGCATACCAATTATCTTGCATTGTTGATCCCGAGCAATGAAGGTTTTGGAGCAATTGCCGCGAGCGTGGGGCAGGGACCGACAAAACAAAAATGACGCCTCGATCCCTATATCTGTCAATTCCATCTCCGATCAAAAAAGATCACGGAAAACTTTTTTATTACCGTCAATTGAAATCACACAAATAGAATTGACCCAGAGTTCTCTGTTCATTAACAATAGGTGTTTCGCGAATCGAATCTGATTTGAATAATTTTTTCGAATTGAATCGGATCACTGATTCTTTGTAAATAACAAATATCCCGTTTTTACTATTATAATTTGCCTCTTGAGAAAAAAAAATTTATACTTTGTAGTGTATTTTCAATTCACACCAAGCAATTATTGTTCTATTTTAACGACAAATTTGACATTACATTTCGTCGTTAAAAATGAAAATAATAGTTCAATTGGAAAGTTTTTGTTCTTATGAACAGTTCACCACTAATTCGAATAAATTGTTCTTCGAATCGATTTGAATCACCGAATGGAACCGCCCAGCCCTGAGTGTGCGCTAGAAACATGGGCTATGAACTAAGTACCCAGCAAGGTTAGGTATGTTTTCAAACTTTGCCTCTCTAAATTCAGTTTCCTAGTCCGAATATTTAAACTCGAACCTCCATCCTTGAATCTAATGGACTTTATCCCCCATTTGATTTGATTATATTGGCACGTGCGGTATTGTCATTTACTTATCTTTGATTGACTTACACTCTGATCGTTTCTAAAACGTCCAAAAAAGTAAGTAAATTCTTATTGATAGAAGCAGTGAGTGGCAGATTTACCCCGGGTGATACATACATGAAATACTTTAGGGATATTCTAAATCTCGCATAATTTGACAAAAACTTTATGTCGCGCATAAGTCGATTTCGCGGAAAAATGGCGGCGGTGAGTGGAAAACAGAAATGAACGCTAAAAGAGAAGACAATAGTGTTATAATCTTCCTCGGGCCAAAGTAAATGTATTGTGTATGAAATATTTTATATTGCCAAGTAAGTATTGCGAAACATCAATACATATTATATTGGCAAAATATTTTAAACCCAACGCTTGAATCACTCTCAGAGATAACCTTTTCATCCGGACACACGAAGTCTAAAGGTCTGGTTAGTATTTCAAAACAAAATGGCGGCTGTGAGTGGAAAACAGAATTGAACGCTATATTTGAAATTTATAATTTATTGTATATTCAATTAACACTCCAGGAGCAAAAATTTCATATTTTAACCGCAAAATATAATCGACTTTAGTAAAATTTGACAAAAATCGATTGCATTTTGTGATGAAAAATGAAAATTACAGTTCATTTGTTTTTGTTGACCCAGAAAGATTCACGATTGATTCGAACTAATTGTGCTTCGATTCGAATCGAATTGCCCATCCCTACTTACAACCAATGAAAAACTGCCTTTTTATCAAGCTGGGGTAAGTCATTGGACGCGTTCTACTATCAATAACTCACACTAAAAAAATATATTAGGACAAACTTCTCCATTAGTTTAAATAATTTTTCGTATATAAGATATAAAAAACGTCTATAAGAAATTTTTGTCCATATTTTTCAGGTCGGCTGATCGATAAAGAGATTTTGACTAAATCACGAATTTAAAAAAGTAGAAAATAAAATGTCGTTTTCTTTTTAACATACTTACCACGTGCAATATTGTACTGTATGCGCTGAAGTCGCTAATTTCTCCGCTAAACAGCATCATCCGAACACGGGGCCCGTGAATTCGATTCGGTAGTTCGAAGTGATTCAAAGAACGAATTATTCGAATCATTTCAAATCAAACAGAGAAAAATGTTAAGCAGAAAAGTATAATAATCACCATTTGACGGAAACATTAATGGCAAAACTATTTGCGCCCCAAAAGATAAAGCTCAAATTTCTTTCGGACTCATTATCGTTTAATAGTAAAATTAACCAAATGTTACTTTATATATTATTCTCACTAACATTACAAAGTCAGAATCGATGGGCATCGCAATACATCAGTGTACCAAACCTAACAAAATATATTATTATAACGAACTGATAGTATAATAATCAAATATTCTAGAGACTAGATGACATGATTTTTAAAAATATCCAAATCAGATTCGAATTCCAAATGGTTCTGTTTAGCCCAGCCCTACCTGGCAGAAACAAACCAACCTTTCTGCATTAAAAGCCCTCGCACACTGCAACAAAATAACTGATCTTTGACAGTAGATTTACTTGGCGGTATTGAAACAAATTGATTTTTTTTGGAAAAAATATGGGGTGATGATGGAACCACCGCCAAGGTGCGGTCCATCAACAGCCCATAATTGGCATAAATCTCATCAGTGTGGCGTTTTTTAAATTTTGGGAATATTCAATTACCGAACACGATCAGTAAATTTACTGTACTTTTGTTACAGTATCCTTATAAAACGTTATTCGTCATTTTGGTAAAGTCGGAGAACCTCGTATGCTGTATAACTCCTCTATAAACAATTTACCGGTACAAGGATTGTGATAATCTTCATAAGCTATTCCGCGATTCAAATATATAAAAATATCCTGCATAACTTTTTTTCCCATCATTCAAGGAAGATGGTATGGACAATTAAGTAGGTGACGTATTTAGTTTGTAGTATAATAATTATGTTGTGATAAAAGTCATAGAAAATTTCTACGATCAGTTTGACGTACAAGAATCATTAATGAATGGTATACATATTGTACGTCATTTATGTCCCACGTATTTAGATAATAAAGGAAATATTATTACACTGCAATAAAAAAGTAAAATCATCGAACTTCGAAAGTAATTTTATCTTGCACAGGTTTTACCATCGCACAGGGCAGATACCACTCACTGAACTTTACCACGGCGGTTAAGTTCCGTTTGGCATGTTTTCTGTTATGAATGCACCTACTAAATTTTTAGTTGCTCTTCGCTATCAAGTTGTTATTAGTTGGTTACTTTTAGACACGGCCTCCGGCCTTGCCCAGAGTGAATTTCAATGACAAAAAGCCTACGCCTGAATTGCATGAATATCCTCATCCATCTAAGCGATAAAAAATCACATCATTTATTATTTTAGTTTAATATTTACATTTGAGGGAACAGAACGCAAATAAGTCAGTCACAGGTAAGGACTTTAATGTTGCCCCAACGTGTTTCCTTCGTGTAGACTTCATTTGCCCGAATGTATTTCATGAGTGTCGTAGGTACGGGCTTTAAAATAGTTCTAACGTATTTCCTGTGGGTCGTAAAAAGGGCGACTAAAAGAAAGCAAATAAGTGGTAGATGGTTCCACCATCGTCCAGGGCCGAAACCACTCACTGCACTTTACCATGGTGGTTCAGTTCCGTTTGTGATGTATAAACTGAAACCGAATGAATAAATAAACAGTTAAATTACCACAAATACGGTATGTGTCTCTGATGAATTGTGTCGATGATGCGCGGTCCATCTGTGGCGCGTACTTGACAAAATTAAATTTCTAAGTGGGGACAAGGGTTACGTTCGGTAGCGATGCTAGCTTCCCATCAGAAATCTTACTTTGTTAAGCACGATTCACTGATATGCCGCTTCAACCGTGACTCATGCTTAACATACAATGGATTCATTCAATTTTTCAATTGAAAAAAGTCGATACAATTGATCGAGACAAGAATTACGTGAGGTAACAATACAGCATGTGTGTACTGATAAGGGCAGAGGACGGCCAGGTCCCTGCGATGCCAATTATTTGTGATCTCCGGAATCAGATCATACTGCAAAAGATTGCACCCGGATAAGAAAAATCAAGCTGTTTTTTTACAAATGAGTTAAATATCATTCTCCCGTATTCGACGTATGTTTAGTCATTAGTCATTTGTGCTAAAATACTGCTCCATAAAAAATATCCGTGTTTTCGATGCGATTTCAATATTTTTTCATCTTTCTGCAAAACAATATTGTATGTTTTATTTGGAATGATTTCAGCGTGTTATAGCATCATAACTTGACTTGGAAAATTTCTCAAAGTATATTTCTGGATCCCTCAAAGCAAGTGACCAATCTTTTGTTCGTAGGATTACATCGATCATCGATGTTTCGCTTAAAAAAGACCGATAGTTGATCAGAAATCCTCCGCAAATAATGTTTAAATCAGTGCACAAATCGACTATGACAAGATAAGGTTGTTATTCTGGCTATTCAGCTTTAGAGTCTTCAATGCAATATGTATAAATGATAGATATAGTATCTGAGAAGTGGTAAATGGTTCTACTATCGTCAAGGGAATATACCATTTACTACACTTTACCATGAAGGTTCAGTTCCTTTAGGGATGTTTTACATTTAGAATACAGTTGCAGGTACTATATCTTCTGGTATTCTGGTGTCTTCTAGGCGCTGCTTCAGGCCTTGATGAGTGTGAATTTCAATAAATATTTATAAATATTTTAATAAAAATTCCAATCAATTCAGGTGCGAACCTGAAGTGAATTATATCATAAAAGCTCAAATTATTTAAATTCTTATACAAACCATTTGGATTGTTACATATTAATAAAATTATCAAAATGTAAGTTGTTGCGAGCGCTGTACAAGACACGGGTGTGATACGACTATGGTGTTATTGTTTGTTTTGTGTGGAAATTTTATTAAGTTAAGTATGAGCCACATATGGACTGCGGTTTAGATGACTTATGACAAAACCAAAAAAGCAATATTTCGCCATGTATGAATCACGAATTGGCAGCGCCTCGTTATCGCGTTTCATACGTGACCGATCCATAGCAAAACAATTTGCAATTGATTTTATTGTTACAACAAGACCTTATTGCAAAATGTCGTTGCGAAATATTTGCCTTATAAATAAATCGTTGATAAATCCCGTGATATGCGAAGTAAAAGCAAACAAGTTTTGACAAATATAAGTCATAGATGAATCGCGTTGACGATGCGCGGGCCATCTGTGGCTAATGCTTGACAAAATAATATTTCTGACATGAAGATTGAATGGTTTATACCGCCAGCATTGTAGTGCAAGGAATAATATTGCTGAGTTTCGGTCGAGCAAAACAATTTAAAATAGTTTCCTCAGGTTTTTGTCCGTGTTTTATCTTGAACTTGAATTTTATTTGACCAACAATAAGCTGTATTACCTCGACGACGTTATCAAATCAGTGACCTATACTAATCCAAATTGGCTTCGTTAAAAACCTTTCGGTCGGTTTGCGAGACTCATGGTGCACGACTAGCGAAATGAAATTTTGGAAATTTTTGATAGAGAGAAAAGCCGAACCGAGTTGAATCTGTACAATCTAGACAATGTAAAAATGATTTTATAGTATCTGGAGAAGTCTTAAGAAAAGATGAAAAGGTCTGGAAGATGAGCACGAATGATCTTGTGATTGTTGGAAAGAAGTTTTGCTAATTTGGTAAAATTGCTGCACCCTTTGCATAGACAAAATAAAACGCAGCTCAATCTTGAGAATTGAGATGTAGGTGAGGTGTATATAAGGCATTATGAGGATAAATAAGAGGAAGAGAAGTCAGGGAGTGCGCTGGATGAAGAATTGTAGAACCCCTAATCTATGTCAGAATAGCAAATTACGAATGAGACACGGATGGAACGCGGCTCGGTGGCACTTAGGAGAATGGCTCATACGGTGCCGGTTAAGATCATACCCGATGATAATGTAATCCAACATTAATTTGCTTTCTTTTATCGCCTTTTAAAACGCGCCAGAATAGGAAAGATCATTTCGTTGTATAAAAGTTCGGTCAAAGCAAGGCTGAATGCAGCACCTATATAAAGTCACCTACACTGTAGCAAAAAAGCAGCAAAATCACTGGTCTTCGACAGAGATTTTACTCAGTGGTAATGGAAAAAAATTTGAATATATACTTTTTGGCCAAATATGGGGCGTTGATGGAATGCGCCACGAAGGTGTGGTCCAGCAACAGCCCATAGTTGGTATAAAACTCATCAACGTCGCGTTTTTTAATCTTGGAGAATGCAAATACTGCAAATGACCAGTAAATTTACTGTGCTCTTGTTACAGTATAAGAATAACGCCCAACCGATTATCAAAGAACAACTTAAAGGTGTAGTTTAAGCAACTGGACTCAAAGCAGAAAAATGTCCCACCCACACAGAACTGAACCACTTTGATAAAGTGCAAATAGCTGTGTCTTCTCTGAGATCGCCTCTCCAAAAATATATTCCAAAAATCAATTTTAGCATTCTTCTTCCATAAAGAAAATAGCTTTTTCCTTTTAAAAAATGGAGAAGTGGACTTTCACTTAAGCAGGTGCAAAATTTATGAATTTCTTGTTTGCATACTTTTATGAATATATTTTCTCATTGTGTTATAGAAATAAAATAAAATAAACGTCCGATATCTTGAACAATGATGAATGAAAAAATAAGAGAAGAACCCAGCCATGGCGACATGGTTATATCTTCCCTTCGTGAACTGCGAAGTCAGGACATTGTACAAGATTTCATCATTAACGTAGGTAGTGAGTCTTTCCGTGCACACCGTGCAGTGCTGGCTGCCTGTTCCGGCTATTTCCGTGCAATGTTTTCTCATGGTACCAAAGAATGCACGGAGAGTTCTGTGTTGATGAAAGAAGTCGATGCATTTGCTGTGGGTAAATGTATCGATTATATGTACAACGGCAAAGCAGATGTTACTGTTGATACGGCGGCAGAAATTTTGCACGCTGCCAATGTCATGCGACTAGACAAATTAGCTAAAATCTGTTTTGAGACACTCGAGGAGGATTTGAACCCGGAAACGGTTCTGGATATAGTAAATTTGCTGGAATTATACCATTGTGATCTTTTGGAGAAAAAGGTTGAAAATTTTATTAAAGATAACATCGAAGACGTTTTAAAAATTGAAAAGTTTTCAGTTCTTTCGAGAATTAAAGTATTTGAGTTTATTACAAAGTATATTGAAAGTGATGAAATAATCTGGAAAGCAGGAAAAACTTGGATGAATTACAAGGTAGACGAAAGACACGGATGCATTGATGATTTCTTGAGGCTTTTGTCTTTGGAAGAATTTCCTTCACCTGATTTTTTAAAAATCATATACGAAGACAACTTGATCCAAGATTCGTCGCATCGTTTAGAGATTTTTTTCAAAAGATTGTTCTCTAGTGTGGTCGATTTAAGGACAAACTTGAGAGTTGAAAACTGCATTTTTTTGAAGCAGTTGGCTGATAAGTTTCAGTTCATATCGAAAGAAGCTATGGAACACATCAATCAATTCATGGTTGATCACTTTGAACGGGTAGTCACGAGAAAGGAATTTGTTAATTTGGACTCTGATGCGGCTTTGATGATTATCTCAGCGGAGAACGTGGACAAATTGGCCTCTGAAAAGTTGCGATGGAATGCAATAATTAAATGGGTTAAACGTAGCTCTGAACGAAGTGAACATATCCCAACTCTTTTAAAAACCCTAAAATTCGATGAATTCGAAAATACATTCGTTCGGGATACCATTATTCAAAATTCACTTATTAATAATCACTTGAATAATATCACAATTGTGCTCAAAGGTTTGGTAAAGTGTAATAGTACTCAGGACAAGTGCGATGAATGTATAGCCGTTTTGTCAGCTGGAAAAAATGTTAGGATCTACAGCATTCATTCCAGTGCTTGGTTTGATATTCAACTACCTTTGCCGAATGCAAGGTCAGAAATATTTTCAATCAACAACAGATTATGCCTGGTTAATTCCAACATCTTATATTACTTGGGAAAACATAACAAATGGATAAAGAAAGTTGATATCAAACACCGCGCGGATGATTCAAAGATTGTTAGTATTGCTGATGAGGTTTTCTTCGTAGGCCAGACAGAAATGCAGTCGTACAATATTGTGACGGATTCGTGGAATATTGGTCTAAGTGGATGTTATCTCGAAAGAGGTTTTTGTGCTGCTGTAAATGAAGGGAAGATCTACGTGTCAGGATTGGGCGGTACGAAAATATACGACCCAACGGAAAACGTATGGCATCAAGTTAATGATAAAGAAATTGCGCCCGGATCATGTGCATCTGCATATCGTGGTAAATTGTACGTTATAAACTCAGCAACAAATGTGATGAATTATTTTCACTTTATAAACGGAGAGTTTCATTGGAATGAAGTTGCCAAATATCCTTCAGTAATATCCAATAATATGAGCTTATGCGAGGCTGATAATAAATTAGTTGTCGCGTCAATTGAATTAAATGGAATCAGATTGAATGCCTACGATTACACTTGCAAGGAGTGGATGGTCATGTGGGAACAACAAAATATCCAAACTACAGGCTTTCAATACGGCCCATCTTTAGGTGCATCGACGGTAAGATCTTCGTTTAGATCCCAGCCTGCTTTTGGAGTTCCGACCGCACGTGATAATTTGTCGCAACAAAGACCAGCGGAACCGCCTACTTCTACTCCTTTTGTTTGTTCATTCAAAAATTGTTTTCAAATCGTGAGAAGATAAGTGAACCGATCCTAATCAAAAATAATCAACCTTCTACCATCAATATGGATTTATTATAATAAAAATATTGTATAGACGCATGATGCATTAAACATGCGAGCGTACACTTCACCATTTGCGATCTATTTTTTTTTAATATGGATTGGTAAAACCTTGATGAAACAAATTCACACCATATTTCTCATGCTCAATCTATTTTGATACAGAAATTAAGTTTCTCAGTGCTCGACAAAATGAAACAAACGAAGTCGGGATAAACTTTGACAGAAATTGGAAATTATTCGTTGAATTTTGTAGGTGAATATGATAATTTCATATCATTTTGCAATTTTTAGTTCTAATGGCCAATCGAGCAACTGATTCGAAGTAACTGTGATTCACAGTGATTCAAATCACCCAATTTAATTGTCCAGCTCTAATTGGACATGCTTACAAGAACCGTTTGCGCCGCTGTATAACATAAAGGGCTGGGCAAAACCGAAATAATTTTCCGAATCGGATCGAATAACTAATCCCATACATATAACAAATGCTCCATTTTTGCCATTACAACTTGTATTTATTGTGAAAATCAAGAAATTTATAGTTTATAATGTATGTTTTTTTTAATCACACTTCATGTATATAATCAATATGTTTCATATTTTAACGACAAAATTTTACCATAATCAATTGTATATTGCAGCTAAAAATAAAAATTCGGATTCGAATAATTTTCTCCTCGAATCGATACGAATCACCAAATCGAATTGCTCAGTCCTAATGGCATACCCCTGTTTAGACGCATTACACACTTTACCGTACATGCATGAATTTGTAGACTCCCAGTAAAAGAAATTCATTTTGTCAAGCACTGGTCTAGAAACATGCTTTGTTCAGCACAAATCACTGATAAATCGCACCATCGAGGCGCGGTCTATCTGTGATTCATGCTTGACAAAATGACTTTCTGATGACGCAGTAGCACCAAGAATAAATCAACAATCCACAAACTCTTGCGAAGAAAGCTACTATAAAACGTGTCACGGCAACTGCACTCTATTAGTGGAAAACCTACCAAACAAAGTTGAAACGCAGTAGCAAAGTAAAGGGCAATGCAACAACCAATGGTTCCCTAATTAGCATTTATTACGCGAGCATAATCAAAAAAAAAAAACGGAAATTCATCGACAAAATAAATCCAAATGTGATCTTTCACTTACAACTTATATATTCTTGTGATAGCTCAAATAATTTACACATAGCATTAATTTGATGTAATTTAATAAATAATATTCTAGTATTTGACTTCACGTAATGGTATTAATTGCTCTCAGATCAAGTCGCACGTAGGTTCAAGCTTTTGTTCGTCAGGTTGATTGAAGATACCGATCCCCATAGGTTGAATTTGCGGAAACTATAATCTGTAGCTTTTGTATTCCTCCGAGTGGATCTTAAGCTTCAAAATTTCCTGCTAGATGCTCACGTGTACCGGTGGTGCGAAAAGTGTGCTACAAGCCTGCCAAACGAGTTTTTTGACTCGTTGACTGGGACATGAGTAGGATAGAATTAAATAGGATTTCAACAATTACCCTTAAAACAGAGTACAACCTCAGAAAGCATTTCCAATCTTTACGCCTGTAGATTTCAATTCATTTTCTTATACGGAAGTGGTTGTTAGGCAGCCATAGGCAACGCTTACTTGAATAACAGTGCGCCAGCAGTGAACCCTGAAAACCTCTCACATGTAATCACCTTAAACGAGATGCGAATTAAGAGCGATAGGAGATTTGTAGCTCAAAACATTAATCTAACTTTTCACTGATTCACCTTCCTAAAATAAGTTCATAAATCGGAGAGACCATCAACGTCACAACTCAATTTCTTCTGAATTACCTGATGAATAAGAAACCCGGATAATATTTTTTGGGTCTAGTCGATGTTGTATTCAAAAACTGACGATTACGTTATAATTGGCGCCACATGCCATATTATTCACTAAGAATTGGCTTTTTATAACAAATAACAAAAAAAAAACAAGCCGAAAATTTTGAAAACTCGGTATTCGGCTTAACATGATTAGTAGTGTAATCTATTACGCGTCGAAAGTGCTCGAAATTTTTTTGGGTTACTCAAGTTTCAAAAAGTTCAATGAATATAGCATATACAATCTTTCTCGATCTGCTCTGGGTAAAAAGGGCCTGTTCTCGAGCGCCAAAAATGCTGTTTTGCTAAATTTTTTGAAAATAATTCTTTGGAAAGTGGGATTGCGTTGGATAATGGGCAAGAATCAAGGATTCTTAAGGATTAAAATCGCGGTATCTTTGGTTGACTCTTCCTTATCATCTAAGTTTTGTTTTTACTTATATTGAGATAAGCTTCAGTTCTAACTATGCTTCACTCATCCATCGACATGGCTTATAGATTTATCGCTCTTCTATACTTTTATCTTCCATTAAATATTGAATTTTATTTATTCAAACCGAATCCGCAATCTTAGCAAAGAAGCACGCTACAAATAATATAATTCTCTCTAATAATACTAAATATTTGTAATCATACAATTAAAAACACGAACACAAACTATGAAACTCTGTATAGATTCCACGGAAGCATACATGTAAACTGTATAATTTATTATTAGTTATTTTCAATTTAATAGTATTGATTTCAAACTGGCTTCAATATAATTTCATGAAATATGTCATATACCTGAAGTTGGGAGTTAAATTGATTAAGAAAAATAATTTCAAATGACAATATGGTCAAAACTGCTAGAACGTATCTCCTACTTATCGAAACACACAGTTAAAAGCAAACGAAGAAGTGCTAGACTGTTTTTCTATTTCCCAGGGCAGATTTCACTAATTTTATTCTAGATGTTAAGTTCTGTTTGAAATATTTGCAACTAAAATATCTCATTTTGTCGAGCGCGAGTCAATGATGAATAAGTACCTTGTCAGCGCAACCCATCATTGACCCAATCTTATCGCAAAGTGGTAAGCTGTCACTAGTGTTGGCAATTCTAGTTCAAAGTTTCTAGTTTACCTAGTATACCTATTTTAACAAGTTTATTTTTAAAGTACTTTTGTCTAGTTTTACTTGTCTAGTTTTACTTCACCTTACTTTGTTTAACTTTTACCAAGTTTTCTATTTGATATTTTACCTAGTAATTTTAATAAGTAAAATAGTCAAATTCGCCAATTTTACAACCGCGTACCTGGTTAAGAAAACTAGATACCCAAGATAGAAAACTAGCTGTACCATGTTTTCATTATAAAAAAAGGTTTAAATTAGACTATTTTGAAGAGTTTAACCTTCAAATCTATCAAAACGACAATTACTTAGTTTACCTAGTTTTTAATTCAGGAACAACCTAATTTTAAAAGTGAAACTAGGTTACCCAGTAATAGTTTATCTAGTTTTGAGCTAATTTCGTTTTAATTTACCTAGTTTAATAAATAACTAGGCTGCCATCACTAGTGGTCTCTGGTTGGTTGATTTTATGTTTTGCTTGTTCTTTATGATTTTATATTTTAAAATGCATTTCGAGTGGGTATCTACCGAGTATCGGGCTTCATTGGTGGTTGTTGTTGTCGATTTTTTTCGATTGCTGTTTACTGCGACAAAATACAAAGAATTTACTGTGTATTCCGTAGTAATTGAATACTTCTAAAATTCGAGATTGTCGTTTAGTGAGATTTATGTCAGCAAATCCACAATTATTTGATGCAGAACAATCTTTTTCCTCAAAGTAGTCGACATTTGCTATGATGACCTAATAAAAACAGAACATTGAATAGCATAACTATTTAGAACATGGTAGATGGTTATATGTGGCCCAGAGCAGATATGACTCACTGCACTTTATAAAAGTGGTACTATCCTCTCAGAAATGCTTGCCAATCATAGTGCAGTTACTTGTATGGTATTTTGTTATAGCTTTTTGCAAATATTTTCTTCTAGTCGCTGCTTCCGTTCTTGTTGGAAATATATCCCCGTGAGGAACATAATAGCCCGGTGGCTACGGTTAGTGAGTTCGCATCGCAGATCAAATAACTTAGGCTCAAGTTTCTGTAGATCCCTCATGTGCTGTCTCGACTCGTTTGCTTTTTAAGAGAAAAAAGAAACCTTTCGAGAATCCTATCAAACTATGTGAAATATGAAATAAAGCGTTGTTAATACTGTTATAAAGGTGCAGTGAATTTACCCTCCTTATTAGGGTTTGTAAAGTAGAATACATAATTTTTAAAAAACATGAAATAACATAAAAAAAACACTTATATAAATAAATATAAATTGCAAATTGTAGTGCGGGGAGTTTTTTTACAATCCTAGGCCACGAATTAGTTATTTATCAGACATTCAGACTCTAGAACCTTGTTTTAAATAAATATAAAAAAACGTTTCTAGGCTCCAGCGCATATTTTTGGAGGTTGTATCATGAAAAAAGCAAGTTAACAATATCAATGCAATATTAAAATCCGGATTATAAATCGCCTCAATTATGAGTTATTTTAAACAAATATATATATAAGACTGTTGATGGACTTCGCATCGGACGAGGCGTTTCATAAGCAACCAGTGATTGACTGAACAAAACACTTTTTTAATCTGTTCCAATATTCCATTGTAATATTACAGAAAATTGGTTAATTTACGACATTGTTAACATACATTGCATGAATTCACGATGTCTATAAATATTTTTTCAACAATTCATCGACTTTTGGTTGAGAAAATATTCTTCCAAATTCCGCTCATTTTCTGAGTGACTTTGCAGGAAACTAGAAATATAAAGACAATTTATGTTAGAAATAACATTAAAGAATATGGTAGACTAAACATTGCAATAGAAATGCATTAAAATCCATGTTATATGATCAGATATTTCCTTTGATATTCATTGATTTTGATATTAAACTATAAGGTCAACTTTTTATGCCAAATATTGAGCTTTTGATGGAACTCGCTTCGAAGGTGCGATCTATCAACAGCCCATAATTGGCATAAATCTTATCAACAAGGTGTTTTTCAACGTCGGAAATATGCAATTACTGCAAATGTCAAGTGAATTTAGTAAATTTTCAACTTGCTGTACTTTTGTTACAGTGTGAAGATCTTTAACACAGCAAATATATTTGCAATGGGTAAAATGAATTTAGAAAATATTTGAAAATTTTTTTTTCAAAATTATTGTTTATAATTAAATAACTTAATTACCTTTTATAAATGTTTTGAAACAAGTCGAAGCGATTTATAGGAGGATAATTGCAGAATAGTTTGAGCAACTCGTCCGTCGAACTATTGCAATATAACGCCATTTCTATTCCAGTGGCGGCAAGGAGGTCATAAACAACATCTTTATCTCCTTCATCTGTTTCACCGAATCTCCTTGCAATCTCGAACAACATTAGAAGAGACAAATTCCAATATTTTTTCCTCTGTCCCAAGCGAGATTCCAAAGACACAGATAGAAACTGATTATAATATTTTTTAAATTTTTTAAGGTTGATGTCCGAGTAATAATCGTATGTACCAATATCATAGATATAAATATTGCCTGGCTGTGTTGGAGTTTTGGTCAATTTGAATTTGACTTTTGAATTAAAATCACAAAATTTAATCTCAAATATATCATTCTTCTTATTGTTTTTATTACATATGACTTGAAGAATGATATGGAGAAGTTTTGATCCTGTTGTACCTTGGCCACAAGTGTATTTATGAATGTTCCCGGTCTTGGCATATTTAATATTCAAAGTTTTGGAGCGTTTGATCAATTTTTTCTTGAAGTTTGCATAGTGAAGTTTTACAGCAATTTCAATTATATTACGCAACATTTTCATTGCATCGTAACCATCTATATATACGATATCAAAAAAACAATTTTCTTGAATGTCTCAGATAAAAAATGGGTTTATTTTGATTAGCGCAAATATTCCAAACAGAAGAAAACTGCTATGTACAGTCAAAAACGTCTGCACTGGGCTACAATATTACCATCTTTCCATTATTTATCTTTTTTTAATGAAAAATCAAAATCAAATCAAAAGAAACTTCGGCAGCATCATTATTTATAGCGGTTGGGGATATTTGACATCCACTAGTTTTTTTGGAATTATTTGCTATGGCCTTTCCTTGAACCTACTGCAGGGCTTATACCCAACAACCGTTAGGCACGGACCTTTGTAGTAACTGTTTATCTGTTCTATGTTAAAGCTACCCGTGAAGTACCATGCTGAAAGACACGCTTGATGGTAATAAGGTCAAGCATGGAGCCATTAGCTTTTCGGACGATATGATCGCGCTCAACCGACTTAGCCACCGAGTCGGGCCTGACATCCACTTGTGCATTTAGAAATGGGGTAATGGTGCCTGAACCTTCCCCTCGTGGATTGAGAAAAGCAGAAAAATTTTTTTCACATTTTAACTTTTTTTCAAATTTAGCCCGATACTCCCTCTCAAAGATCCAAATCCGCAGCTGCTGAGATCATACTCATTGTTAATTGCATTTTTATTTGTCTAGAGTTAATAAATATTTTCTCGGAATTAAAAATGTTGGGAAAACTCTAGGTACGCCCAACGACTTCACAACTGCCCTAACGTATTTCTTTATTGTAGGGCTGGGCAACATCGAATCGTTTGGAATTTGAACTTAATTTTTAATATATTGCATTTCTGGCCATTTTCTATGCAATTCAATCTTACTATCAAAGCAAGAAAAGTGTACGCCGAATTCACTAATATTTACTGTTAGAAACAACGTGGACATTGTCTCTAACAATCATTATTAGTGAAATTATGTTTCATCTATCAAAACACAAATAGGTTTGCCGAATATTTTTTCTCAGAAATTGATAAAATTTATTTACTTTCATAATTTTTTGTTTCATATGACCGATTCGAGAATGATTGGAATACTTTATGCTCAAGCTGTTAATCTCGTGCTCCTTACTTTCATTGGGATATTTAGTACAAGAATATATATGCTAGACTCAGAAATAACCAAAAAAGAAACGCAATTTTTCTGATACTTTGACACTTTCTGCCAATAGTACTGATTTGTATATTAAATTACAAAAATATCTTCCCTCACGTCTGCCAGTCTATAAAATTGAGTAATCGACGTCGCGACGTATGACTTACCTTTACTTCAGATGATTGTGTATGATACCATATGTAACAAAGGCTGTTCTTATTGTGATTTTTTCAATAATATCCAGAAACAATTCAATTGCTATGTAATCAATCCGTCAAATATTCAATTATGTTTAAGTATAGACCACGGATGGACCGCGCTTCAGGGGCTCTATCCTTCAGTGATTCATACTTTACAAAATATATTAGGGCGGAGTTTGTCTGAACATTTTATTGTTATTGTCTTGATCACTGTTGCGAGTCAATGCTATTCGACCTACGTTTCACTATTGTCCTCTGATTTAACTAACTACTCAGAAGGTTCATGCTTCTTTAAAAACACTACATTACGAAAAAAGTGTAGTAAATTTGTGGTCATTTTACAGTAATTTTATATTCCCAAAAAATTGAAAATGCTTTTTTGAAATGGATGAGATTTATGTCGATTATATGCTGTTGATGGACTGCACCTCACCGGTGCATTCCATCATCAGCTTATTATTGACTGAAAAAGTCGATTTTATAGTTTTCTTTAGATATCGTCAAATAAACTACTCTCAATGAGCGGCGATCTTTCTTCATTTTTATAACCATTCAGCTTTACCCGCTAATTAACTGAATCACATGGGTGTGTATATAGAAAAAAATACAAAAATGAATAAATATTCTTTTTGATTGGCAGATTTAAAATTATTTTATGTTACCGAATTTTTACATAAACAATATTTACTGCGCCTTATTTTAGCGGTTTAGCCTGGCTTTGTATCATTTACGCGAGGGATACAGCTGCTGAAATACTAAATTCCGGCGCTATTATTAATACTCGTTTGTTAGTTTTCTTTGCACAACAATCAACAGTGCCATGAATCCATTTTTAAACACGTTAGCCTGGTGGTCATTCCGAGTCCCAGTGTGTCCGGCTCGTTAATCCCATGCCGACTACTCAACCCAGGCCGGACCGGATTTTTACAAGTTCCCAAGAAATTTAACCCTGCCTGTCTATAACTTGGCCTTGGTCAGGGTGATTCATTCCCAAAAGATCAAATTCTATATAAAAAAGCTCCTGATTAGATCTGAAAAATTATGCAATTTTGTAACCGTTTGAGTCCATAAATGCCAAAGAAAACGATTTTGTATTTTTATTTCAATACCAAACAAGAAAATAACTGTTAAATAACTGTTATTTTTACTGTATTTTGTTAAAGTCTACGTGGACAAAAGATTTGTATATTTCCCCCTTATTCGCTGCAATTGTATACTTCAGTAAATTTGAATGGTTTTGTTCATGAAATTTATTCCAAGTATGGGATGTTGATGGACCACGCATAACAAATCGCACCTTTAACGTAATCAGAAATTTTATTTCCTTGTCGGCGCGATCCATACGTATATTAAGCTCTACTAAAGCTCGCGTGCACAAAATATTTCTTACTGGAAACAGCCTATAATAGGTCTAACATTAGCTTTTATAGTAGTATTTCAATGTGACTAAGTACCGTTGAAGAATGGTGATTTTACTTCATTTTTTAGAGTGTATCATACGGTGGCTGACATTGTAAAAAGCAGAATTCCTGGTTTTGAGGAGCCATCATCCTTCAATTCAAGTTCTATGTAACGTAAAGCGAATGAAATCTTGTTGTTCTTAAGCATAACGTGTAATATTATTCGGCGACTAGTGCTACAATGTAGCAGCAAAATTATAAAGACAGAATAAAACCACAATTTAAGGCAAATTAGATAGCCGAACGACGCCCCCCTCCCACTCCCTCATAATCTCAACCGAATTACCGTGGTGGTGTAGAAGCAACTCTAGTAGCGTTTGGAACGTTATAATCTATGAGTGTCTTTATTGTTTCAGCACAATAGACAGTTATCATTTTGCAGACTAATTACCCAAGTACTTCTCCGTATTTGAAATAATAGAACTATTTGCAAATACAACCAAATTAACTTCTGTCTCAAATATAAAAACGAGAAGTGTCATGGCACGCCTTGTTGGCATGTGAAAATTTTCTGAAAATTTAAGGCTATTGGTTTTGTTTCTACGGAGGAGTTCTATATACAACATAATCCTTAACGGCGGAAGCGTAAGACACACAAAGATAAACTTACCAGCTAGTAAAAAATATTGCAATTAAACATAACTAACAGTTGACGAGCCAAATTCGTGGAGAAATCGCCGATATTTGCAATTTCACTCAATGACAATATAATATATATATTAAACTTATCCGCCAGACCAAATTAAGTCAGTAAAAGATCATTATGATATTGAAAATTATTGATTAATTTTTATAACCACTCTTTTGGATAGATTTGCATTATAACAGCCTTGTACTAGCATCCACCTATTGATGAACGAGCCGGACTTGCCGGGAGAACAGGATAATACTTTCAATCAAAAATTTTATTCTGCCTCGAAGACGCGATCCATCAGTGACTCACGCTTATCAAAACTTGTTACGCCAACAATTTCCTAAATGGATTATTGCTTACGATGAATATAAAACTCAACTAAACCACGATTGGTTGTTCTAGTTCGAAAAATTATAAAGATCATTAAAAACAACTTCTTTATGGTTACCATCTCATAGTGATTCTCGGAGTGGGAAATTATACCAGCTGCAGGCGCAATAACAGTTGGCACTGGTGTATCCCTGTGTTCCTTGAGATTCTTTCTAGTGCAAGTTAATTTCTGTTTTGAGGATAAAAAGGAGGTCTAACTTGTGATACGAATGCTCACCCTTGGCGCGAAAAACATGTGACATATGCGTGTCTGAAAATACCTTGGTGTGAGCGGTCATTAAAATATCCTTACTCCCCTCACATTTAAAAAGAAACATCCAAGTTCTAAACTTCAAAGGAAAGTTTTATCAAACGTTTTATCAAAATAGGATTTTGCTTTTGCACGCGGTCACATTTTATTGATTTTAATAGCATTAATCGCAAAATGACGATATGATGTAATAATTTTTTTACTGATATTCGCTCTGAGCTGCACCAGAAGCAGTGTCAAAAAAAAAAACTAACGATCACTTATTAGCAAAGAGCTACTATAAGATGTAGTTACGATGATGAAAACATCTATCACTTTTTTGCTTCCTACTAGTGCAACTTACAACGAGCAGCAAATATGTTGGGACTACTCTAAAGCCCGCACCTGTAAGCCGAACTAATCAGAAAAAATTGCATAACGTTTTGTATATAAAGAAATAAAGAACATCATTTTTTTTGTATTCCCCATGTCCCTCATAAGATTTTATTCCCACGCTTTAAATTCCTATTGCGTTGCTTCTTTTTATTTGTTCAAATTCTCTTTGTGGAAAGCCAAATGTGGAGTAGAACTAACTAAATAGTAAAAACTGAGTCAAAGTGTAGTATCAGCAAATGTAGCTTGAGTGGATAATATTCTAAAGAAGCCAGTACTGCCAATAAAAGAGCAGTGAGTTGTATTTACCAGGGCAAAGCAATCTACCTTTTTTTAGTCGCATCTTACAATAAGCAGAAAATAAATCCGAGTGAACAATTCTAATGCCCGCACCTACACGAATAGCATAGCTATTCAGAACATTGTAGATGGTTAAACATGGCACAGAGCAGATATGACTAACTGCACTTTATATTAGTGGTACTATCCTCTCAGGAATGTTTGCCAATCAAAATGATATTTTGTAACAGCTCTTTGCAAATATTTACTTCTTAGCCGCTGCTTCCGTTATTGTTGGAAATATATGGCCGGGAGGAACATGATGACCCGGTGGCTATGGTTAGTGCGTTTGCATCGCAGATCAAATAACTTAGGCTCAAGTTTCTGCAAATCCCTCTGGTGCTCTTTCGACTCGTTTGCATTTTAACAGGAAAAAAAAAACTTGTTTGGAATATTTGGTCTTAGAAAATCCGAAAAACTCCACAGCTGCGTTGACCCTTTCGAGAATCCAATCAAACTATGTGATTTATAAAATAAAGTGTTTTTGATACTGTTATAAAGATGCAGTAAAATTACTCTCATCATTATGAATTGTAAAGTAGATTATATATTTAATAAAAACATTGAACAAATATTGAAAAAGACACAAAAATAACCAAATATGAATCGTAAATTGTAGTGCGGGAAGTTTTTTGCGATCCTCCGGCACGAATTAGTAAATTATCAGACATTCGGAGTCTAAAACCTCATTTAAAATAAATAAAAAAAAAAAAAAAAACGCTTTCGTGACTCCAGCGAACATTTTGGGTTTTTTATCTTATTTTATCATGAAAAAGCAAAATACCAATATCCAAAATCCGGAAACGAAATATCTTTAATTATATCTTGAGATATCTTGAACAAATACACATATCAGACTGTTGATGAACCCCGCCTCAGACGAGGCGTTTCATAAGCAACCAGTAATTGATTTAAAAAAAAAAAACACTTTTCAATCTTTTCTTATATTCCTTTGTAAAATTACAGCAAATTGGATAATTTACGACATTGTTAACTTACATTGTATAAAGTCACGATGTCTATAAATATTTTTTCAACAATTCATCGACTTTTGGTTGCAAATATTCTTCCCAATTCCGCTCATTTTCTGAGTGACTTTGCAGAAAACTAGAAATGTGAAAACAACTTATGTTAAAAATAACCTTCGAAAATATGGTAGATACAACATTGCAATAAAAATGCGGTAAAATCCATGTTATATGATCAGATATTTTATTTGGTATTCATTGATTTTGATATTAAACGAGAAAATAAACTTTTTATGTCAAATATGGAGCTTTTGACAACAACAACAGCCCATAATTGGCATAAATCTCATCAACAAGGTGTTTTTTTAACGTCGGAAATATGCAATTACTGCAAATGTCCAGTGAATTCATTGAATTTTCAATTTGCTGTAATTTTGTTACAGTGTGAAGATCTTTCTCACAGCAAATATATTTCCAATGGGTAAGATGAATTTAGAAAATATTTGAGAAATTTTTTTTTTCAAATTACTGTTTATAATTAAAAACCTTAATTACCTTTTATAAATGTTTTGAAACGAGTCGAGGCGATTTATAGGAGGATAATTGCAGAATAGTTTGAACAACTCGTCCGTCGAACTATTGCAATATAACGCCATTTCTATTCCAGTGGCGGCAGGGAGGTCATAAACAACATCTTTATCTCCTTCATCTGTTTCACCGAATCTCCTTGCAATCTCGAACAACATTAGAAGAGACAAATTCCAATATTTTTTCCTCTGTCCCAAGCGAGATTCCAAAGACACAGATAGAAACTGATTATAATATTTTTTAAATTTTTTAAGGTTGATGTCCGAGTAATAATCGTATGTACCAATATCATAGATATAAATATTGCCTGGCTGTGTTGGAGTTTTGGTCAATTTGAATTTGACTTTTGAATCAAAATCACAAAATTTAATCTCAAATATATCATTCTTCTTATTGTTTTTATTACATATGACTTGAAGAATGATATGGAGAAGTTTTGATCCTGTTGTACCTTGGCCACAAGTGTATTTATGAATGTTCCCGGTCTTGGCATATTTAATATATCAAAGTTTTGGAGCGTTTGATCAATTTTTTCTTGAAGTTTGCATAGTGAAGTTTTACAGCAATTTCAATTATATTACGCAACATTTTCATTGCATCGTAACCATCTATATATACGATATCAAAAAACAATTTGCTTGAATGTCTCAGATAAAAAAATGGGTTTATTTTGATTAGCGCAAATATTCCAAACAGAAGAAAACTGCTATGTACAGTCAAAAACGTCTGCACTGGGCTACAATATTACCATCTTTCCATTATTTATCTTTTTTTAATGAAAAATCAAAATCAAATCAAAAGAAACTTCGGCAGCATCATTATTTATAGCGGTTGGGGATATTTGACATCCACTAGTTTTTTGGGAATTATTTGCTATGGCCTTTCCTTGAACCTACTGCAGGGCTTATACCCAACAACCGTTAGGCACGGACCTTTGTAGTAACTGTTTATCTGTTCTATGTTAAAGCTACCCGTGAAGTACCATGCTGAAAGGCACGCTTGATGGTAATAAGGTCAAGCATGGAGCCATTAGCTTTTCGGACGATATGATCGCGCTCAACCGACTTAGCCACCGAGTCGGGCCTGACATCCACTTGTGCATTTAGAAATGGGGTAATGGTGCCTGAACCTTCCCCTCGTGGATTGAGAAAAGCAGAAAAATTTTTTTCACATTTTAACTTTTTTTCAAATTTAGCCCGATACTCCCTCTCAAAGATCCAAATCCGCAGCTGCTGAGATCATACTCATTGTTAATTGCATTTTTATTTGTCTAGAGTTAATAAATATTTTCTCGGAATTAAAAATGTTGGGAAAACTCTAGGTACGCCCAACGACTTCACAACTGCCCTAACGTATTTCTTTATTGTAGGGCTGGGCAACATCGAATCGTTTGGAATTTGAACTTAATTTTTAATATATTGCATTTTTGGCCATTTTCTATGCAATTCAATCTTACTATCAAAGCAAGAAAAGTGTACGCCGAATTCACTGATATTTACTGTTAGAAACAACGTGGACATTGTCTCTAACAATCATTATTAGTGAAATTATGTTTCATCTATCAAAACACAAATAGGTTTGCCGAATATTTTTTCTCAGAAATTGATAAAATTTATTTACTTTCATAATTTTTTGTTTCATATGACCGATTCGAGAATGATTGGAATACTTTATGCTCAAGCAGTTAATCTCGTGCTCCTTACTGTCATTGGGATATTTAGTACAAGAATATATATGCTAGACTTAGAAATAACCAAAAAAGAAACGCAATTTTTCTGATACTTTGACACTTTCTGCCAATAGTACTGATTTGTATATTAAATTACAAAAATATCTTCCCTCACGTCTGCCAGTCTATAAAATTGAGTAATCGACGTCGCGACGTATGACTTACCTTTACTTCAGATGATTGTGTATGGTATCATATGTAACAAGGGCTGCTCTTATTGTGATTTCTTCAATAATATCCAGAAAAAATTCAAGTGCTATGTAATCAATCCGTCAAATATTCAATTATGTTCAAGTATGGACCACGGATGGACCGCGCTTCAGGGGCTCAATCCTTCAGTGATTCATACTTTACAAAATATATTAGGGCGGAGTTTGTCTGAACATTTTATTGTTATTGTCTTGATCACTGTTGCGCGTCAATGCTATTCGACCTACGTTTCACTATTGTCCTCTGATTTAACTAACTACTCAGAAGGTTCATGCTTCTTTAAAAACACTACATTACGAAAAAAGTGTAGTAAATTTGTGGTCATTTTACAGTAATTTTATATTCCCAAAAAATTGAAAATGCTTTTTTGAAATGGATGAAATTTATGTCGATTATATGCTGTTGATGGACTGCACCTCACCGGTGCATTCCATCATCAGCTTATTATTGACTGAAAAAGTCGATTTTATAGTTTTCTTTAGATATCGCCAAATAAACTACTCTCAATGAGCGACGATCTTTCTTCATTTTTATAACCATTCAGCTTTGCCCGCTAATTAACTGAATCACATGGGTGTGTACAAAAATGAATATATATTCTTTTTGATTGGCAGATTTAAAATTATTTTATGTTACCGAATTTTTACACAAACAATATTTACTGCGCCTTATTTTAGCGGTTTAGCCTGGCTTTGTATCATTTACGCGAGGGATACAGCTGCTGAAATACTAAATTCCGGCGCTATTATTAATACTCGTTTGTTAGTTTTCTTTGCACAACAATCAACAGTGCCATGAATTCATTTTTAAACACGTTAGCCTGGTGGTCATTCCGAGTCCCAGTGTGTCCGGCTCGTTAATCCCATGCCGACTACTCAACCCAGGCCGGACCGGATTTTTACAAGTTCCCAAGAAATTTAACCCTGCCTGTCTATAACTTAGCCTTGGTCAGGGTGATTCATTCCCAAAAGATCAAATTCTATATAAAATAGCTCCTGATTAGATCTGAAAAATTATGCAATTTTGTAACCGTTTGAGTCCATAAATGCCAAAGAAAACGATTTTGTATTTTTATTTCAATACCAAACAAGAAAATGACAGTTAAATAACTGTTATTTTTACTGTATTTTGTCAAAGTCTACGTGGACAAAAGATTTGTATATTTACACTTTATTCGCTGCAATTGTATACTTCATTAAATTTGAATGATTTTGTTCATGAAATTTATTCCAATTATGGGCTGATGATGGACCACGCATAACAAATCGCACCTTTAACGTAATCAGAAATTTTATTTCCTTGTCGGCGCGATCCATACGTATATTAAGCTCTACTAAAGCTCGCGTGCACAAAATATTTCTTACTGGAAACAGCCTATAATAGGTCTAACATTAGCTTTTATAGTAGTATTTCAATGTGACTAAGTACCGTTGAAGAATGGTGATTTTATTTCATTTTTTAGAGTGTATCATACGGTGGCTGACATTGTAAAAAGCAAATTCCTGGTTTTGAGGAACCATCATCCTTCTATTCAAGTTCTATGTAACGTAAAGCGAATGAAATCTTGTTGTTCTTATGCATAACGTGTAGTATTATTCGGCGACTGGTGCTACAATGTAGCAGCAAAATTACAAAGACAGAAAATAAACACAATTTAAGGCAAATTTGATAGCCGAACAACCCCCCTTCCCAATAATCTCCACCGAATTACCGTGGTGGTGTAGAAGCAACTCTAGTAGCGTTTGGAACGTCATAATCCATGAGTGTCTTTATTGTTTCAGCACAATAGACAGTTATGATTTTGCAGACTAATTACCCAAGTACTTCTCCGTATTTGGAATAATAGAACTATTTGCAAATACAACCAAATTAACTTCTGTCTCAAATAAAAAAACGAGAAGTGTCATGGCACGCCTTGTTGGCATGTGAAAATTTTCTGAAAATTTAAGGCTATCGATTTTGTTTCTACGGAGGAGTTCTATATACAACATAATCGTTAACGGCGGAAGCGTAAGAGACACAAAGATAAACTTAACAGCTAGTAAAAAATATTGCAATTAAACATAACTAACAGTTGACGAGCCAAATTCGTGGAGAAATCGCCGATATTAGTAATTTCACTCAATGACAATATAATAAATATATTAAACTTATCCGCCAGACCAAATTAAGTCAGTAAAAGACCATTATGATATTGAAAATTATTGATTAATTTTTATAACCACTCTTTTGGATAGATCTGCGTTATACTTGCCTTGTACTAGCATCCACCTATAGATGAACGAGCCGGACTTGCCGGGACCCGAAACCAAGATCTTGAAATTGCGACGTCAACATGATAATACTTTCAATCAAAAATTTTATTCTGCCTCGAAGACGCGATCCATCAGTGACTTACGCTTATCAATACTTGTTACGCCAAGAATTTCCTGAATGGAGAAATGCTTCCGATGAATATAAAACTCAACTAAACCACGATTGGTTGTTCTAGTTCGAAAAATTATAAAAATCATTAAAAACAACTTCTTTATGATCACCATGCCATAGTGGTTCTCGGAGTGGGAAGTTATACCAGCTGCAGGCGCAATAACAGTTGGCACTGGTGTATCCCTGTGTTCCTTGAGATTCTATTTTGCGCAAGTTAGTTTCTGTTTTGAGGATAAAAAGGAGGTCTAACTTGTGATACGAATGCTCACCCTTGGCGCGAAAAACATGTGACATATGCGTGTCTGAAAATACCTTGGTGTGAGCGGTCATTAAAATATCCTTACTCCCCTCACATTTAAAAAGAAACATCAAATTTCTAAACTTCAAAGGAAAGTTTTATCAAACGTTTCATTGAAATAGGATTTTTCTTTTGCACGCCGTCACATTTTATTGATTTTAATAGCATTAATCGCAAAATGACGATATGATGTAATAATTTTTTTACTGATATTCGCTCTGAGCTGCACCAGAAGCAGTGTCAAAAAAAAAAAACTAACGATCACTTATTAGCAAAGAGCTACTATAAGATGTAGTTACGATGATGAAAACATCTATCACTTTTTTGCTTCCTACTGGTGCAACTTACAACGAGCAGCAAATATGTTAGGACTACTCTAAAGCCCGCACCTGTAAGCCGAACTAATCAGAAAAAATTGCATAACGTTTTGTATATAAAGAAATAAAGAACATCATTTTTTTTTTGTATTCCCCATGTCCCTCATAAGATTTTATTCCCACGCTTTAAATTCCTATTGCGTTGCTTCTTTTTATTTGTTCAAATTCTATTTGTGGAAAGCCAAATGTGGAGTAGAACTAAATAATAGTAAAAACTGAGTCAAAGTGTAGTATCAGCAAATGTAGCTTGAGTGGATAATATTCTAAAGAAGCCAGTACTGCCAATAAAAGAGCAGTGAGTTGTATTTACCAGGGCAAAGCAATCTACCTTTTTTAGTCGCATCTTACAATAAGCAGAAAATAAATCCGAGTGAACAATTCTAATGCCCGCACCTACACGAATAGCATAGCTATTCAGAACATTGTAGATGGTTAAACATGGCACAGAGCAGATATGACTAACTGCACTTTATATTAGTGGTACTATCCTCTAAGGAATGTTTGCCAATCAAAATGATATTTTGTAACAGCTCTTTGCAAATATTTACTTCTTAGCCGCTGCTTCCGTTATTGTTGGAAATATATGGCCGGGAGGAACATGATGACCCGGTGGCTATGGTTAGTGCGTTCGCATCGCAGATCAAATAACTTAGGCTCAAGTTTCTGCAAATCCCTCTGGTGCTCTTTCGACTCGTTTGCATTTTAACAGGAAAAAAAAAACTTGTTTGGAATATTTGGTCTTAGAAAATCCGAAAAACTCCACAGCTGCGTTGACCCTTTCGAGAATCCAATCAAACTATGTGATTTATAAAATAAAGTGTTGTTAATACTGTTATAAAGGTGCAGTAAAATTACTCTCATCATTATGAATTGTAAAGTAGATTATATATTTAATAAAAACATTGAACAAATATTGAAAAAGACACAAAAATAACCAAATATGAATCGTAAATTGTAGTGCGGGAAGTTTTTTGCGATCCTCCGGCACGAATTAGTAAATTATCAGACATTCGGAGTCTAAAACCTCATTTAAAATAAATAAAAAAAAAAAAAAAACGCTTTCGTGACTCCAGCGAACATTTTGGGTTTTTTATCTTATTTTATCATGAAAAAGCAAAATACCAATATCCAAAATCCGGAAACGAAATATCTTTAATTATATCTTGAGATATCTTGAACAAATACACATATCAGACTGTTGATGAACCCCGCCTCAGACGAGGCGTTTCATAAGCAACCAGTAATTGATTTAAAAAAAAACACTTTCCAATCTTTTCTTATATTCCTTTGTAAAATTACAGCAAATTGGATAATTTACGACATTGTTAACTTACATTGTATAAAGTCACGATGTCTATAAATATTTTTTCAACAATTCATCGACTTTTGGTTGCAAATATTCTTCCCAATTCCGCTCATTTTCTGAGTGACTTTGCAGAAAACTAGAAATGTGAAAACAACTTATGTTAAAAATAACATTCGAAAATATGGTAGATACAACATTGCAATAAAAATGCGGTAAAATCCATGTTATATGATCAGATATTTTATTTGGTATTCATTGATTTTGATATTAAACGAGAAAATAAACTTTTTATGTCAAATATGGAGCTTTTGACAACAACAACAGCCCATAATTGGCATAAATCTCATCAACAAGGTGTTTTTTTAACGTCGGAAATATGCAATTACTGCAAATGTCCGGTGAATTCATTGAATTTTCAATTTGCTGTAATTTTGTTACAGTGTGAAGATCTTTCTCACAGCAAATATATTTCCAATGGGTAAGATGAATTTAGAAAATATTTGAGAAATTTTTTTTTTCAAATTACTGTTTATAATTAAAAACCTTAATTACCTTTTATAAATGTTTTGAAACGAGTCGAGGCGATTTATAGGAGGATAATTGCAGAATAGTTTGAACAACTCGTCCGTCGAACTATTGCAATATAACGCCATTTCTATTCCAGTGGCGGCAGGGAGGTCATAAACAACATCTTTATCTCCTTCATCTGTTTCACCGAATCTCCTTGCAATCTCGAACAACATTAGAAGAGACAAATTCCAATATTTTTTCCTCTGTCCCAAGCGAGATTCCAAAGACACAGATAGAAACTGATTATAATATTTTTTAAATTTTTTTAAGGTTGATGTCCGAGTAATAATCGTATGTACCAATATCATAGATATAAATATTGCCTGGCTGTGTTGGAGTTTTGGTCAATTTGAATTTGACTTTTGAATCAAAATCACAAAATTTAATCTCAAATATATCATTCTTCTTATTGTTTTTATTACATATGACTTGAAGAATGATATGGAGAAGTTTTGATCCTGTTGTACCTTGGCCACAAGTGTATTTATGAATGTTCCCGGTCTTGGCATATTTAATATTCAAAGTTTTGGAGCGTTTGATCAATTTTTTCTTGAAGTTTGCATAGTGAAGTTTTACAGCAATTTCAATTATATTACGCAACATTTTCATTGCATCGTAACCATCTATATATACGATATCAAAAAACAATTTTCTTGAATGTCTCAGATAAAAAAATGGGTTTATTTTGATTAGCGCAAATATTCCAAACAGAAGAAAACTGCTATGTACAGTCAAAAACGTCTGCACTGGGCTACAATATTACCATCTTTCCATTATTTATCTTTTTTTAATGAAAAATCAAAATCAAATCAAAAGAAACTTAGGCAGCATCATTATTTATAGCGGTTGGGGATATTTGACATCCACTAGTTTTTTGGGAATTATTTGCTATGGCCTTTCCTTGAACCTACTGCAGGGCTTATACCCAACAACCTTTAGGCACGGACCTTTGTAGTAACTGTTTATCTGTTCTATGTTAAAGCTACCCGTGAAGTACCATGCTGAAAGGCACGCTTGATGGTAATAAGGTCAAGCATGGAGCCATTAGCTTTTCGGACGATATGATCGCGCTCAACCGACTTAGCCACCGAGTCGGGCCTGACATCCACTTGTGCATTTAGAAATGGGGTAATGGTGCCTGAACCTTCCCCTCGTGGATTGAGAAAAGCAGAAAAATTTTTTTCACATTTTAACTTTTTTTCAAATTTAGCCCGATACTCCCTCTCAAAGATCCAAATCCGCAGCTGCTGAGATCATACTCATTGTTAATTGCATTTTTATTTGTCTAGAGTTAATAAATATTTTCTCGGAATTAAAAATGTTGGGAAAACTCTAGGTACGCCCAACGACTTCACAACTGCCCTAACGTATTTCTTTATTGTAGGGCTGGGCAACATCGAATCGTTTGGAATTTGAACTTAATTTTTAATATATTGCATTTCTGGCCATTTTCTATGCAATTCAATCTTACTATCAAAGCAAGAAAAGTGTACGCCGAATTCACTAATATTTACTGTTAGAAACAACGTGGACATTGTCTCTAACAATCATTATTAGTGAAATTATGTTTCATCTATCAAAACACAAATAGGTTTGCCGAATATTTTTTCTCAGAAATTGATAAAATTTATTTACTTTCATAATTTTTTGTTTCATATGACCGATTCGAGAATGATTGGAATACTTTATGCTCAAGCTGTTAATCTCGTGCTCCTTACTGTCATTGGGATATTTAGTACAAGAATATATATGCTAGACTCAGAAATAACCAAAAAAGAAACGCAATTTTTCTGATACTTTGACACTTTCTGCCAATAGTACTGATTTGTATATTAAATTACAAAAATATCTTCCCTCACGTCTGCCAGTCTATAAAATTGAGTAATCGACGTTGCGACGTATGACTTACCTTTACTTCAGATGATTGTGTATGGTATCATATGTAACAAGGGCTGCTCTTATTGTGATTTCTTCAATAATATCCAGAAAAAATTCAAGTGCTATGTAATCAATCTGTCAAATATTCAATTATGTTTAAGTATGGACCACGGATGGACCGCGCTTCAGGGGCTCAATCCTTCAGTGATTCATACTTTACAAAATATATTAGGGCGGAGTTTGTCTGAACATTTTATTGTTATTGTCTTGATCACTGTTGCGCGTCAATGCTATTCGACCTACGTTTCACTATTGTCCTCTGATTTAACTAACTACTCAGAAGGTTCATGCTTCTTTAAAAACACTACATTACGAAAAAAGTGTAGTAAATTTGTGGTCATTTTACAGTAATTTTATATTCCCAAAAAATTGAAAATGCTTTTTTGAAATGGATGAGATTTATGTCGATTATATGCTGTTGATGGACTGCACCTCACCGGTGCATTCCATCATCAGCTTATTATTGACTGAAAAAGTCGATTTTATAATTTTCTTTAGATATCGCCAAATAAACTACTCTCAATGAGCGACGATCTTTCTTCATTTTTATAACCATTCAGCTTTGCCCGCTAATTAACTGAATCACATGGGTGTGTATATAGGAAAAAATACAAAAATGAATAAATATTCTTTTTGATTGGCAGATTTAAAATTATTTTATGTTACCGAATTTTTACATAAACAATATTTACTGCGCCTTATTTTAGCGGTTTAGCCTGGCTTTGTATCATTTACGCGAGGGATACAGCTGCTGAAATACTAAATTCCGGCGCTATTATTAATACTCGTTTGTTAGTTTTCTTTGCACAACAATCAACAGTGCCATGAATCCATTTTTAAACACGTTAGCCTGGTGGTCATTCCAAGTCCCAGTGTGTCCGGCTCGTTAATCCCATGCCGACTACTCAACCCAGGCCGGACCGGATTTTTACAAGTTCCCAAGAAATTTAACCCTGCCTGTCTATAACTTGGCCTTGGTCAGGGTGATTCATTCCCAAAAGATCAAATTCTATATAAAAAAGCTCCTGATTAGATCTGAAAAATTATGCAATTTTGTAACCGTTTGAGTCCATAAATGCCAAAGAAAACGATTTTGTATTTTTATTTCAATACCAAACAAGAAAATAACTGTTAAATAACTGTTATTTTTACTGTATTTTGTCAAAGTCTACGTGGACAAAAGATTTGTATATTTACCCTTTATTCGCTGCAATTGTATACTTCAGTAAATTTAAATGGTTTTGTTCATGAAATTTATTCCAAGTATGGGCTGTTGACGAACCACGCATAACAAATCGCACCTTTAACGTAATCAGAAATTTTATTTCCTTGTCGGCGCGATCCATACGTATATTAAGCTCTACTAAAGCTCGCGTGCACAAAATATTTCTTACTGGAAACAGCCTATAATAGGTCTAACATTAGCTTTTATAGTAGTATTTCAATGTGACTAAGTACCGTTGAAGAATGGTGATTTTATTTCATTTTTTAGAGTGTATCATACGGTGGCTGACATTGTAAAAAGCAAATTCCTGGTTTTGAGGAACCATCATCCTTCTATTCAAGTTCTATGTAACGTAAAGCGAATGAAATCTTGTTGTTCTTATGCATAACGTGTAGTATTATTCGGCGACTGGTGCTACAATGTAGCAGCAAAATTACAAAGACAGAAAATAAACACAATTTAAGGCAAATTTGATAGCCGAACAACCCCCCTTCCCAATAATCTCCACCGAATTACCGTGGTGGTGTAGAAGCAACTCTAGTAGCGTTTGGAACGTCATAATCCATGAGTGTCTTTATTGTTTCAGCACAATAGACAGTTATGATTTTGCAGACTAATTACCCAAGAGCTTCTCCGTATTTGGAATAATAGAACTATTTGCAAATACAACCAAATTAACTTCTGTCTCAAATAAAAAAACGAGAAGTGTCATGGCACGCCTTGTTGGCATGTGAAAATTTTCTGAAAATTTAGGGCTATCGATTTTGTTTCTACGGAGGAGTTCTATATACAACATAATCGTTAACGGCGGAAGCGTAAGAGACACAAAGATAAACTTAACAGCTAGTAAAAAATATTGCAATTAAACATAACTAACAGTTGACGAGCCAAATTCGTGGAGAAATCGCCGATATTAGTAATTTCACTCAATGACAATATAATAAATATATTAAACTTATCCGCCAGACCAAATTAAGTCAGTAAAAGACCATTATGATATTGAAAATTATTGATTAATTTTTATAACCACTCTTTTGGATAGATCTGCGTTATACTTGCCTTGTACTAGCATCCACCTATAGATGAACGAGCCGGACTTGCCGGGACCCGAAACCAAGATCTTGAAATTGCGACGTCAACATGATAATACTTTCAATCAAAAATTTTATTCTGCCTCGAAGACGCGATCCATCAGTGACTTACGCTTATCAATACTTGTTACGCCAAGAATTTCCTGAATGGAGAAATGCTTCCGATGAATATAAAACTCAACTAAACCACGATTGGTTGTTCTAGTTCGAAAAATTATAAAGATCATTAAAAACAACTTCTTTATGATCACCATGCCATAGTGGTTCTCGGAGTGGGAAGTTATACCAGCTGCAGGCGCAATAACAGTTGGCACTGGTGTATCCCTGTGTTCCTTGAGATTCTATTTTGCGCAAGTTAGTTTCTGTTTTGAGGATAAAAAGGAGGTCTAACTTGTGATACGAATGCTCACCCTTGGCGCGAAAAACATGTGACATATGCGTGTCTGAAAATACCTTGGTGTGAGCGGTCATTAAAATATCCTTACTCCCCTCACATTTAAAAAGAAACATCAAATTTCTAAACTTCAAAGGAAAGTTTTATCAAACGTTTCATTGAAATAGGATTTTTCTTTTGCACGCCGTCACATTTTATTGATTTTAATAGCATTAATCGCAAAATGACGATATGATGTAATAATTTTTTTACTGATATTCGCTCTGAGCTGCACCAGAAGCAGTGTCAAAAAAAAAACTAACGATCACTTATTAGCAAAGAGCTACTATAAGATGTAGTAACGATGATGAAAACATCTATCACTTTTTTGCTTCCTACTAGTGCAACTTACAACGAGCAGCAAATATGTTAGGACTACTCTAAAGCCCGCACCTGTAAGCCGAACTAATCAGTAAAAATTGCATAACGTTTTGTATATAAAGAAATAAAGAACATCATTTTTTTGTATTGAATTCACATATATATCTTCGAAGTTTAATGTTTTCTACATTTAGTGTTCTTATTGACAGCGATTCTGAATCAAACACTTAGAGAAAAATGAGTTGGAATTTATACTGTTATGTTTGTCTCATTTGATTTTAGATGGGCTATTTTTTATGTAAAAGCGACCTTTGCTTTTGATACAACCTTCAGATTAAGAAAGGTAAATATTAAAACACTTTGCTTTTATTTTTCTACAGGTCTTCAAATAGTTAGTAAAATGGGTAGCAAAATTTAGACAAACCCTCCTTAGAACAAAATTAAATATTGTAATTTTAAAGGATAGGATTTGCTCATCGGACTATTTTTAAGCCACTCCGAAAACCTACCAAAATGTCGAAGATTTTACAAATTCTTAAATATAATTCAAAACATATATCTGTTTTTTCAAAAATTCAATTTTTTGAAAAAAATCCAACATTGTTTTATTTGTTTTAACAGATTTGAGACAGCGTAATTCACAAGAGTATAAAGGTGACAATTTTTTTAATTGCAATATTCACAGAAAAGGCTTAACATCCAACAAAACTTTAATTAAATTTTTCTGAATTTTCACAAGTTTATAAAAAACAGCAAACACAGTAGCGATATTTAGGTAAAGAAATTCCCACAAAATTCAACAATTTCGATAATTAAAGAAATAGATTATGCTAACCCAACTATTTTTGAGTTTTCTCCGAGAACCTTCCCGAATTTCGAAGATTTCGCGACTTACCACAACATCCAGACAATTAAAATCAACATATATATTATCGAAGTTTAATGTTTTCTACATTGAGTGTTCTTATTGACAGCGACTCTGATGCAAACTATTCGATGAAAATAAGTTTAAAACATTGTCGTAGTTGATTTTAGGTGGGCTACTTTTTAAAATGTAAAAGCGACCTTTTCTTTTAGTGCAATCTTCAGATTAAGAAATGTGAGTATTAAAAATCTTTGCTTTAATTTTTCTACATGTCTTCAAATTGTCAGTTATATGAGTAGCAAAATTTATGCAAAGACGCCCTAGAACAATAACAAATAATGTAATTTTGAAGGAAAGATTTCTTGAATCCGAAAACCTACAAAAATGTCGAAGATTTTACAAATTCCTACAATAATATGCAGGCAAATATAATCTATAAATATAATTCAAAATATTTATCTGTTTTGTCAAAAATTCAATTTTTTGAAAAAAAAATCCAACTTTGTTTTATTTGTCTTAACAGATTTGAGACAGCGTGTTTTTCAAGGGTATAAAAGTGACAATTTATTTAACTGCAATATTCACAGAATAGGCTATAACTCCCAACCGGATTTTTATTAAATTTTTCTGAATTTTCACAAGTTTACAAAAAACAGCAAACACTATAGGGATATTTACGTAAAGGAACTCTATCAAAATTTACCAATTTCGATAATTAAAGAGATAGATTATGCTAACCCAACTATTTTTGATTTTACTCCGAAAACTTTCCCGAATTTCAAAGAATTTTTCGAGACGTACCACAACATCCGGACAATTAGAATCCACATATATATCCTCGAAGTTTAATGTATCTACATTGAGTGTTCTTATTGACAGCGACTCTGAATCAAACTCTTCGATATAAATGGGTTAGATTTTAGACTGCTCTGTTTGTTTTAGTTGATTTTAGGTAGACTACTTTTTAGAATGTGAAAGCGACCTTTGCTTCTGATGCAATCTTCACATTAAGAAATATAAGTATTAAAACACTTTGCTTCCAGTTTTCTTCTGTTCTTCAAGTAGTTATTATATAAATATAGCTCCGAAAATTATTGTGATTTGCCAAGAACCAAAATTTCTGATTATATTTACAATCCTTCTGTTTGTCGTAATACATTTAAAATAGTGTATGTGTTCATGATTCAAAATATGCAATAGTTTTCAATTGCGTATCTTTAAGAAAAAACTGAAGCGTAAGTATTAAACTAGTCTGTCTTCAATATAATAATGTGAAGCTGAAAAAATTAGATGCTTTAGAGGACGGTCGGTCTATCGAATTTTAAGGAACAGAAAACAAAAAAATCTCTAAATTTTTATCCGAATAGGATATGCTAATCAGACTATTTGCAAGGTAATGTCTAAATCCTACCAAATTTTACGGAATTTACAACAATCATACTACTATTGGCTGGCAATAAAAATCTATAGATATATCTTCAAAATTGTATCTGGTTTGCCAAAAGAGCAAATTTCTGAAAAAATTTTCATCGGTCTGTTTGTTCGTGATACATTTGAGATAGTGTGCTTGTTCATGATTCAAGGCAGTCAATATTGTTGCATATCTTTGAATGAAAACTACACACTTTCGAATTTAAAATGTTAAGTATCAAGCGACTTTGTATTCCATGTACTTGAGTAAAGCAGAAAAAAGATATTTCAGTGAACGGTCGGTCCATTGAATTTTAAGAAACAGATATTGAAAAAATCGTTACATTTTTAATTTTATTCAAATAGGATATGGTAACCAGACTGTTTTCAACGTTAATTCTAAAAAAATAGAAAATTTTTCAGGATTTTCAACAATCATACTACTATTTGCAGACAATAAAAATCAATAAATAAAGCTCCAAAAATGTAGCTGGTTTGCCAAAAACGCAAATTTCTGGATAAATTTACAATTGGTCTGTTTGTCGTAATGCATTTGAGATAGCGTATGTGTTCATGATTAAAAATATACAATATTTTTCAATTTCATATTTTCAAACAAAAACTAAATCTTTGTCATTAAACTTTCTTGTCTTCAATATACTAGCGTGAAGCAGAAAAGATAGATACTTTAGCGAACGGTCGGTCTATCAAATGTTTAGAAACAGAAAACGAAAAAAATTCTAAATTTTAATCCAAATAGAATATGCTAATTACAATCGTTCTGCATGTCGTAAAACATTTAAGATAGTGTATTTGTTCAGGATTCAGAACATACAATACGTTTCAACTGTATATCTTCAAAGAAAACTGTGTATCCTCAAATTTATATACTTAGGCATTGAACTATTTTTTCTTCCATGTACTAGCGTGAAGTAGAAAGAATAGATACTTCAGCGAACGGTCGACCTATCGAATTTTAAAGAACAGAAATCAAAAAAAATCTCTAATTTTTTCATCCAAATAGAATATGCCAAATAGGTAACCAGACTATTAACAAGATAACGTATAAAACCTACAAAAACTTTCTGGATTTTCAACAATCATACTACTATTGACTGAGAATAAAAATCAATAAATATAGCTACAAAAATGTATCTAGTTCGCCAAAAAAAGCAAATTTCTGAAAAAATTTACAATAGTTCTGTTTGTAGTAATACGTTTGTTATAACGCATGTGCTCATGATTCAAAATATACAGCACATTTCAATTGCATATCTTTGAGCAAAAACAGAAATTTAAGTATTTAACTAGTTTGTCTTCAATGTAATTGTGTGAAGCAGAAAAAATAGATACTTTTGCAAAAGGCTGGTCTATCAATTTTTTACAAACAGAAAACGAAAAAATCTTTAAATTTTTATCCAAATAGGATATGCTAATCAGACTATTCGCAAGGTAAAAGTCTAAAACCTATCAAAATTTTCAGGATTTTCAACAATCATACTACTATTGGCTGGCAATAAAAATCAATCAATGCACCTCCAAAAATGCATCTGGTTTGCCAAAAAAGCAAATTTTCAAGAAAATTTACAATTGTTCTGTTTGTTGTAATACATTTGAGATAGCGTATGTGTTCATGATTCTAAACATACAATACTTTTCAACTGCATATCTTCAAAAAAAAAAAAAAAAAAAAAAAATGTACCTCCTCGAATCTGAAGGCATAAGTATTAAACTAGTTTGTCTTCAATACACTAGTGTGAAGCACAAAAAATAGATACATCAACGAACGGTGGGTCTCTAGAATTTTAATTTGTTTCCAAATAGGAAACGCTAATCAGAGTATTTGCAAGGTATGTCTAAAAATTACCAACATTTTCAGAATTTTTAAAAATCACCCCACTATTGGCGGTCAATAAAAATCAATAAATATAGCTTCAAAATGTATTCTATTTTGCCAAGAGAGCAAATTTCTGAAAAGATTCACAATCGTTCTGTTTGTTGTAATACATTGGAGATAGTGTATGTGTTTTAGATTATAAATAGACAATACTTTTCAATTGCATATCTTTAAGCAAAAACTAAAGCTTTAGTATTACACTAATTTGTCCTCAATGTACTAGTGTGAAGCAGAGAAAATAGATACTTTAACGAACGGCCGGTCTATCGAATTTTAGAAAACAGAAAACAAAAATATCTTTTAATTTTTATCCCAAATGGGATATGCTAATCAGACTATTTGCTATGTTATTTATAAAACCCACCGACAATCATATCACAATCAGCAGTCTATAAATCTAGCACAAAAATGTTTCCTAATTTTGAAAAACCTTGAGATCGTTCTGTTTGTCGTAACCGATTCGAGAAGTTGTTATTTCGTTCCACCAAAATTTTCAAAAGGATGCGTACCCCAATTAGCAGGCAATAGAAAGGTATAAATCTAGCTTAACAGTGATCTATTTTGCCAAAGACGTAAATTCTTGAAAAAATATATGAAGTTTCTGTTTGTCGTAATGTATTTGAGATAAAAAATTTTCAACTTTCAAATTAGAAAACTCGAAAATATCCAATTATTCTGCTTTCAACTTACTAATGAGTACCTGGGGGGAAAAGAAAACTTTGAACTGTATATTTAATTTTAAAGAACAGAAATTTGAACAAAAAAAAATTTTAAAAAGCATTTTAAAAAATTGACAATTGGGTATGCTATGAGGTTTCTACTAAAACCCACTAGAAGTTTCAAGATTTTCAGCAATCATACCACAATTAGTAGGCAAATAAAATTCATGAATCTAACTTTAAACGTTTATCCATTTATTTCTACTTCAACAACATTGTTTTTTTTTTTTACAAAATTGTTCTAGAAATTTCTGTTTTTCCGTCAAAACAATGTCAGTAGTTAAGAGAAAACCTTATGAAAACCATTATATCTATAAGATTAATTACTGAGATTATACTAATCGATTACGCTAGATTTCACATCATTTAGTTAAGATTGTTTTAGAAAGATTTGGAGTAATCATATCGCAAACAGCTTATAAAAATCTATAACTATATCAAACATTTTATACTAAGAATGCACCGATGTCTTTTTTCCTGCCTATACAAAGACCAAAAAAGGTTAAAACCAATACCATTATAACTCAAAATTATCGATACCTGCCGACGCCGATACATAGCTGAAAGGCTCTTAAAAATGTTCAGAGATCATCGTAAAAATGTTACAAATGTGCCATTTAAGAATAGGATCATTATTTCAAACAATTTGAATGTCACCATGACGCCATAGTTGCCAATTTTGACCAATGTATTGGATTATGTTGCTTGGGACGCTGTATTTTTGTTAGAGTGAATAAGCTTAATATTATAAAAAAAAAATCGAGCGCCTTGAAACACTTTCGAGTTGAAATGAAATAAGAACGTTATTTTTTATCTGCTCATAAATTAGTTTGGCAAATGAGAAATTCCAAATTTGAATTTTTTAATCCATACCCTTAGGTTGGAGACTATCTACAATGTGATTAAAGTAAAGCAAATTCATAATTTGAACCGCCTTATTTATCTGTTTCTCAATTTTTTTGTCAAATATTAGCTGTTTATGGCAGCGCGATCAACCCTAACTTTACGTCTTTTTTTATTAATGTTTGCACATTACAGTTGTACTAATGAAAAAACTACAATATCCTTACTGGAAGTCGTAGAAATTGGCCTTTCCTAGAAGTTCCCCGTTTCAAATCTGAAAAAATTAAGCATATGTACCGATGAATCAGATAAAACTCAAAAAGAAACACAATTTGACAAATAAATTTTCAATGAGGATAGACTAAAGTAATAAAAATTAATCTGTGGTGTTTGTGTGAGAGAGACTGATAGAGCATTAAAACACTCCGCAAGTGTGATATATTTAGGTTGGGAGGGGAGGACGCGAATAAACCATAGGAATGTGAGATGTCATGGTCAGACCATGACAGTGCGCCCGAGCATAGTTGGTAGTGAAAGCCATCAGCAGTGGCTACGTGACTCGTTGCAACCTTCTAGACTTCAATCATCCCCGATGTATTCGCGCAGTTCCAGACAGAATTTTCTTATTTGCCTTTTCAAATTATTCGCTACCGTTAATCCATCAAATAAAGGGAATTATAACTAAAAGATATTAGGCGCGGATCTTTTTAGTAACTATGAATCCATTTTGTATTACAGCTAGGGTGGCGAAATTTCGGGAATTTTTATGGGAGGTAATTCGCTATGGGTAATTTTGCCATAAAATGGGAATTAACAAAAAAGTTAGACAAATTTTATGTTGATAAAGACCAATATGGCTTTACTGTTTTGTTGCTGTGGCCTGGCATTTAATATTTTAAATCAAGTATACATCATGACCTTATGATATTTTGTTTCTTGCACAGTAGTTCTAAAAATGAAAACAAAGTACTCACTGATAGGCGATGAAGTAGCACAAAGTTAGAAATTAAACCGAAACACTTCCGGAGTTAATTTGTTATTTGCCTGTTAGCTGGCGATCAGGACTGAGCAAAACTTGAATGATCTGGAATTCTACTCTCCGAGTCGGATATTTTTTTTTGAATCCGATTGAATCTTCACTTCTGCACAGATAGTAGATATAACATTTTTACTATTACAAATTGTCTCCATTACGAAATTCAAAAAAATTATAGTTATAATTTACTAATATTAACATAAAGAATCATGAATAGACTGTATCTTCAATTCACACTCCCTGTCAAAGAGCGAAAAGTTTCAAATTCAATCCATATTCAAATGACAGAATGCAATCGATTTTATTTAACATTACCAAAAGTTGATTGCATTTTTTTCATTGAAAATGAAGATTCACTTCATTCAACGAGTTAGAAGGTGCTTGAACAATTTATATTTTTCCTGCACATTCCACCATACTTTACCTCATAAATTATAAATTTTCCTTCAATTATGTCATTTTCTGCTTACTTCGTTTCACATAGCGACACACTAGAATGCTTCGGTTGAACGCCGATTCGCGTCCATTGCCCGGCGTCTTCAATGCATTTCATTCTTTTCTGTAAATGAGATGGATTTACCTTGAGACTTGGCACTTAACCTTCTTCAATGAATTACAAGCAGATTATTGTGGTAGGAAAAGGGTTATGGAGCGTTTTTTATCAAGATGGGCATGGCCTAGTCCTAATTAAAGACACACCGATTACCAGCTATTATGCCGATACCGACACTCAAAAACGACCCGATACTGATACTACGCACAAACTCAGTACTCAAGTTTCCGAAAAATTGAATATGACAGATGTTGTCATTGAAGTATGTGCCAAAAAATAGGGGTTCTTTACTACTTCGGAATGTCATTTTACTTTGCAACTTTTTCGAGGATTTTGATGAACTTTTCATCATTACCGTGCCACAACACTGCCTCTCCACCGTAGACACGTTTGCACAAAGTGTAATATTTCTGAAACAAATGTTGAACCATTTGAAAATACGAATATTATCACAAAAAAATATACTAAAAACGTTTTAATTTATACGAATGTATACATGAAAGAAAAAGATTCTTAACTTGTTCAAGAAAAAGACCTAAACATTGCCTTCTCAGATATTAATGTTGTGCTTTAAAATTTTTTTTCAGATACAATTGTTAATTTGGAATATTAGCTTAAAGTGCGCGCAATTTTACAGTCGAGATAACTATACTAAATATGACACTTATTTCCTTCAAAATTCAAGGAGAGGATATTTTTGTACATAAAAAAACAGCAATTTGCATCCACAAATGAACAATTTGCTGATCGTTTCCGATAGGGTTGGTAACCTTATGTCACCAGTGATGCGGATTTGTCACAAATCGTGAATATTACTATGTCACCAGGGATGCGGATTTGACACAACTCAGAAGTATCCCTATATCACCGGGAATGCGGACTTCTCTCATCGACTATGCGGATTTGTCACAATTCATGAGTAGTACGAATGAGTCAAATATAAAATATAATCAAATATGACAATATCTTTTTTATTTGTTAAATAGTGAAAAATATTACAAATCATTGTCATAAATTTTGTTTAAGCGATAAAAATAGGGGAATTTTGCGTGGCTTTGTGTGTTAGATTTAGAAGTGATGTTTTGAAACTGAAGAGTAAAACTTGAAAAATCATTTTAGGAACATAATATGGACATCCAAGTTTATGCGTTAGGTCTAACTTGATTAACATCAACTTATTTTTTTCTGTTTGCCTAACGAAATTCGCAGTAATTAAAACACTTATCAGTTTTATATTCTGTTAATTTTTCAATGTTGAATTTTGAATATCTATTATTTTCTAATAATGATAACGTTATGAAGCACCAGGATCATCAGCATCATCACCTAGGGCTGGGTCTGAGATTCGAATCGATTCGAAGCACAATTTATTCGAATCAATCGTGAATCGTTCATAAAAACGAAAGTTGCTAAATAAGCTAGAATTTTAATTGTCTACGAAAAAATACAATCGATTTTGGTCAAATTGGACCAAAATCTGTTATATTTTGTCGTTAAAATAATATGAAATTGGTTTCTCTAATAAATGGGGTGTGAATGAAAGTACACAGTAAACTATGAATATCTTGATTTTTCAAAATGGAAATGAGTTTTAATGGTAAATATGAGATATTGCTTATTTTCAGAGAATTATTGAATCGATGCGATTCGAAAAAAGTATTCGAGTCAGATTCGAATTCCAAATGATTTGGTTTTGCCCAGCCCTAGTCACAACTTATGGGTATTTCTATGTCACCTGGGATGCGGATTTATCACAACTAATGAGTATTCCTATGTCATCGAGTATGATGATTTGTCACAATTTATGAGTATTTCCATGAAATTGGGGATGCAGATTTATCACAACTCATGGGTATTGTATGTCAAACCCATAGACTTAGGCCCCATGTTGTATTTCCTAAAATGATTTTTCAGTTTCACAAATCAGTTCTAAGTGGGGATGTACCGATGTATTGGTATCGACTAATATCGGCTATTTTGGGAGTATCGGTAGCGGTATTGGCTGCTAAATGGACGATACCATCGATACTTTTAAATGTTTTAGATGTTGGGGAATCCTTTTCCATATCAACTCTAAAAGTAGTATCGGCGTATCCCAAGCATAAATTCATGTTAAGGGTTGTAACAAATCCGCATCTCTTGTGGCATAGATATAATCATGAATTGTGACAATACCGCATCTCCGGTGACATGGGGATACTCCCGAATTGTGACAATTCTGCATCCCCGGTGACATAGGATTACTCAGGGAGTTGTGACAAATCCGCATCCCGGCGACATAGGAATACTCATGTGTTGTGACAAATTCTTATCTTCGGTGACCTAGGGATACTCATGAGTTGCGACTAATCCGCATCCCTGGTTACATGAGTTTACCAACCCTTCTCAGAGTTTCCGCTATTTAACAGTTGAAGAAGTTTATCTCTTATATATCTGGCACATACCGTTAATAATCAACGGCATTAGTCATTTTCAGGCCGATAGTATATTGATGCTCCAAAAATAACCGATACTGATGCATGTCTCGATGCCTGGTTCAAGCCCAGGCAAGTGCGGCTCGCATATCCATGCCCACCACTCAACCTAGGGTGTAATAACTTGGTTAGGTTAAGCCGAAGATGAAAAGATCGTATCTTTCCAGTGATTGCAATCCTGTCCGTCTATAAGTGGCTGCCGTTACAGGACCTTGGACAGAGTGATCCACCCTAAGAAGTGACCATAAATAAAAATGAAAAAAAGTCTAAATTACACCTTTTGTCAAGAGGTTTTGAATTTCACCTGTTTGTCCAAGTGGAAATGAGCCGCGGCCATCACCTCTGTGGCGTATTTAGTTCGAAAAACCATAAAGATCAAGAGGCCAAAACTTATTACGGCACTAACTACATTCCCAATACTGACGCTGCCTTTAGCCTTGCGCAATAACCCACTTAAAAAACAAACAGATAAGATAGATATTTTCAAGCAGATCACTGAAACTACGGCGTCAACACAATCACTCAAAACAAAACTTACACACAGTGGAGTAGGCCAAGAAAGAGCAATCTCGATCCTACCGAATAAGCAATCAGAGATGTAAACGACGTGGATGACCTCAAGACGTAAACAGTATTAAAAAACACGCAAAACTATCCAAAAAAAATAAATAAAGGCAATCACCAGCATTTTCAACAAAAATAACTCAACAAATACTAATGCACCGATACCGCTTTTTCTGCAGATCCTAATGCTCCAAAATGAGCCGTCACTGATACAGCTTTTTTTAAAGTCTGTAAAAAAAGCTGTATCAGTAAAACCGGAAGGACTAAAAGGGACCAACTAACGGTCACATAATCACAAAGACCTACAACAAGACATAGTACCAGGAACTGCACTCTAAGCGGCAAACATCCCAAAAACAACTGAACCGCTATAACAAGAAGCGATGAGTAGTATCTGCCCTGCGAAATGTTAAAATCATCTGACAATACATTTTTTCTTCTACGCAGGAAATCCCTGTCGACTATTTTGTATCCCGTACCGACAGGACTAAAAATTCGCGATACATGGCGATACACGATCGGATTGTGCTATGCTCAAATACCATGTAGGTACGGACTATACAATAGTCCAAACATCTCCTACATGTCTTAAGAGGAGACTAAAGAGAACCAGGAAATGGTAGATTGCCCGAGGCAGATTTAATTCCATTTGGGATGCTTTGCGCCAAGAGTGCAGTTGATGGTACTACATGTTGTATTATCTTTTTGCCATTTGGGCGGTCGTTATTAAGTCCCTTTTAAGCACTGCTCCTGGTCTTGTTAAAAGTGAACTTTAAAAAAAAGAATAAAATATTTTAAGATTATTTTTCGCTATTTTCGTGAAAACCAAGTCACAGCATTGTTTTTCGTTGGAGTAGAAAACTTGACAAAAACATGTATAACATTTTAAACAAACATAAATTTTTGCATTATTTTACTTTTATCGCCACCTATTTGATTAGATTACGCTAAACAAGGCATTTGCGGCTATCCAATGACTAATTATATGGACTAATTATATGACTACTTATGGACAAGCTACTTATTATGCTTCTGACTATTTTGGTTAATGGGTGAAATGAAAACAATTTGATTTGCTGACGCTTCTAATGCGTATTCTCTTTGAATAGACATTCAAATTGTCAGATAATTACATATATATCACATAGAAACATGTTAGTCTACCTGGTGGCAACCACTCTGTAATGAATCTGTATTTTTCTTCTTCTTCAAATGAAAAAAAAAAAAAAAAAAAAAATCTGAGGTAAAAGTCGCATTGATTTTTATTTTGGTCGGCATTTCATCACCAGTATTTAATACTGAAACGGGGTGGTAATTGGCCATATTGTTTTCTTGCCATATTCGGAAATCCTATATTCGGACAAACGATTTTTGTCAGAATTTACATGTTCCAAACAAGGTGTTTCAATTTATATGAAAATATCATATAATTCTACTACTTTCACTCCGAAATTGATAAATTTTTCTCTCATACTGACAGAAAATTTCGCTTGTTTCGGCGCGCAAGTAACTTATTTTTTCATGTCGATATTAAAATGTGTAACAGCTTGAGTATCTGCGTTCTTTCTTTCCAGAAACTAAAGTATGATCAAATGGTAAAAGATTTGATAATTTTATAATAAATTACTCCAATAAATGACCTAATGCGTCCAATTTCAAATTATCCGAATATTAGGTCTAAATTGTCTCAAACTGGCTGAAACAACCAGGCAACGATATTTGCATATTTGTAGAACGTTGGCCTAGTTTGTGGAAGTGTGGCGCCTTGCAGAGGCTGTTTGCTGGGATCGTGGTGTACTGGAAACAGACAGCTGAAGTATAATCGTGGCCTACATGTCTTCCTATACTTCCTGCAATGCATTTTGCTGAGAAATATTTCCCGGTCAGTCAGTGATAAGCTACTATTGGCACTCACGCGCCCTGTTTGTAAGTTCAAACTTGATAACTTTTATTTACTCAATTTTAAATTAACATTCCGCTTCCGCCTATTGACACTTCTAAATTAAACTGTTAAAAGCGCGTCTGGACCAGATTTGCTTTCTGTGAACTGCTTTGCCAAGGTACAGGTTCTTGGACAGAAAATTATACATGGTGATGTCACAAGGCTATGCCGATAAGCAGATAAGGAATAAGCTAGTTTGTTATCTCACTGAAGGTTCAATAGGGTGGTATAGTTAACTAGACCCTAGACGGTAACTGAGTGCAGATGTAGATTGGATTTTAGCTGACCTAGTTCTAGTTTGGCAAAAATCTCAATAAGGTTTTTTTTTATAGTGAATCTAATTGCTCAACCGGTGATGTGCAAACGATATTGTAATATTTTGCCAACGTTTCGAATGTCTATACAGACGTTCTTCATCAGGGCAATGGAATGGTTAATTCATCGACAATACTATATACTGTAAAGGGATACGTTCTAAAATAAGCTACTAAATAAAAGATAAAATACTCTAAATTCTGAGTACCAAGAGACATAAAAGACTAAAGATAAATGTCTAATCCTATCTACGTTGAAAGATAGTCTGATAAGCTGCCGGAAACATGCAAGTCTTCTTATCATTCATTGTTTGTCTTTTCTTGTAATGATCTTCTCTCTCTAATATAGTAGCTTCCTCCCAATCTATTCTGTGGCCATTGCAGTATGCATGCTTGGATAATGCAGACTTTTCATAATCACATTTTCCTACATCTCGCTGGTGTTCTTGACATCTTGTGGCAAAACTTCTCTTTGTTTCTCCTATGTATACCTCTTTGCAGTCTTTACATGGGACACAATAAACTACTCCCCTCCTTTTCTTTGGGACAACTTTATCCTTCACTTTAGATAGTGTATCTCCTAACTTATTAGTGGGCCTGTATGACACTCTGATGTCTGCTTCCTCAAGTATCCTTCTTACTTTTTTACTGAATCCTTTGACATAGGGAATGGTAGCAAAAACGTTGCTGGTTGGTTTTTCCTGTTTCGTCTGTTCTGTCTTGACGTAATCGCGTACAAATTGCTTAGGGTTGGCTCTCAAGGTCTTTTTAACTAAATTTATCTCTTTTATTTGATCCCTTTCATCTGAAATTATCATTTTGGCGCGATTGATGAGGCTGTTGACAACTGATCTCTTGTGGCTGTTGGGGCGTAGGTTGAAGCTTCAAGTATCGATTAGTGTGAGTAGGTTTCCGGTAAATTGAAGTTTTAAATGATCCTTCTTCCCTCCTAGTAACGTTGACATCTAAAAATGCAATAGAACTATTCTCCTTTTTTCCATGGTGAATTTAATGCTCTTTTCTATTTTGTTGATGTGCTGGAAAAATTCTCGTAAAATGGCCGAATTCATTATGCAGAAGGTATCACCGACGAAGCGCTTGCAATAGCGAGAATTTTGCCGCTTCTTTCTTAAAATAAATCCCTATGTCTATAACTTTATTACCAGATCTTCATAGTATATATTACGTTTTACGTATCAAAAGGTATGTGAAAGCTAATACAAATACTCATGGATCATATTGGAAATCTGATGAATGCGGGCAAAATAAAAAAACATATATGAAACATATTAAAGTTTATGTACCAAGTTAATCGTGCAGTAAAGCAATGGATTAGTTCTATTGAGGATTTCTCAAGAACAGTACCGGATAATGAAATTTGAGTTGCCTTTGTATTAGTGTAAGGATTACTTAATAAAACTTTGGTTCTCTCCAAGTTAAGAATTACATGTAAAGTGTTACCCCAGTTAGATACTATGGCCAAATCACACTCAAGTGATTTTGTCAGACCTAGACGCTGTTCCGGAAGGGATTTGTCGTTGAGACAAGAATTTAGAGTTGTATCGTCAGCTTAGATTACCAATTCACCTATCAAATTATAAGGCAGGTGTGTGTGTTTGTGTGTGTGCGTGCGTCTGTTTCAAAACCCGAACTGTCGATGGTCGTGATGACGTGATGCCGGTCGTGATGACGTTTGCATCGGTCTTGAATTTGGTTTATTGAAGCATGCACCAATTTTATGTCCAAGTACTAACCCGTCTTGGACGGCCAATAGATGGAAATATAATCCAGCCTGATTCGCTATGGTCTTCGCACCACAGCGGCTGGAGCTAGTTTCCGGTCGGTAGAAAAAAATTGTCATCAGTCGAACACATGATTAAGTGTAATTTGACTCGTGTTCAACTAAGACAATTTATGACTGAAATATTTTACCTCAGTTGGTCTGCTGGAAACACTGGCACCATTCGAATTTAATATGATCAGATAATAACTGATCGACAAAATTTAATAATTTCTCTAAATTTTTTTTTGTAGCCAAGTATTCCGAAATTGTCTGGACCGTTGCTAAATCAACGAATTTAAGCGAAACGTCAAACGCGTCTTGAACGCAGAACGAAGTGAAATGTTTTTGTGCTGATTCGACTAATTAAAATTGTTATTTTGTCAAGCATAATACACAGAATGAACGCGCTTCGGCTGATTTAAAAACGGTACTACACAACCTTCCTCGTCTGAATAGATGTGCTGAGCTCACTTGTGACTCGCAATTTCGTCGACGAATAGCGAAACCCGCAAGCATTTGAAATTATTCAACGTTGCGTATGCTCTGTGCGTATTTGCTACTAACCGCTCTTTAAACAAAAAGCATAAAGCGTAGCATGGTACCCGCTCTGATGGTGGTTAATCCATCCATATAGACAAGAGTTTTTTTGTTCAGTTGAACAGAAAATGCCTGCTCGCTTTTTATCTAATAAATTACGTTGTGTGGAGTGTATTTTTATTTTGGAGGGGCTTCTTGATTCCGGATCGGAAATTTATATTGTTAGACATGAGCCAAAGATATTCCAAACCTTGGCGGTGCAATCCACTAGTGACACAAGTTGAACAAAACACGGTTTTGTCAATTTTTTTTTTTATCGTTTGTGTTAGTCCGTGATTGATTATAAATCAAATCCATAAATTCTTTTTGAGAAATCAAATATTTGAAATATTTTGGAAATCTTATTCGCGACACAGACTGTTTTTCAAGTCTGCGCGTTTTTTAAACTCAAAATTTTTTGGTATGGTTTCATTTTCAGTATAGACAGAAAGTCAGTAAAGAACCCCGAGAAAAATTAAATAGCCATAGATTATCTCGATCGTCAAAAGCGTTCGTTAACATGCGCTTCGAGCTCCCCTCTGATCGAACTGGGTTTTTATCCCGCGATCTATCTTTACCTACGAAGGGTTGTTTGACAGATTAACAGAGTCGGTAGACACATCTGAAGTAAAATATGACAGCCTTCGAGATCAGCCCTTCTCTCCAACATTGAACCGATTTATGTGCATCATTCGCTGTAATTCTATGACGACTTGCAAATCTGTTGTCGATCATGCGCCACCGATGGGCCGCGTCTCACTTTTCATGAAATAGGCAATTGAAAATATTATATTATTTATATTATTATATTTATATTATATTATTTTCAATCTACTTATAAACTATAATAAATTAAATTTAAAGACAGTGGTTACGAAAAGTGTTATATTTGGATGGGGAGGACTAAAAACAAAAATTGATTAATTTATTTTGCATCAAATATAATTACATCCCATTAATATTATATCAGACTATCTCCCAGGAATAACGAAATCAGGAAGTAATTTCAAGTAAAAACACACCAATCAAATGATTATAGAATATGATTATAACAACGTCGGAAAGGCCGGGAGCATTGCGTAAAAGGAACAGAATGACAGACGCTGAATAAAAAAAAAAAAAACACCTTAAATAGTGGTGCTTGCAATTACACTCTTAGTAGAAAACATTGTAGAGATATCTAAACCGGTGTAATAAGGCTAAGAAAGTGATATCAGTCTTGGGCGATGGTAAAATCATCTACTTTTTGCTTATTTTATGGTTCCCATGTCTAAAGAATATTGCAGGAAACTGAGAAATATAAATAAGTTTTCGTGAGATGCAAAAGATGATTTTCTCAAATATATATGCACCAGTGTTGCCGCTGAGAAGAACACAGACAAGCCCATTGAAATTCTGTAAAGTAGGCAATATAACAATAAGTAAATTCTAATCCAAGTATATTTTTTGGCGCAATGTCACAATGGTTAACAATTTTATATCTCAGTTTGAGGATGTCGGGTTCACGGCAAGTCAGGCTCATTTAGCCATGCATTGATCCATTCGTATATTAATTAGGGTAGGCTCGATCGAAAGATGATAACTTTCCAATAACCCTGAACCACTGGAGTCGCATTGATTTATGTAAAGATGGCATCTATAATTAAATTTTTGAATTAACTTTTGCTTCACGGGAGAGCAAATATCACATAAAAATGACGTAAATGAGTATTTGGATAATTCGAATCGATTGGAATCTTTAATCTGACAATCTCATTTCTAATATATAATAATGTATGTTTCAGATTATTGTCTTACTATTACCCGGACCAAATCATCAAAGTAGAAAAAGATAAACAAAAAAAAGGCATATTTGCAGGCATATTTCTCATATTCTGTATTGGAATTTTATTCGACCAGCTAAGCTTTGGATTGTGCTCACAGGTAAATATTGGACAAGTTGACAAAGGTATAGTTGTCTGTTCATTTGTAAAATTTGGCATTCTCAAGTTTTGAAACGCTTTTTGATAAGATTTAGGCCATTAATATGTTCTTGATGGACCGCGACTAAATCAACAACTCATTGAATCAACACTCAACTCAGTTCAATCAACAACTCATTATTATTGAAAAAATCTAAACGTATCGTTCGTTCTCTTTCGATACTAACGAGTATAATTACTGTGAATTTGCCTGCATTTTTATTGCATTGTACACATACTACATTTGTATGAGAGAAAACGCGCGAAGAAACAAAAATTTACCTATTTTTTGCGTCGAATAATAATGTATCGTATAGGCTAAGTTCGGCCAGTTTTTGCATATTGCATAACGAAAATAATTTTTCTGAGCTAGATGAATAGCTCTGTATTTGTGTTGGCAATATTTTTGTAATGTTTTCATTTCTTACGACGTCAGTCAGCAAATATTTACCCCCCCAACACTCAACTTTCAATGTTTTCAATACAGAACGGCAGACATATGCATAATACATACGATCACTACAAAGGTCTGTGTCTAGAGGTTGTTGAGTATAAACATCCCAGTAAGTTCACAGACTGGTCATAGCTGATACATCAAAGCCCATTCCCCTTAAAAACGCCTAGGCAAAATATTAGTCTACAACTTGGAGCTGGTGTCGATGGTCGTGATGACGTGATGACGGTCGTGATGACGTTTGCATCGGTCTTGAATTTGGTTTAGTGAAGCATGCACCAATTTTATGTCCAATTACTAACCCGTCTTGGACGGCCAATAGATGGAAATATAATCCAGCCTGATTCGCTATGGTCTTCGCACCACAGCGGCTGGAGCTAGTTTCCGGTCGGTAGAAAAAAATTGTCATCAGTCGAACACATGATTAAGTGTAATTTGACTTGTGTTCAACTAAGACAATTTATGACTGAAAAATTTTACCTCAGTTGGTCTGCTGGAAACACTGGCACCATTCGAATTTAATATGATCAGATAATAACTGATCGACAAAATTTAATAATTTCTCTAAATTTTTTTTTGTAGCCAAGTATTCTGAAATTGTCTGGACTGTTGCTAAATCAACGAATTTAAGCGAAACGTCAAACGCGTCTTGAACGCAGAACGAAGTGAAATGTTTTTGTGCTGATTCGACTAATTAAAATTGTTATTTTGTGAAGCATAATACACAAAATGAACGCGCTTCGGCTGATTTAAAAACGGTACTACACAACCTTCCTCGTCTGAATAGATGTGCTGAGCTCACTTGTGACTCGCAATTTCGTCGACGAATAGCGAAACCCGCAAGCATTTGAAATTATTCAACGTTGCGTCTGCTCTGTGCGTATTTGCTACTAACCGCTCTTTAAACAAAAAGCATAAAGCGTAGCATGGTACCCGCTCTGATGGTGGTTAATCCATCCATATAAACAAGAGTTTTTTTGTTCAGTTGAACAGAAAATGGCTGCTCGCTTTTTATCTAATAAATTACGTTGTGTGGAGTGTATTTTTATTTTGGAGGGGCTTCTTGATTCCGGATCGGAAATTTATATTGTTAGACATGAGCCAAAGATATTCCGAACCTTGGCGGTGCAATCCACTAGTGACACAAGTTGAACAAAACACGCTTTTGTCAATTTTTTTTATCGTTTGTGTTAGTCCGTGATTGATTATAAATCAAATCCATAAATTCTTTTTGAGAAATCGAATATTTGAAATATTTTGGAAATCTTATTCGCGACACAGACTGTTTTTCAAGTCTGCGCGTTTTTTAAACCCAAAATTTGTTGGTATGATTCCATTTTCAGTATAGACAGAAAGTCAGTAAAGATCCCCGAAAAAAATTAAATAGCCATAGATTATCTCGATCGTTAAAAGCGTTCGTTAACATGCGCTTCGAGCTCCCCTCTGATCGAACTGGGTTTTTATCCCGCGATCTATCTTTACCGACGAAGGGTTGTTTGACAGATTAACAGAGTCGGTAGACAAATCTGAAGTAAAATATGACAGCCTTCGAGATCAGCCCTTCTCTCCAACATTGAACCGATTTATGTGCATCATTCGCTGTAATTCTATGACGACTTGCAAATCTGCTGTCGATCATGCGCCACCGATGGGCCGCGCCTCACTTTTCATGGAATAGGCAATTGAAAATATTATATTATTTATATTATTATATTTATATTATTTATATTATATTATTTTCAATCTACTTATAAACTATAATAAATTAAATTTAATGACAGTGGTTACGAAAAGTGTTATATTTGGATGGGGAGGACTAAAAACAAAAATTGATTAATTTATTTTGCATCAAATATAATTACATCCCATTAATATGTAGCAGGCTATCTCCCAGGAATAACGAAATCAGGAAGTAATTTCAAGCAAAAACACACCAATCAAATGATTATAGAATATGATTATAACAACGTCGGAAAGGCCGGGAGCATTGCGTAAAAGGAACAGAATGACAGACGCTGAATAAAAAAAAAAAAAACACCTTAAATAGTGGTGCTTGCAATTACACTCTTAGTAGAAAACATTGTAGAGATATCTAAACCGGTGTAATAAGGCTAAGAAAGTGATATCAGTCTTGGGCGATGGTAAAATCATCTACTTTTTGCTTATTTTATGGTTCCCATGTCTAAAGAATATTGCAGGAAACTGAGAAATATAAATAAGTTTTCGTGAGATGCAAAAGATGATTTTCTCAAATATATATGCACCAGTGTTGCCGCTGAGAAGAACACAGACAAGCCCATTGAAATTCTGTAAAGTAGGCAATATAACGATAAGGGAATTGTAATCCAAGTATATTTTCTGGCGCAATGTCACAATGGTTACCAATTGTATATCTCAGTTTGAGGATGTCGGGTTCACGGCAAGTCAGGCTCATTAAGCCATGCATTGATCCATTCGTATAATAATTAGGGTGGGCTCGATAGAAAGATGATATCTTTCTAATAACCCTGAACCACTGGAGTCGCATTGATTTATGTAAAGATGGCATCTATAATTAAATTTATAATTTAACTTTTGCTTCACGGGGGAGCAAATATCACACAAAAATGACCTAAATGAGTATTTGGATAATTCGAATCGATTGGAATCTTTAATCTGACAGTGACAATCCTATTTCTAATATATAATAATGTATGTTTCAGACTATTGTTTTACTACTAATCAAATAGACAACAATTCTGCAAAACTCAGCCTGAACTCGGGCCAAATCATCAAAGAAGAAAAAGAAAAAAAAAAATTGCAGACATATTTCTCATATTCTATAATGGAATTTTATTCGACCAGCAAAGATTTGGATTGTGCTCACAGGTAAATATTGTACAAGGCGACAAAAGTACAGCTAATTGTCTGTTCATTTGTGAAATTTGGCATTCTCAAGTTTTGAAACGCTTTTTGATAAGATTTAGGCCATTTATATGTTCTTGATGGACCGCGACTAAATCAACAACTCATTGAATCAAAACTCAACTCAGTTCAATCAACAACTCATTATTATTGGAAAAATCCAAACGTATCGTTCTCTTTCGATACTACCGAGTATAATCACTGTGGATTTGCCTGCATTTCTATTGCATTGTACACATACTACATTTGTATGAGAGAAAACGCGCGAAGAACCAAAAATTTTATCTTTTTGCGTCGAATAATAATGTAGCTAATAATAGGCTAAGTTTAGCCAGTTTTTTGCATATTGCTTAACAAAAATAATTTTTCTGAGCTGGATGAATAGCCCTGTATTTGTGTTGGCAATAATTTTCTAATGCCTTCATTTCTATGATGCCATGCTCTTAATTCTGTTTCTTTTTTCTAGCCTGCTTCGAAAATTTTTTGATATACGAAACAAATTTTAGGTATTAGTAAACAAAATTACTCTGTAATTGTTACGACGTCAATCAGCAAATATTTACCCCCCCCCCCCCCCCCCCCCCACTCAATTTTCAATGTTTTCAATACAGAACTGAAGACATATGCATAATACATACGACCACTACAAAGGTTTGTGTCTAGAGGTTGTTGAGTATAAACATCCCAGTAAGTTCACAGACTGGTCATAGCTGATACATCGAAGTCCACTCCCCTTAAAAACGCGTAGGCAAAATATTAGTCTACGACTTTGAACTGGTGTTTGTACCAAAGATCGTGGTTAGCCATATGTTGACTTGTTCTCAAGTTTCCTATCCCGCAGCATCAAAATGAAATCATATCACCATACTATATAGGTTATTTATATCTTCGCATATCAAAAGTCGCTAATCATTTCCGCTTTACGTAGGGTTTTCAGGACTTAAACTGAATCACAATGAAATGAGAACATGACTATAAGGACATAGAATTGATGCTAACACATTTTCCCTGCCGGGTTTAATAGCCAGTCTTAGTTTATTCGACAAAAAAAGTTTAATGCTATAAATTTAAAAACAATAATATTGAACATGGAACGAGTGAAACAATACTTTGCCGTTACTATTGCCAGAATGTACCGGCGATGATACGGATTTGTAGAACGCTGACATAGCTCATAGAACTGTGGCGTATTGCAGCGACAGTTTGCTGGGATCGTGTTGAAAACTGTCAGCCGAAGTTTATATTGGCCTAAATTTCTTCCCATACCAATCTATCATACAGTGGAATATTTTGCCGACCACGGTCGCTTTTACTGTTTGTAACTCTGAACTTGATGCTTTTCCAAAAAGTTATTGTTGGTTTATTTTTTGATAGATTTTCGTCGCACCTTCATTGATATGAATTCTCCTTGTTTTCCCGTCACTATTACCAGCTCATCATAGTATCTCTGAATGTATACACCTGGGTCAAAGTTATGTACAATACTCGTATATCTGTGTGTTCGAATCCTGATGAATGCGGGCAAAATTAAAAACATTTAATAGTATCTACTTAGTTAACCTTGCAGCTAAGCAATGGTTTTGCTTGATGTTCATTTTTAGAAGAAGAAAACCTAGGTTACTGCATTCACACTTCTTCTCGATATGGATATGTCTGAAAACTTTGAAAATAGTTTAAATTTGATTTTTGCATTTTGTGTATTCGAGTATACATAAACTTCTCAATGTGACAAATTGTTATGTATGGAGCGTTGTTGGACGACGCCCCCAAATACGTGCCACTGTTGAGCGATAAAGCCATGAAAGACGCCCGAATGTATTACACTGTTTCAAAAGTGCAGCTGCTGTTCATTCGTTCACCTTTTTGATGGTTTTGCCATTTTCCTACATTGTCATTTTTTGACAAAAATAACGACTCTCTGGTTCCGCCGCCAGTGGCCATACAAATCCCTACTTTGACACTCTGGATATCAACAACTTGAGTGCATATGTTTTAAGTATCGTCCTGATAGAGTTTTGCTAATAGATTACGAATATTAATCCTTATTTTGCGTACCTGCTGATTTTAGCAAGGGTATGACTCCAAAGTCACCCTCACTGCTGATTTATTCTAACGATTTGAGTGCACGTTCCGTTACTACGATGAAAGGTGTCTTGAGGGAAGCTAATATTTGTTGTGAAAAATATATTTACATTGGAACTCAATTTTTATTGATATTTCTCTTCAAGAAGTTATATAACGTTACCCTTATTTACATGGCAACCAGGCACACAATGTTACAAAGACAGGTAAACTTGACAAACTAGAACAAATCTTAATCGCATTTCCATTATTTAAAAAGGGATATTCTACTTAAAAACTTGTAGTTACAAATTTTCCATACCCGGTGAGGTCAAAGCAATAAACTAAATATATAACTCCCTGAGTTGGGCGAACATGGATTTAAAATATGATTGAACATCCAACCAGTCAAATCGAAATTGGAACTTCATCACATACAAGAAATAAATTACGAGTATGTGAGTATCTGAGTCTGTCCCATGCTTGGCCGTTTAACCACCGAGCAGGGAACTAAACCGCCGAACAGATGCACAATCACAACATGCGTCCTCATCTAACCGTGCCGGGATATAAGCATCCAACATAAGTTTTTCGCCAGATCATAAAAAGACTTTTCGATATAATTTTACTTCCAAACTTTCTCAGTGTAAAATGATGTTTTGTCTTCTTTATTTGCTACTTCTAAATACCTTTATTTACTAATTGAATCACACTTCGTTGTTAATCAATTTTTGTGATTCAATGAGTGATTGCTACCAGGTTTGTTCATATTTGAATTAAATTGCACAATGGGTTCGATACAAAACTATATAATTTGATCAAAATATGGTCGGGAAATCAATATGTCGGCAATTCATTTATCCTCAATAAAAATATCGTGTTAAATAAAAGTCGCTAATTTGTAGGATTTTTTTTTAAATTAATTTTGCAAAAATGATTTTTAAGTCATACTGAATGCCCAGAAAATGATATGAGATTAACCGATTGAATTTGAATCTTGAATATAAAAGTGGCAACCCTGATTAGGACACTCTGTGATTTTATTCCAATAGATTACATACATTTCTACATAAGATGAAATTACAGCGTTTAATATGCCACTTTTTTGCATACCACTGTTGCGCAGACGCGAAAATATCAAAAAATAGGATTTCAGGACATACCATTAGGTAAATAAATGTAAAATCTGATGCACGGCGAAGGCATGCAAAAAATTTCAGGTTTTCTTATGTTGTAAAACGTTTAAAAGGTCATTCTAAGATTTTTCTTTTGGTGGTGAAGTTGGTGGTATGGCGTCATGTATCTGAGCGCACTAGTCTATGTAACTAATATTGAATACATTGACGTTGCAGGATGCGGTATTCTAGTGTGGTGTTCAGTTGACCTATCTTACATAACTTTTACTCTAATTAGTATCAAGTTTCTCATTTCATTTTTTCCCCTAGAGGTTGAAGAGATAAAGTAAAAACTACTGAATTAAATGAAAAGTATGAAGAACTTGCTATGAACGGGGAAAGTACGTTTTTTTTTCAAATTTTGAGTTTGTGTGTGGGTGGGTTTGTGTGTTATGATGGGAATGGTTTCATATTCGCCCAGGGTAGTTAGTAGATACCATTCAGTGGAATAATCGTTATCTGTTCAGTTAGGATTGATTCATTTTTGCTCAGGGTGATAACAAGATTCTTTCGGGAATGAAAGTTCTTTAGGCTAAAATAAATCATCGCTTGAAATACGTCAAGAATCACGTGATCTCGAGTACTAGTAATTTTCTGTCGAGAGGAAATATTAATTCAAACACACAAAGCGAATTACTTACTGCAAATCAAATGTTTAGCCTATATGCGATGATTTAATAATTTGCTGGGATATCGACATTCATTTCATCGCGTTTTTCTAATAAGTCGCTCATCTGAGTGATTCGCCTTGGGCAAAGCTCTGTACTAGAGGACACTTATAGTCTATGATAAGGGTTAGCTTTACTAGAAAGGTATGAAATTTCCAGTTCGGCTGAGAATTATACCCAGTGTTGAGTGGAATCATGATATTTACTAAGCCATTTATGACCCAACAACATATATATTGAAGTCGTTTATGTTATGTTTTCGACAGATCAAAAGGCGAAAAACAATGAATTGACTGAAAAATATGCAGAGCTGGCAAAGAAAAGTATAAAAAATGGCTAGACTCAACAAAGAAAGTAGAATGTTTAAATGTTTTGGCCAAATTTCGAAAGTGTGTTTCCATTTTGTTTCCACTATATCCATAGTTTCATATGAATCATCTTATATTTATATCCGTTCTACTATGAATTTAGTACAATTTGAATGCGTGAATGTTAAGGGAATTCTATCAAAGTTAGATGGAAAATTTTCGTTTGTCAAGAAGGAACCACAGATATATCGCACCTCGACTGCCAAATTGTTTGCATTTCACCCATTAACCAAAACAGTCAGAAGCAACCATTTGTCCATATGTAGCTAAGTGTAAGTATAAGTAGTCTTAGGTAACCACAAATGTTTTGTTCAGCGTAATCCACTCAAATATGTGGCGATAAAAATAAAATACTACAAAAATTTAAGTTTTGTTTCAAATGTTATAGATGTTTTTCCTCAAATTTTCTACTCCAAGAAAAACAGTGCTGTGACTCGGTTTTCACGAAAACGGCGAAAATAATCTCAAAATTTTTAATCTTTTTTATTTCACTTTTAGCAAGGCCAGAAACAGTGCTTAAAAGAGACATATTAACGACCGCCCAAATGGCAAAGAGTTAATACAATATGTAGTACCATCAGCTGCACTCTTGGCGCAAAGCATTCCCAATCTGCCTTGGGCGATCTACCATTTTCTGGTTCTATTTAGCCTTCTCTTACGACGCGTTGGAGATGTTAGGACTATTGCATAGTTCGTACCCACATGGTACTTGAGCATAGCGCAACCCCATCGGGTATCGCGACGTATCGCGATTTTTTAGTCCTGTCGGTACGGGATACAAAATAGTCCAAACGTATTTCCTGCATAGAAGAAAAAAAGAAGTGTAAGATGATTTTAACATCGCCTAGAGCAGATACTATTCACCGCGTCTTGTTATAGCGGTTCAGTTTGACGCTTAGGGTGCAGTTGCTGTTACTATGTCTTACTGTAGGTCTTTGCGATTAAGTGACGGACTGTTAGTTGGTCCCTTTTAGTCACTGCTTCCGGTTTTACAGTGGCTTTCAATAAAAAAATCTGTATCAGTGACAGCTCATTTGGAGCATTAGTATCGGCAGAAAAAGCGGTATCAGTGCCTTAGTAGTTGTTGAGATATTTTTGTTAAAAATACTGGTGATTGACCTTTATAATGTTTCTTTAGATAGTTTTGCGTGTTTTTTAATACTGTTTACATCTTGAAGTCATCCAAGATGTTTACGTCTCTGATTGCCAATTCGGTAGGGTCGAGATTACTCTTTCTAGGCCTACTCCACTGCGTGTAAGTATTGCTTTGAGTCATTGTTTTGACGTCGTAGTTTCAGTTACCTGGTGGAAAATATCTGTCTTTTTTGCCTGTTTTATAAGTGGGTTCTTGAGCAAGGCTAAAGGCAGCGTCAGTATTGGGGATGTAGTTAGTGCCGTAATAAGTTTTTGCCTCTTGATCTTCACGGTTTTTCGGACTAAATACACCACAGACGTGATGGCCGCGGACCATTTCCACTTCGACAAACAGGAGAAATTCAAAACTTCTTGACGAAAGGTATAATTTAGATATTTTTTTTTTTCATTTTTATTCATTGTCACTTCTTAGAATGGATCACCCTGTTCAAGGCCCTGTAACAGCGGCCACTTATGGATGGACAAGGTTACAATTACTGGAAAGATACGATCTTTTCCTGTTCGGCTTAGCCTACCCAAGAAATTACACCCTTGGTCGAGTGGTGGGCACTGATAAGCAGGCCGGAATCGCCTGGGCTCGAAGCCGAGACATGCATCGGTTATTTTTGGAGCATCGATATACCATCGCCCTGAAAATGACTGATGCCTCTTATTATTTTCGGTATGTGCCAGATATACAAAAGATCAACTTTTTCAACTGTTGAATAGCGGAAACTAGGGCTGGACAAAACCGAATCATTTGAATTCAATTATGATTCGAATAAATTTTTCTAATCGGATCGAATCCCTAATTTCATGTAAATAACAAATATCTCATTTTACTCTTACAACTTGTATCCCCAATGGTTATCAAGAAATTCATAACGGAATGCTATTGATTTTGGACAAGGCAAGTTTGACCAAAAACGACAGCATTTTGTCATTAAAAATGACTATTCTAGTTTATTCAGCAAATTTAACAAATCGAATTGCCCAGCCCTAGTGGAAACGAGTGGCAAATTGTTCACTTAGGAATTCAAATTGATGTTTTTCTTTTTATATAAAAAACTCTCCTTGATTTGAAAAGGGAATAAGTTTCATATTTAGTATAGTTATCTCGACTGTAAAATTGCGCGCACTTCAAGCTAATATATCAAATTAACAATAGCATCTGGAAAACAAAATTGGGAAGCACAGCATTAACACCCGAGAAAGCAACGTTTAGTTTTTTTTCCTGAGCCAGCTAAGAATCTCTTTTTCATGTATACAATTTGTATAAATAGGAACGTTTTCGGTCTGTTTTTTTCTTTGTGATAATGTTCATATTTTTAAATTGTTCAACATTTTTTCAGAAATATTACACTTTTGCGCCAACATGTCTACGGGCATTGTTGTGGAACGGTAATGATGGAAAGTTGATAAAAACCCTAAAAAAAGTAAAATAACGTTTCAATGTATTACAGTCCCATACTTTTTGGCAAATATGACTATGATAACATATATCATATTCAATTTTTCGGAAACTATTTTTAACTCTGATCCAGTGAATCTTTTATCTTGAAAATCCTATCTCAGCACCGAGTTCGTGTTTAGTGTGGGTGTAGGGTCATTTTTGATTGTCTGTATCGGCATAATAACTGGTAATCGGTGTGTCTTCATTTAGGGCTAGGCCATGCTTATCTTGATGAGAAACGCTTTATAACCCTTTACCTACTACAATAATCCGCTTGCAATTCATTGACGAAGGTTAAGTGCCAAGTTCCAAGGTAGTATATTTTCCAAATTCATCTCATTTACAGAAAAGACTGCAGTGGATTGAAGAAGACGGGCAATAGACGCGAATCGGCGATTTACCGAAGCATTTTTTGTACCTCGCTATGTGAAACGAAATAAGCAGAAAACAAAGTAATTGAAGACAAGTGTTATAATTTATGAGGTAAAGTATAGTGGAATATGTAGGAAAAAAACAAATTGTTCAAGCACCGTTCTATAGTAAATAGAACCACTGGCGAGACGGGTTGTTGGAGAGGGGAACCTAATTGTCAAAAAACTTGAGATTTTGTTTCAAATTATTGTTCACTGGCCAGATTAAGGTTTAGGGCATCTCGGCTTGGTGGTTTAACCCGTAAAGCGTGATCGCAGTAGTTCCATGCTTGGTCCTTCCACCACGATGCATACCCTTCGTCAAAGCACCCCACGGGTAGCTGTAACTATGGGTGGAAAGTTTCCGGTAATTTTCAAGGGCCCGGAAATATTTGGTTGCTTTTTAAATAAAAATCACCGTAAAAGATATTTTAAACTATCTTTGTATGTTACCCCCTTATATAATTAAATCTCATAATTAGACACCAATTGGTTTCAAACTATGAATAGTTTTTCAACCTTGAACCTTGAAGTCTCTGATAACTTTATCCCACGTAGGACTGGGTAATTTGATTCGGTGATTTGAATCGATAAGAAGAATAAATTATCCGAAATATTCAAGCATTCATGGGAACAAAAACTTCTTAAATGGAATGAAGTTTCATTTTCAATGAAAAAATGAAATCAAGTCTTTGTAATAATGAACAAAATCGATTACATTCCGTCTTTCAAATATGGAACTTTGGCTTGGAGTGTGAATTGAAGGTACAGTCCCTTCGCGATTCTTTTTGTTAATATTAGTAATTCATAACTATAAATTTTGGGAATTTCTTAATAGAGGCAATTTGTAATAGTAAAAATGGTATATCTATTATTTATGCAGAAGTGAAGATTCGATCAGATTCGAAAAAAATGTCCGACTCCGAATAGATTTCCAAGGGATTCAAGTTTTGCTCAGTCCTAATCACAAGCTAACAGGCAAATGACAAATCAGCTCCGGTAGTGTTTCGGTTTAATTTCTAACTTTGTGCTACTTCATCGCCTATCAGTGAGTACTTTGTTTTCATTTTCCGAACTACTGTGCAAAAAAAAACAAAATATCGTATGGTCATGATGTATACTTTGATTTAAAATATTAAAGGCCGGGCCACAGCGATAATACAGAAAAGCCATATAGGTCTTTATCAACATAAAATTTATCGAAATTTTCCGTTAATTCCCATCTTATGACAAAATTACCCATAGTGAATTACCTCCCACGGAAATTCCAGAAATTGTGCAACCCTAGCTGTAACACAATAGATTCATAGTTACTAAAAAAGGACCGTGCCTAATATCTTTTAGTTATAATCCACCATGAGTCCTCTTTTTTTATTTGATATATTAACGGTAGCGAATAATTTAAAAGAGCATATAAGAAAATTCTGTCGGGGACTGCGCGAATGCATCTGGGATGATTGAAAGCATGAAGGTTGCAATATGTCACGTAGCCACTGCTAATGGCTTTCACTACCAACTATGCTCGGGCACACGTAAAAATTAAAAAAATTTGTCACGGTCTGATCATGACATCTCACATTGTTATGATTTTTTTGCGCCCTCCCAACCTAAACGTATCACACTTGCGGAATGTATTAATGCTCTATCAATCTCTCTCACAAAAACATCGCAGAGTTATCTTTATGCATTTAGTCTAAAAATCATCTGTCAAATCGTGTTTCTTTTTGAGTTTTATCTTAAATTCATCGATTTATATGCTTAACTTCTGCAGATTTGAAACAGGGAACTTCAAGGAAGGTCCGATTTCTACAACTTCCAGGTAAGAATATTGCAGCTTTATCATTAGTACAGCTGTACTGTACAAACATTAGTACAAAAAGCAGTAAAATTACTGTTTTTAAAACAAAATTTAACATGGCAATATCAAAATAAGATAAATTGATTTCTTTTGCCAAATATAGATAGTTGATGGAACCCGCTACCATAAACAGCTAATATTTGACAAAAAACAAAAAACAACAAAAAAAAAAAAAACAGATAAACAACGCGGTTCAAATTATGAATTTGCTTTACTTCAATCACATTGCAGATAGTCTTCAACCTGAGGGTATGAATTAAAAAATCACAATTTGGAACTTTTCTGATATTCCAAACTAAAATTTGTGAGCAGATAAAAAATGCCGTTCCTATTTCATTTGTACGCGAAAATGTTTCAAGCCGTTTGATTTTTTCCAAAATAATAAGATTATTCACTCTAACTAAAATGCAGCGTTGCGGCACAGATTTAATATTGACAAAAAATGACAGAAAACCTCTTTAAAAATTATGAAATGGCATTCCTATGCCACACAATCCAATACATTGGTCAAAATTGTAAAATATGGTAACATTGAAATTGTGGGAAATAATCATCTTACTCTTAAACGGCGAACTTGTAACGTTTTTAACGTTGAGCTCTGAAGATTTTTGAGAGCATTTCTGCAATATAGTTAGAAGAGGAGATAAATGCTTAAAATTGTATTTAGGAATTTAATTTGCGTGGTATGATTGCCAAAATCTATATTGAAAATTTTGGCGGGTTATAGTTGAAACTTAATGGCATATCCAATTGTATATATTTTTTTAATTATTTCATTCGATTTCTGCTCTTTAAAATAAAATATACAGTTCACAGTTTTCTTTTTTTCCGGCTACTCATTAGAAAGTTGATAGCAAAATAATTGGATATTGAATTTCCCAATTTAAAGGTATGCAGTTAAAAAATTTTTCTCAAATACATTACAAAAAACAAAAGATTCATATTTTTTCTCAAAAGTTTACGTATTTGGCAAAACGGATACATAGCTAAGCCAGACTTATATAACTTTCTTTGCCTGCTAATTGTGGCATGCATATTTTTGGAAATATTGGTGAAACGAAATGCAAGATCTCAAATAGGTTCCGACAAACAGAATGATCTTAAGTTTTTTTTTTTTCAAAATTAGGAAACATTTTTGTGCTGGATTTATCGCCTGCTTATTGTGATATGACTGTTGGGGGGTTCTATGAATTACATAGCAAATAGTCTGATTAGCATATTCTATTTGGATAAAAATTTAAATTTTTTTTTGTTTTCTATTCCTTACAATTCTAAGCTTATAGATTCGAAGATGTGTAGTTTTCATTCAAAGATATGAAATAGTTTTGCTTACTTTGAATCATGAACAAACACACTATCTCAATTGCATCACGAACAAACAGAACGATTGTAATTTTTTTTAAGAAATTTGCTTTTTTTGGCTTTTTCGCTATAATTATAGATTTTCATTGCCTGTCATTTGTGGTATAATTGAAAATCGTTTGAAATTTGGGTATGTTTTAGACTTTTGCAAATAGTCTGATTAGCATATCCTATTCGGATAATAATTTAGAGATTTTTTCGATATTCGATAGACTGACCGTTCCTTAAAGTATCTAATTTCTTATGCTTCACACTAATATATTGAAGACAAATTAGTTTAATACTTAAGCATCAGTTTTTTCTTGAAGATATGCATTTGAAAACTATTGTATATCTTGAATCATGAACACAAACACTATTTCAAATGTATTACGACAAACTGAACGATTGTATATTTTTTCAGAAATTTACTTTTTGGCAAATCATAATTATTTTTAGACCTATGTTAATTGATTTTTATTGTCTGTCAATAGTCGTATGATTTTCAAAAATTGTTGAATTGTTATAAACTGTCGGACATTGAGAAAAATTTAATGCAAATCCGGTTGGGAGTTATAGCTTATTCTGTGAATATTGCAGTTTAAAAAAATTGCCACTTTACACTCTTGAAAAATAGGCTCAAATCTGTTAAGACGAGAAAAACATTCTTGAATTTTTTTCAAAAAATTGTTTTTTTGGCAAAACAGATAAATTTTTTGAAATATATTTATAGATTTTATTTGCCTGCATATTGTGGTAAGAAATTGCAAAATTTTCGAAATTTTGGTAGGTTTTCACAGTTAGCTTGTAAATAGTCTGATGAGCATATCCTATCTTTTAAAATTACAATACTTTTTATTATTCCAGGGCGTCTTTACATAAACTGTGCTACCAATTTAACTAACTATTTGAAGACATGTAGAAAAATAAAAGCATATTTGAACACTTGCTTTTCCTAATCTGATGATTGCATCAAAAGCAAAGGTCGCTTTTAAATTCTAAAAAGTAGCCCACCTAAAATCAACTAAGAGAAACATAACAGTCTAAAATCCAACTCATTTTTCTCTAAGAATTTGATTCAGAGTCGCTGTTAATAAGAACACTCAATGTAGAAAACAATAAATTTTGATAATGTATATGCGGATTCTAATTGTCTAGATGTTGTGGTAAGTCGCGGAAAAATATTCGAAATTCGGTAAGGTTTTCGGAGTAAACTAAAAAAATAGTTGGGTTAGCATAACCTATTTCTTCAATTATCGAAATTGTTAAATTTGTAGCCCCATTACGTAAATATCACTACAGTGTTTACCGTTTTTTATAAACTGGTGAAAATTCAGAAAAATTTTATGAAAATCCGGTTTTGAGTTATAGCCGATTCTATGAATATTTCAATCAAAAAATTGTCACTTATATGCTTTTGAAAAATACGCTATCTCAAATTTGTTAAGACAAATAAAACATTCTTGGATTTTTTTCAAAAAATTGTTTTTTTGGCAAGACAGATAATTGTTTTGAATTATATTTAGAGATTTTATTTGCCTGCATATAGTGGTAAGAATTTGTACAATCTTCGACATTTCCGTAGGTTTTCGGAGTTAGCTTGAAAATAGTCTGAAAAGAATATCCGATCCTTTAAAGTTACAATAGTATTTGTTCTAGGGCGTCTTTGCATAAATTTTGCTACTAGATTAACTAACTATTTGAAGACATGTAGAAAAATAAATATTTCCGTTTTTTCTAAAGATTGCATCAAACGCAAAAGTCGTTTTTGCATTCTAAAACGAAGCCTGCCCAAAATCAACTAAGACAAACATAACAGCCTCAAATCTAACTCGTATTTCTCGAAGAGTTTCATTCAGAGTCGCAGTAAATAAGAATACCCACTGTAAAAAACACTAAACTTCGATAATATATATGTGGATTCTAATTGTCTGGATGTTGTGGTAAGTCGCGGAAAAATCTTCAAAATTCGGGAAGGTTTTCGGAGTAAACTAAAAAAATAGTTGGGTTAGCATAACCTATTTCTTTAAGTATCGAAATTGTGTAAATTTTCTTGGAATCCCTTTACGTAAATATCACTACAGTGTTTGCTGTTTTTTAAACACTGGTGAAAATTTAGAAAAATACAATGAAAATCCGGTTGGGAGTTATAGCCTATTCTTTGAATATTGCAGTTAAAAAAATTGTCACTTTTATACACTTGAAAAATACGCCATATCATTTCATTCAGAGTCGCTGTCAATAATAATACTCACTGTAGAAAAAGTTAAACTTCGATAATAAATATGTGGATTCCGATTGTCTGGATGCTGTGGTAATTCGCGGAAAAATCTTCGAAATTCGAGAAGGTTTGGGAGGTAAACTCAAAAATATTTGGATTAGCATAATCTATTTCTTTGATTATCGAAATTGTTAAATTTTGTTGGAGTCCCTTTACGTAAATATCACTGCAGTGTTTTCTGTTTTTTATAAACTAGCGGACATTCAGAAAAATTTAATGAAAATCCGGTTGGGAGTTATAGCCTATTCTTTGAATATTGCAGTTAAAAAAATTGTCACTTTTATACACTTGAAAAATACGCCATATCAAATCTGTTAAGACAAATAAAACAATCTTGGATTTTTTTCAAAAAATTGAATTTTTGGCAAAACAGATAAATTTTTTGAGTTATATTTATAGATTTTATTTGCCTGCATATTGTGGAAAGAATTTGTACAATCTTCGACATTTCGGTGGGTTTTCGGAGTTAGGTTGAAAATAGTCTGAAGAGAATATCCGATCCTTTAAAATTACAATAGTTGTTATTGTTCTAGGGCGTCATTGCATAAATTTTGCTACCAATTTAACTAACTATTTGAAAACATGTAGAAAATTAAAAGCAAAGTATTTTAATATTCACTTTTCTATTCTGAAGATTGCATCAAAAGCAAAGATCGCTTTTACATTTAAAAACGAAGCGTACCTATAATCAACTAAGACAAACATATCAGCCTAAAATCGAATTCGTATTTCTTCAGAGTCGGCATTCAGAGTCGCTGTCAATAAGAATACTCACTGAAGTAAACTCAAAAATAGTTGGGTTAGCATAATCTATTTCTATAATTATCAAAATTGTTAAATTTTATTGGAGTCCCTTTACGTAAATATCACAACAGCGTTTGCTGTTTTTTATAAACTAGCGGACATTCAGTAAAATTTAATGAAAATCCGATTAGGAATTATAGCCGCTTCTGTGAATATTGCTGTTAAAAAAAATTGTCACTTTTATACTTTTGAAAAATCCGCTATTCGCAAATCTGTTAAGACGAATAAAGCATTCTTGGATTTTTTTCAAAAAATTGAATTTGTGGCAAAACAAATAAATGTTTTGAATTATATTTATAGATTTTATTTGCCTGCATATTGTGGTAAGAATTTGTACAATCTTCGACATTTCGGTGGGTTTTCGGAGTTAGCTTGAAAATAGTCTGAGGAGAATATCCGATCCTTTAAAATTACAATAGTTCTTATGGTTCTAGGGCGTCATTGCATAAATTTTGCTACCAATTTAACTAACTATTTGAAAACATGTAGAAAATTAAAAGCAAAGTATTTAATATTCACCTTTCTATTCTGAAGATTGCATCAAAAGCAAAGATCGCTTATACATTCAAAAACGAAGCGTACCTAAAATCAACTAAGACAAACATAACAGCCTAAAATCGAATTCGTATTTCTTCAGAGTCGACATTCAGAGTCGCTGTCAATTGGAATACTCACTGTAGAAAACGTTAAACTTCGATAATATATATGCGGATTCTCACTGTCTGGATGTTGTGGTAAGTCGCGGGAAAATCTATGAAATTCGTTAAGGTTTTTGAAGTAAACTCAAAAATAGTTGGGTTAGCATAATCTATTTCTATAATTATCAAAATTGTTAAATTTTATTGGAGTCCCTTTACGTAAATATCACAACAGCGTTTGCCGTTTTTTATAAACTAGCGGACATTCAGAAAAAATTTAATGAAATCCGATTGGGAGTTACAGCCGATTCTGTGAATATTGCAGTTAAAAAAAATCTCAAATCTGTTGAGACAAAAAAACATTCTTGGATGTTTGGATTTCTTTCAAAAAATTGAATTTTTGGCAAAACAGATGAATGTTTTGAATTATATTTATAGATTTTATTTGCCTGCATATTTTGTAAGAATTTGTACAATCTTCGACATTTCGGTGGGTTTTCGAAGTAAGGTTGAAAATAGTCTTGAGAGAATATTCGATCCTTTAAAATTACAATAGTTCTTATTGTTCTAGGGCGTCATTGCATTAATTTTGCTACCAATTTAACTAACTATTTGAAAACAAGTAGAAAAATAAAAGCAAAGTATTTTAATATTCACCTTTCTATTCTGAAGATTGCATCAAAAGCAAAGATCGCTTTTACATTCTAAAACGAAGCCTACCTAAAATCAACTAAGACAAACATAAAAGCCTAAAATCTAATTCGTATTTCTTCAAAGTCGGCATTCAGAGTCGCTGTCAATAAGAATACTCACTGTAGAAAACGTTAAACTTCGACAATATATATATGTAGATTCTAATTGTCTGGTTGTTGTGATAAGTCGCGGGAAAATCTTTGAAATTCGTTAAGATTTTTGGAGTAAACTCAAAAATAGTTGGGTTAGAATAATCTATTTCTATAATTATCAAAATTGTTAAATTTTGTTGGAGTCCCTTTACGTAAATATCACTACAGTGTTTGCTGTTTTTATAAACTAGCGAACATTCAGAAAAAATTTAATGAAAATCCGGTTGCGAGTTATAGCCTATTCTTTGAATATTGCAGTTAAAAAAATTGTCACTTTTAAACTCTTGAAAAATACGCTATCTCAAATCTGTTAAGACAAATAAAACATTCTTGGATATTTTCAAAAAATTGAATTTTTGGCAAAACAGATGAATGTTTTGAATTATATTTATAGATTTTATTTGCCTGCATATTGTGGTAAGAATTTGTTCAATCTTCGACATTTCGGTGGGTTTTCGGAGTTAGCTTGAAAATAGTCTGATGAGAATAACCGAATCTGTTAAGACAAATAAAACATTCTTGGATATTTTCATAAAATTGAATTTTTGGCAAAACAGATAAATGTTTTGAATTATATTTATAGATTTTATTTGCTTGCATATTGTGGTAAGAATTTGTTCAATCTTCGACATTTCGGTGGGTTTTCAGAGTTAGCTTGAAAATAGTCTGAAGAGAATAACCGATCCTTTAAAATTACATTAGTTCTTATTGTTCTAGGGCGTCTTTGCATAAATTTTGCTACTAATATAACTAACTATTTGAAGACATGTAGAAAAATAGAAGCAAAGCATTTTAATATTTACCTTTCCTATTCTGAAGATTGCATCAAAAGCAAAGATCGCTTCGACATTCTATAACGAAGCGTAACTAAAATCAACTATGACAAACATAACAGCCTAGAATCTAACTCGTATTTCTCGAAGAGTTTCATTCAGAGTCGCTGTCAATAAGAATACTCACTGTAGAAAAAGTTAAACTTCGATAATAAATATGTGGATTCCAATTGTCTGGATGTTGTAGTAATTCGCGGAAAAATCTTCGAAATTCGAGGTTTGCGGAGTAAACTCAAAAATATTTGGATTAGCATAATCTATTTTTTTGATTATCGAAATTGTTAAATTTTGTTGGAGTCCCTTTACGCAAATATCACTACAGTGTTTTCTGTTTTTTATAAACTAGCGGACATTCAGAAAAATTTAATGAAAATCCGGTTGGGAGTTATAGCCTATTCTGTGAATATTGCAGGTAAAAAAATTGACGCTATCTCAAATCTGTTAAGACAAATAAAACATTCTTGGATTTTTTTCAAAAAATTGAATTTTTGGCAAAACAGATAAATGTTTTGAATTATATTTATAGATTTTATTTGCCTGCATATTGTGGTAAGAATTTGTTCAATCTTCGACATTTCGGTGGGTTTTCGGAGTTAGCTTGAAAATAGTCTGATGAGAATAACCGAATCTGTTAAGACAAATAAAACATTCTTGGATATTTTCAAAAAATTGAATTTTTGGCAAAACAGATAAATGTTTTGAATTATATTTATAGATTTTATTTGCCTGCATATTGTGGTAAGAATTTGTTCAATCTTCGACATTTCGGTGGGTTTTCGGAGTTAGCTTGAAAATAGTCTGAAGAGAATAACCGATCCTTTAAAATTACATTAGTTCTTATTGTTCTAGGGCGTCTTTGCATAAATTTTGCTACTAATATAACTAACTATTTGAAGACATGTAGAAAAATAAAAGCAAAGCATTTTAATATTAACCTTTCCTATTCTGAAGATTGCATCAAAAGCAAAGATCGCTTCGACATTCTATAACGAAGCCTAACTAAAATCAACTATGACAAACATAACAGCCTAGAATCCAACTCGTATTTCTCGATGAGTTTCATTCAGAGTCGCTGTCAATAAGAATACTCACTGTAGAAAAAGTAAAACTTCGATAATAAATATGTGGATTCCAATTGTCTGGATGTTGTAGTAATTCGCGGAAAAATCTTCGAAATTCGAGGTTTGCGGAGTAAACTCAAAAATATTTGGATTAGCATAATCTATTTCTTTGATTATCGAAATTGTTAAATTTTGTTGGAGTCCCTTTACGTAAATATCACTACAGTGTTTTCTGTTTTTTATAAACTAGCGGACATTCAGAAAAAATTAATGAAAATCCGGTTGGGAGTTATAGCCTATTCTGTGAATATTGCAGGTAAAAAAATTGACGCTATCTCAAATCTGTTAAGACAAATAAAACATTCTTGGATTTTTTTCAAAAAATTGAATTTTTGGCAAAACAAATAAATGTTTTGAATTATATTTATAGATTTTATTTGCCTGCATATTGTGGTAAGAATTTGTTCAATCTTCGACATTTCGGTGGGTTTTCGGAGTTAGCTTGAAAATAGTCTGAAGAGAATATCCGATCCTATAAAATTACAATAGTTGTTATTGTTCTATGGCGTCATTGCATAAATTTTGCTACCAATTTAACTAGCTATTTGAAAACATGTAGAAAAATAAAAGCAAAGTATTTTAAATTTTACCTTTCTATTCCGAAGATTGCATCAAAAGCAAAGATCGCTTTTGCATTCTAAAACGAAGTCTACCTAAAATCAACTAAGACAAACATAACAGCCTAAAATCTAACTCGTATTTCTCGAAGAGTTTCATTCAGAGTCGCTGTCAATAAGAATACTCACTGTAGAGAACGTTAAACTTCGATAATATATATGTGGATTCCAATTGTCTGGATGTTGTAGTAATTCGCGGAAAAATCTTCGAAATTCGAGGTTTGCGGAGTAAACTCAAAAATATTTGGATTAGCATAATCTATTTTTTTGATTATCGAAATTGTTAAATTTTGTTGGAGTCCCTTTACGCAAATATCACTACAGTGTTTTCTGTTTTTTATAAACTAGCGGACATTCAGAAAAATTTAATGAAAATCCGGTTGGGAGTTTTAGCCTATTCTGTGAATATTGCAGGTAAAAAAATTGACGCTATCTCAAATCTGTTAAGACGAATAAAGAATTCTAGGATTTTTTTCAAAAAATTGAATTTTTGGCAAAACAGATAAATGTTTTGAATTATATTTATAGATTTTATTTGCCTGCATATTGTGGTAAGAATTTGTACAATCTTCGACATTTCGGTGGGTTTTCGGAGTTAGCTTGAAAATAGTCTGAAGAGAATAACCGATCCTTTAAAATTACATTAGTTCTTATTGTTCTAGGGCGTCTTTGCATAAATTTTGCTACTAATTTAACTAACTATTTGAAGACATGTAGAAAAATAAAAGCAAAGTATTTTAAATTTTACCTTTCTATTCCGAAGATTGCATCAAAAGCAAAGATCGCTTTTGCATTCTAAAACGAAGCCTACCTAAAATCAACTAAGACAAACATAACAGCCTAAAATCAAATTCGTATTTCTTCAAAGTCGGCATTCAGAGTCGCTGTCAATAAGAATACTCACTGTAGAAAACGTTAAACTTCGACAATATATATATGTGGATTCTAATTGTCTGGATGTTGTGATAAGTCGCCGGAAAATCTTTGAAATTCGTTAAGACTTTTGGAGTAAACTCAAAAATAGTTGGGTTAGCACAATCTATTTCTATAATTATCAAAATTGTTAAATTTTGTTGGAGTCCCTTTACGTAAATATCACTAAAGTGATTGCTGTTTTTATAAACTAGCGAACATTCAGAAAAAATTAATGAAAATCCGGTTGGGAGCCTACTCTTTGAATATTGCAGTTTAAATAATTGTCACTTTCAAACTCTTGAAAAATAAGCT
>OZ023138.1:19108625-19131058 GCA_963675895.2 Styela plicata
CTGAAGATTGCATCAAAAGCAAAGATCGCTTTTACATTCTATAACGAAGCGAACCTAAAATCAACTATGACAAACATAACAGCCTAAAATCTAACTCTTATTTCTCGAAGAGTTTCATTCAGAGTCGCTGTCAATAAGAATACTCACTGTAGAAAACGTTAAACTTGATAATATATATGTGGATTCTAAGTGTCTGGATGTTGTTGTAAGTCGCGGAAAAATTTTCGAAATCCGGGAAGGTTTTCGGAGTAAACTCAATATAGTTGGGTTAGCATAATCTATTTCTTTAATTATCGAAATTGTTAAATTTTGTTGGAGTCCATTTACGTAAATATCACTACAGTGTTTGCTGTTTTTTATAGCGGACATTCAGAAAAATTTAATGAAAATCCTCTTGGGAGTTATAGCCTATTCTGTGAATATTGCAGTTAAAAAAATTGTCACTTTTATACTCTTGAATAATACGCTATCTCCTCAAATCTGTTAAGACAAATAAAACATTCTTGGATTTTTTTCAAAAAATTGAATTTTTGGCAAAACAGATAAATGTTTTGAATTATATTTATAGATTTTATTTGCCTGCATATTGTGGTAAGAATTTGTTCAATCTTCGACATTTCGGTGGGTTTTCGGAGTGAGCTTGAAAATAGTCTGGAGAGAATATCCGATCCTTTAAAATTACATTAGTTCTTATTGTTCTAGGGCGTCTTTGCATAAATTTTGCTACTAATTTAACTAACTATTTGAAGACATGTAGAAAAATAAAAGCAAAGTATTTTAATATTTACCTTTCCTATTCTGAAGATTGCATTAAAAGCAAAGATCGCTTTTACATTTTATAACGAAGCGAACCTAAAATCAACTATGACAAACATAACAGCCTAGAATCTAACTCGTATTTCTTGAAGAGTTTCATTCAGAGTCGCTGTCAATAAGAATACTCACCGTAGAAAACGTTAAACTTGATAATATATATATATGTGGATTCTAATTGTCTGGATGTTGTTGTAAGTCGCGGAAAAATTTTCGAAATCCGGGAAGGTTTTCGGAGTAAAACTCAAAAATAGTTGGGTTAGCATAATCTATTTCTTTAATTATCGAAATTGTTAAATTTTGTTGGAGTCCATTTACGTAAATATCACTACAGTGTTTGCTGTTTTTTTATAAACTAGCGGACATTCAGAAAAATTTAATGAAAATCCTCTTGGGAGTTATAGCCTATTCTGTGAATATTGCAGTTAAAAAAATTGTCACTTTTATACTCTTGAATAATACGCTATCTCAAATCTGTTAAGACAAATAAAAACATTTGGATTTTTTTCAAAAAATTGAATTTTTGGCAAAACAGATAAATGTTTTGAATTATATTTATAGATTTTTTTATTTGCCTGCATATTGTGGTAAGAATTTGTTCAATCTTCGACATTTCGGTGGGTTTTCAGAGTTAGCTTGAAAATAGTCTGAGAGAGAATATCCGATCCTTTAAAATTACATTAGTTCTTATTGTTCTAGGGCGTCTTTGCATAAATTTTGCTACTAATTTAACTAACTATTTGAAGACATGTAGAAAAATAAAAGCAAAGTATTTTAATATTTACCTTTCCTATTCTGAAGATTGCATTAAAAGCAAAGATCGCTTTTACATTCTATAACGAAGCGATCCTAAAATCAACTATGACAAACATAACAGCCTAGAATCTAACTCGTATTTCTCGAAGAGTTTCATTCAGAGTCGCTGTCAATAAGAATACTCACTGTAGAAAACGTTAAACTTGATAATATATATGTGGATTCTAAGTGTCTGGATGTTGTTGTAAGTCGCGGAAAAATTTTCGAAATCCGGGAAGGTTTTCGGAGTAAACTCAATATAGTTGGGTTAGCATAATCTATTTCTTTAATTATCGAAATTGTTAAATTTTGTTGGAGTCCATTTACGTAAATATCACTACAGTGTTTGCTGTTTTTTATAAACTAGCGAACATTCAGAAAAATTTAATGAAAATCCTCTTGGGAGTTATAGCCTATTCTGTGAATATTGCAGTTAAAAAAATTGTCACTTTTATACTCTTGAATAATACGCTATCTCAAATCTGTTCAGACAAATAAAACATTCTTGGATTTTTTTCAAAAAATTGAATTTTTGGCAAAACAGATAAATGTTTTGAATTATATTTATAGATTTTATTTGCCTGCATATTGTGGTAAGAATATGTTCAATCTTCGACATTTCGGTGGGTTTTCAGAGTTAGCTTGAAAATAGTCTGAAGAGAATATCCGATCCTTTAAAATTACATTAGTTCTTATTGTTCTAGGGCGTCTTTGCATAAATTTTGCTACTAATTTAACTAACTATTTGAAGACATGTAGAAAAATAAAAAGCAAAGTATTTTAATATTTACCTTTCCTATTCTGAAGATTGCATTAAAAGCAAAGATCGCTTTTACATTCTATAACGAAGCGAACCTAAAATCAACTATGACAAACATAACAGCCTAGAATCTAACTCGTATTTCTCGAAGAGTTTCATTCAGAGTCGCTGTCAATAAGAATACTCACTGTAGAAAACGTTAAACTTGATGATAATATATATGTGGATTCTAATTGTCTGGATGTTGTTGTAAGTCGCGGAAAAATTTTCGAAATCCGGGAAGGTTTTCGGAGTAAACTCAAAATAGTTGGGTTAGCATAATCTATTTCTTTAATTATCGAAATTGTTAAATTTTGTTGGAGTCCATTTACGTAAATATCACTACAGTGTTTGCTGTTTTTTTATAAACTAGCGGACATTCAGAAAAATTTAATGAAAATCCTCTTGGGAGTTATAGCCTATTCTGTGAATATTGCAGTTAAAAAAATTGTCACTTTTATACTCTTGAATAATACGCTATCTCAAATCTGTTAAGACAAATAAAACATTCTTGGATTTTTTTCAAAAAATTGAATTTTTGGCAAAACAGATAAATGTTTTGAATTATATTTATAGATTTTATTTGCCTGCATATTGTGGTAAGAATTTGTTCAATCTTCGACATTTCGGTGGGTTTTCGGAGTGAGCTTGAAAATAGTCTGGAGAGAATATCCGATCCTTTAAAATTACATTAGTTCTTATTGTTCTAGGGCGTCTTTGCATAAATTTTGCTACTAATTTAACTAACTATTTGAAGACATGTAGAAAAATAAAAGCAAAGTATTTTAATATTTACCTTTCCTATTCTGAAGATTGCATTAAAAAGCAAAAGATCGCTTTTACATTTTATAACGAAGCGAACCTAAAATCAACTATGACAAACATAACAGCCTAGAATCTAACTCGTATTTCTCGAAGAGTTTCATTCAGAGTCGCTGTCAATAAGAATACTCACTGTAGAAAACGTTAAACTTGATAATATATATATGTGGATTCTAATTGTCTGGATGTTGTTGTAAGTCGCGGAAAAAAATTTCGAAATTCGGGAAGGTTTTCGGAGTAAACTCAAAATAGTTGGGTTAGCATAATCTATTTCTTTAATTATCGAAATTGTTAAATTTTGTTGGAGTCCATTTACGTAAATATCACTACAGTGTTTGCTGTTTTTTATAAACTAGCGAACATTCAGAAAAATTTAATGAAAATCCTCTTGGGAGTTATAGCCTATTCTGTGAATATTGCAGTTAAAAAAATTGTCACTTTTATACTCTTGAATAATACGCTATCTCAAATCTGTTCAGACAAATAAAACATTCTTGGATTTTTTTCAAAAAATTGAATTTTTGGCAAAACAGATAAATGTTTTGAATTATATTTATAGATTTTATTTGCCTGCATATTGTGGTAAGAATATGTTCAATCTTCGACATTTCGGTGGGTTTTCGGAGTTAGCTTGAAAATAGTCTGAAGAGAATATCCGATCCTTTAAAATTACATTAGTTCTTATTGTTCTAGGGCGTCTTTGCATAAATTTTGCTACTAATTTAACTAACTATTTGAAGACATGTAGAAAAATAAAAGCAAAGTATTTTAATATTTACCTTTCCTATTCTGAAGATTGCATTAAAAGCAAAGATCGCTTTTACATTCTATAACGAAGCGAACCTAAAATCAACTATGACAAACATAACAGCCTAGAATCTAACTCGTATTTCTCGAAGAGTTTCATTCAGAGTCGCTGTCAATAAGAATACTCACTGTAGAAAAAACGTTAAACTTGATAATATATATGTGGATTCTAATTGTCTGGATGTTGTTGTAAGTCGCGGAAAAATTTTCGAAATCCGGGAAGGTTTTCGGAGTAAACTCAAAATAGTTGGGTTAGCATAATCTATTTCTTTAATTATCGAAATTGTTAAATTTTGTTGGAGTCCATTTACGTAAATATCACTACAGTGTTTGCTGTTTTTTTTATAAACTAGCGGACATTCAGAAAAATTTAATGAAAATCCTCTTGGGAGTTATAGCCTATTCTGTGAATATTGCAGTTAAAAAAATTGTCACTTTTATACTCTTGAATAATACGCTATCTCAAATCTGTTAAGACAAATAAAACATTCTTGGATTTTTTTCAAAAAATTGAATTTTTGGCAAAACAGATAAATGTTTTGAATTATATTTATAGATTTTATTTGCCTGCATATTGTGGTAAGAATTTGTTCAATCTTCGACATTTCGGTGGGTTTTCGGAGTTAGCTTGAAAATAGTCTGAAGAGAATATCCGATCCTTTAAAATTACATTAGTTCTTATTGTTCTAGGGCGTCTTTGCATAAATTTTGCTACTAATTTAAACTAACTATTTGAAGACATGTAGAAAAATAAAAGCAAAGTATTTTAATATTTACCTTTCCTATTCTGAAGATTGCATTAAAAGCAAAGATCGCTTTTACATTCTATAACGAAGCGAACCTAAAATCAACTATGACAAACATAACAGCCTAGAATCTAACTCGTATTTCTCGAAGAGTTTCATTCAGAGTCGCTGTCAATAAGAATACTCACTGTAGAAAACGTTAAACTTGATAATATATATGTGGATTCTAATTGTCTGGATGTTGTTGTAAGTCGCGGAAAAATTTTCGAAATCCGGGAAGGTTTTCGGAGTAAAACTCAAAATAGTTGGGTTAGCATAATCTATTTCTTTAATTATCGAAATTGTTAAATTTTGTTGGAGTCCATTTACGTAAATATCACTACAGTGTTTGCTGTTTTTTATAAACTAGCGGACATTCAGAAAAATTTAATGAAAATCCTCTTGGGAGTTATAGCCTATTCTGTGAATATTGCAGTTAAAAAAATTGTCACTTTTATACTCTTTGAATAATACGCTATCTCAAATCTGTTAAGACAAATAAAACATTCTTGGATTTTTTTTTCAAAAAATTGAATTTTTGGCAAAACAGATAAATGTTTTGAATTATATTTATAGATTTTATTTGCCTGCATATTGTGGTAAGAATTTGTTCAATCTTCGACATTTCGGTGGGTTTTCGGAGTTAGCTTGAAAATAATCCTTTAAAATTACATTAGTTCTTATTGTTCTAGGGCGTCTTTGCATAAATTTTGCTACTAATTTAACTAACTATTTGAAGACATGTAGAAAAATAAAAGCAAAGTATTTTAATATTTACCTTTCCTATTCTGAAGATTGCATCAAAAGCAAAGATCGCTTTTACATTCTATAACGAAGCGAACCTAAAATCAACTATGACAAACATAACAGCCTAGAATCTAACTCGTATTTCTCGAAGAGTTTCATTCAGAGTCGCTGTCAATAAGAATACTCACTGTAGAAAACGTTAAACTTGATAATATATATGTGGATTCTAATTGTCTGGATGTTGTTGTAAGTCGCGGAAAATTTTCGAAATCCGGGAAGGTTTTCGGAGTAAACTCAAAATAGTTGGGTTAGCATAATCTATTTCTTTAATTATCGAAATTGTTAAATTTTGTTGGAGTCCATTTACGTAAATATCACTACAGTGTTTGCTGTTTTTTATAAACTAGCGAACATTCAGAAAAATTTAATGAAAATCCTCTTGGGAGTTATAGCCTATTCTGTGAATATTGCAGTTAAAAAAATTGTCACTTTTATACTCTTGAATAATACGCTATCTCAAATCTGTTCAGACAAATAAAACATTCTTGGATTTTTTTCAAAAAATTGAATTTTTGGCAAAACAGATAAATGTTTTTGAATTATATTTATAGATTTTATTTGCCTGCATATTGTGGTAAGAATTTGTTCAATCTTCGACATTTCGGTGGGTTTTCGGAGTTAGCTTGAAAATAGTCTGAAGAGAATATCCGATCCTTTAAAATTACATAGTTCTTATTGTTCTAGGGCGTCTTTGCATAAATTTTGCTACTAATTTAACTAACTATTTGAAGACATGTATGTAAAAAAAAAAGCAAAGTATTTTAATATTTACCTTTCCTATTCTGAAGATTGCATTAAAAGCAAAGATCGCTTTTACATTCTATAACGAAGCGAACCTAAAATCAACTATGACAAACATAACAGCCTAGAATCTAACTCGTATTTCTCGAAGAGTTTCATTCAGAGTCGCTGTCAATAAGAATACTCACTGTAGAAAACGTTAAACTTGATAATATATATGTGGATTCTAATTGTCTGGATGTTGTTGTAAGTCGCGGAAAAAATTTTCGAAATCCGGGAAGGTTTTCGGAGTAAAACTCAAAATAGTTGGGTTAGCATAATCTATTTCTTTAATTATCGAAATTGTTAAATTTTGTTGGAGTCCATTTACGTAAATATCACTACAGTGTTTGCTGCTGTTTTTTATAAACTAGCGAACATTCAGAAAAATTTAATGAAAATCCTCTTGGGAGTTATAGCCTATTCTGTGAATATTGCAGTTAAAAAAATTGTCACTTTTATACTCTTGAAAAATACGCTATCTCAAATCTGTTAAGACAAATAAAGCATTCTTGGATTTTTTTTCAAAAAATTGAATTTTTGGCAAAACATATAAATGTTTTGAATTATATTTATAGATTTTATTTGCCTGCATATTGTGGTAAGAATTTGTTCAATCTTCGACATTTCGGTGGGTTTTCGGAGTTAGCTTGAAAATAGTCTGAAGAGAATATCCGATCCTTTAAAATTACATTAGTTCTTATTGTTCTAGGGCGTCTTTGCATAAATTTTGCTACTAATTTAACTAACTATTTGAAGACATGTAGAAAAATAAAAGCAAAGTATTTTAATATTTACCTTTCCTATTCTGAAGATTGCATTAAAAGCAATGATCGCTTTTACATTTTATAACGAAGCGAACCTAAAATCAACAACTATGACAAACATAACAGCCTAGAATCTAACTCGTATTTCTCGAAGAGTTTCATTCAGAGTCGCTGTCAATAAGAATACTCACTGTAGAAAACGTTAAACTTGATAATATATATGTGGATTCTAATTGTGTCTGGATGTTGTTGTAAGTCGCGGAAAAATTTTCGAAATCCGGGAAGGTTTTCGGAGTAAACTCAAAATAGTTGGGTTAGCATAATCTATTTCTTTAATTATCGAAATTGTTAAATTTTGTTGGAGTCCATTTACGTAAATATCACTACAGTGTTTGCTGTTTTTTATAAACTAGCGAACATTCAGAAAAATTTAATGAAAATCCTCTTGGGAGTTATAGCCTATTCTGTGAATATTGCAGTTAAAAAAATTGTCACTTTTATACTCTTGAATAATACGCTATCTCAAATCTGTTAAGACAAATAAAACATTCTTGGATTTTTTTCAAAAAATTGAATTTTTGGCAAAACAGATAAATGTTTTGAATTATATTTATAGATTTTATTTGCCTGCATATTGTGGTAAGAATTTGTACAATCTTCGACATTTCGGAGGGTTTTCAGAGTTAGCTTGAAAATAGTCTGGAGAGAAAATCCGATCCTTTAAAATTACAATAGTTCTTATTGTTCTAGGGCGTCTTTGCATAAATTTTGCTACTAATTTATCTAACTATTTGAAGACATGTAGAAAAATAAAATCAAAGTATTTTAATATTTAACTTTCCTATTCTGAAGATTGCATTAAAAGCAAAGATCGCTTTTTCATTTTATAACGAAGCGAACCTAAAATCAACTATGACAAACATAACAGCCTTGAATCTAACTCGTATTTCTCGAAGAGTTTCATTCAGAGTCGCTGTCAATAAGAATACTCACTGTAGAAAACGTTAAACTTGATAATATATATGTGGATTCTAAGTGTCTGGATGTTGTTGTAGGTCGCTGAAAAATTTTCGAAATCCGGGAAGGTTTTCGGAGTAAACTCAATATAGTTGGGTTAGCATAATCTATTTCTTTAATTATCGAAATTGTTAAATGTTGTGGGAGTCCATTTACGTAAATATCACTACAGTGTTTGCTGTTTTTTATAGCGGACATTCAGAAAAATTTAATGAAAATCCTCTTGGGAGTTATAGCCTATTCTGTGAATATTGCAGTTAAAAAAATTGTCACTTTTATACTCTTGAATAATACGCTATTTCAAATCTGTTAAGACAAATAAAACATTCTTGGATTTTTTTCAAAAAATTGAATTTTTGGCAAAACAGATAAATGTTTTGAATTATATTTATAGATTTTATTTGCCTGCATATTGTGGTAAGAATTTGTTCAATCTTCGACATTTCGGTGGGTTTTCGGAGTTAGCTTGAAAATAGTCTGAAGAGAATATCCGATCCTTTAAAATTACATTAGTTCTTATTGTTCTAGGGCGTCTTTGCATAAATTTTGCTACTAATTTAACTAACTATTTGAAGACATGTAGAAAAAAAAAAAAAAAAGCAAAGTATTTTAATATTTACCTTTCCTATTCTGAAGATTGCATTAAAAGCAAAGATCGCTTTTACATTCTATAACGAAGCGAACCTAAAATCAACTATGACAAACATAACAGCCTAGAATCTAACTCGTATTTCTCGAAGAGTTTCATTCAGAGTCGCTGTCAATAAGAATACTCACTGTAGAAAACGTTAAACTTGATAATATATATGTGGATTTCTAATTGTCTGGATGTTGTTGTAAGTCGCGGAAAAATTTTCGAAATCCGGGAAGGTTTTCGGAGTAAACTCAAAAATAGTTGGGTTAGCATAATCTATTTCTTTAATTATCGAAATTGTTAAATTTTGTTGGAGTCCATTTTACGTAAATATCACTACAGTGTTTGCTGTTTTTTTATAAACTAGCGAACATTCAGAAAAATTTAATGAAAATCCTCTTGGGAGTTATAGCCTATTCTGTGAATATTGCAGTTAAAAAAATTGTCACTTTTATACTCTTGAATAATACGCTATCTCAAATCTGTTAAGACAAATAAAACATTCTTGGATTTTTTTTTTTCAAAAAATTGAATTTTTGGCAAAACAGATAAATGTTTTGAATTATATTTATAGATTTTATTTGCCTGCATATTGTGGTAAGAATTTGTTCAATCTTCGACATTTCGGTGGGTTTTCGGAGTTAGCTTGAAAATAATCCTTAAAAATTACATTAGTTCTTATTGTTCTAGGGCGTCTTTGCATAAATTTTGCTACTAATTTATCTAACTATTTGAAGACATGTAGAAAAATAAAAGCAAAGTATTTTAATATTTACCTTTCCTATTCTGAAGATTGCATCAAAAGCAAAGATCGCTTTTACATTCTATAACGAAGCGAACCTAAAATCAACTATGACAAACATAACAGCCTAGAATCTAACTCGTATTTCTCGAAGAGTTTCATTCAGAGTCGCTGTCAATAAGAATACTCACTGTAGAAAACGTTAAACTTGATAATATATATGTGGATTCTAAGTGTCTGGATGTTGTTGTAAGTCGCGGAAAAATTTTCGAAATCCGGGAAGGTTTTCGGAGTAAACTCAATATAGTTGGGTTAGCATAATCTATTTCTTTAATTATCGAAATTGTTAAATTTTGTTGGAGTCCATTTACGTAAATATCACTACAGTGTTTGCTGTTTTTTATAAACTAGCGGACATTCAGAAAAATTTAATGAAAACCTCATGGGAGTTATAGCCTATTCTGTGAATATTGCAGTTAAAAAAAAATTGTCACTTTTATACTCTTGAAAAATACGCTATCTCAAATCTGTTAAGACAAATAAAACATTCTTGGATTTTTTTCAAAAAATTGAATTTTTGGCAAAACAGATAAATGTTTTGAATTATATTTATAGATTTTATTTGCCTGCATATTGTGGTAAGAATTTGTTCAATCTTCGACATTTCGGTGGGTTTTCGGAGTTAGCTTGAAAATAGTCTGAAGAGAATATCCGATCCTTTAAAATTACATTAGTTCTTATTGTTCTAGGGCGTCTTTGCATAAATTTTGCTACTAATTTAACTAACTATTTGAAGACATGTAGAAAAATAAAAGCAAAGTATTTTAATATTTACCTTTCCTATTCTGAAGATTGCATCAAAAGCAAAGATCGCTTTTACATTCTATAACGAAGCGAACCTAAAATCAACTATGACAAACATAACAGCCTAGAATCTAACTCGTATTTCTCGAAGAGTTTCATTCAGAGTCGCTGTCAATAAGAATACTCACTGTAGAAAACGTTAAACTTGATAATATATATGTGGATTCTAATTGTCTGGATGTTGTTGTAAGTCGCGGAAAAATTTTCGAAATCCGGGAAGGTTTTCGGAGTAAACTCAAAATAGTTGGGTTAGCATAATCTATTTCTTTAATTATCAAAATTGTTAAATTTTGTTGGAGTCCATTTACGTAAATATCACTACAGTGTTTGCTGTTTTTTATAAACTAGCGGACATTCAGAAAAATTTAATGAAAATCCTCTTGGGAGTTATAGCCTATTCTGTGAATATTGCAGTTAAAAAAATTGTCACTTTTATACTCTTGAATAATACGCTATCTCAAATCTGTTAAGACAAATAAAACATTCTTGGATTTTTTTCAAAAAATTGAATTTTTGGCAAAACAGATAAATGTTTTGAATTATATTTATAGATTTTATTTGCCTGCATATTGTGGTAAGAATTTGTACAATCTTCGACATTTCGGTGGGTTTTCAGAGTTAGCTTGAAAATAGTCTGGAGAGAAAATCCGATCCTTTAAAATTACAATAGTTCTTATTGTTCTAGGGCGTCTTTGCATAAATTTTGCTACTAATTTAACTAACTATTTGAAGACATGTAGAAAAAAAAAAAAGCAAAAGTATTTTAATATTTTTACCTTTTCCTATTCTGAAGATTGCATCAAAAGCAAAGATCGCTTTTACATTCTAAAACGAAGCGAACCTAAAATCAACTATGACAAACATAACAGCCTAAATCTAACTCGTATTTCTCGAAGAGTTTCATTCAGAGTCGCTGTCAATAAGAATACTCACTGTAGAAAACGTTAAACTTGATAATATATATGTGGATTCTAAGTGTCTGGATGTTGTTGTAAGTCGCGGAAAAATTTTCGAAATCCGGGAAGGTTTTCGGAGTAAACTCAATATAGTTGGGTTAGCATAATCTATTTCTTTAATTATCGAAATTGTTAAATTTTGTTGGAGTCCATTTACGTAAATATCACTACAGTGTTTGCTGTTTTTTATAAACTAGCGGACATTCAGAAAAATTTAATGAAAATCCTCTTGGGAGTTATAGCCTATTCTGTGAATATTGCAGTTAAAAAAAAATGTCACTTTTTTACTCTTGAATAAATAATACGCTATCTCAAATCTGTTAAGACAAATAAAACATTCTTGGATTTTTTTCAAAAAATTGAATTTTTGGCAAAACAGATAAATGTTTTGAATTATATTTATAGATTTTATTTGCCTGCATATTGTGGTAAGAATTTGTTCAATCTTCGACATTTCGGTGGGTTTTCGGAGTTAGCTTGAAAATAGTCTGAAGAAATATCCGATCCTTTAAAATTACATTAGTTCTTATTGTTCTAGGGGCGTCTTTGCATAAATTTTGCTACTAATTTAACTAACTATTTGAAGACATGTAGAAAAATAAAAGCAAAGTATTTTAATATTTACCTTTCCTATTCTGAAGATTGCATTAAAAGCAAAGATCGCTTTTACATTCTATAACGAAGCGAACCTAAAATCAACTAACAAACATAACAGCCTAGAATCTAACTCGTATTTCTCGAAGAGTTTCATTCAGAGTCGCTGTCAATAAGAATACTCACTGTAGAAAACGTTTAAACTTGATAATATATATGTGGATTCTAATTGTCTGGATGTTGTTGTAAGTGTCGCGGAAAAATTTTCGAAATCCGGGAAGGTTTTCGGAGTAAAACTCAAAATAGTTGGGTTAGCATAATCTATTTCTTTAATTATCGAAATTGTTAAATTTTGTTGGAGTCCATTTACGTAAATATCACTACAGTGTTTTGCTGTTTTTTATAAACTAGCGGACATTCAGAAAAATTTAATGAAAATCCTCTTGGGAGTTATAGCCTATTCTGTGAATATTGCAGTTAAAAAAAAAATTGTCACTTTTATACTCTTGAAAAATACGCTATCTCAAATCTGTTAAGACAAATAAAACATTCTTGGATTTTTTTCAAAAAATTGAATTTTTGGCAAAACAGATAAATGTTTTGAATTATATATTTATAGATTTTATTTGCCTGCATATTGTGGTAAGAATTTGTTCAATCTTCGACATTTCGGTGGGTTTTCGGAGTTAGCTTGAAAATAGTCTGAAGAGAATATCCGATCCTTTAAAATTACATTAGTTCTTATTGTTCTAGGGGGCGTCTTTGCATAAATTTTGCTACTAATTTAACTAACTATTTGAAGACATGTAGAAAAATAAAAGCAAAGTATTTTAATATTTACCTTTCCTATTCTGAAGATTGCATTAAAAGCAAAGATCGCTTTTACATTCTATAACGAAGCGAACCTAAAATCAACTATGACAAACATAACAGCCTAGAATCTAACTCGTATTTCTCGAAGAGTTTCATTCAGAGTCGCTGTCAATAAGAATACTCACTGTAGAAAACGTTAAACTTGATAATATATATGTGGATTCTAATTGTCTGGATGTTGTTGTAAGTCGCGGAAAAATTTTCGAAATCCGGGAAGGTTTTCGGAGTAAAAACTCTCAAAATAGTTGGGTTAGCATAATCTATTTCTTTAATTATCGAAATTGTTAAATTTTTGTTGGAGTCCATTTACGTAAATATCACTACAGTGTTTGCTGTTTTTTTATAAACTAGCGACATTCAGAAAAATTTAATGAAAATCCTCTTGGGAGTTATAGCCTATTCTGTGAATATTGCAGTTAAAAAAATTTGTCACTTTTATACTCTTGAATAATACGCTATCTCAAATCTGTTAAGACAAATAAAACATTCTTGGATTTTTTTTCAAAAAAATTTGAATTTTTGGCAAAACAGATAAATGTTTTGAATTATATTTATAGATTTTATTTGCCTGCATATTGTGGTAAGAATTTGTTCAATCTTCGACATTTCGGTGGGTTTTCGGAGTTAGCTTGAAAATAGTCTGAAGAGAATATCCGATCCTTTAAAATTACATTAGTTCTTATTGTTCTAGGGCGTCTTTGCATAAATTTTGCTACTAATTTAACTAACTATTTGAAGACATGTAGAAAAATAAAAGCAAAGTATTTTAATATTTACCTTTCCTATTCTGAAGATTGCATTAAAAGCAAAGATCGCTTTTACATTCTATAACGAAGCGAACCTAAAATCAACTATGACAAACATAACAGCCTAGAATCTAACTCGTATTTCTCGAAGAGTTTCATTCAGAGTCGCTGTCAATAAGAATACTCACTGTAGAAAACGTTAAACTTGATAATATATATGTGGATTCTAATTGTCTGGATGTTGTTGTAAGTCGCGGAAAAATTTTCGAAATCCGGGAAGGTTTTCGGAGTAAACTCAAAATAGTTGGGTTAGCATAATCTATTTCTTTAATTATCGAAATTGTTAAATTTTGTTGGAGTCCATTTACGTAAATATCACTACAGTGTTTGCTGTTTTCTTATAAACTAGCGAACATTCAGAAAAATTTAATGAAAATCCTCTTGGGAGTTATAGCCTATTCTGTGAATATTGCAGTTAAAAAAATTGTCACTTTTATACTCTTGAATAATACGCTATCTCAAATCTGTTCAGACAAATAAAACATTCTTGGATTTTTTTTCAAAAAATTGAATTTTTGGCAAAACAGATAAATGTTTTGAATTATATTTATAGATTTTATTTGCCTGCATATTGTGGTAAGAATTTGTTCAATCTTCGACATTTCGGTGGGTTTTCGGAGTTAGCTTGAAAATAATCCTTTAAAATTACATTAGTTCTTATTGTTCTAGGGCGTCTTTGCATAAATTTTGCTACTAATTTAACTAACTATTTGAAGACATGTAGAAAAATAAAAGCAAAGTATTTTAATATTTACCTTTCCTATTCTGAAGATTGCATTAAAAGCAAAGATCGCTTTTACATTCTATAACGAAGCGAACCTAAAATCAACAATGACAAACATAACAGCCTAGAATCTAACTCGTATTTCTCGAAGAGTTTCATTCAGAGTCGCTGTCAATAAGAATACTCACTGTAGAAAACGTTAAACTTGATAATATATATGTGGATTCTAATTGTCTGGATGTTGTTGTAAGTCGCGGAAAAATTTTCGAAATCCGGGAAGGTTTTCGGAGTAAACTCAAAATAGTTGGGTCAGCATAATCTATTTCTTTAATTATCGTAATTGTTAAATTTTGTTGGAGTCCATTTACGTAAATATCACTACAGTGTTTGCTGTTTTTTATAAACTAGCGAACATTCAGAAAAATTTAATGAAAATCCTCTTGGGAGTTATAGCCTATTCTGTGAATATTGCAGTTAAAAAAATTGTCACTTTTATACTCTTGAATAATACGCTATCTCAAATCTGTTCAGACAAATAAAACATTCTTGGATTTTTTTCAAAAAATTGAATTTTTGGCAAAACAGATAAATGTTTTGAATTATATTTATAGATTTTATTTGCCTGCATATTGTGGTAAGAATTTGTACAATCTTCGACATTTCGGAGGGTTTTCAGAGCTTGAAAATAGTCTGGAGAGAAAATCCGATCCTTTAAAATTACAATAGTTCTTATTGTTCTAGGGCGTCTTTGCATAAATTTTGCTACTAATTTAACTAACTATTTGAAGACATGTAGAAAAATAAAAGCAAAGTATTTTAATATTTACCTTTCCTATTCTGAAGATTGCATTAAAAGCAAAGATCGCTTTTACATTCTATAACGAAGCGAACCTAAAATCAACTATGACAAACATAACAGCCTAGAATCTAACTCGTATTTCTCGAAGAGTTTCATTCAGAGTCGCTGTCAATAAGAATACTCACTGTAGAAAACGTTAAACTTGATAATATATATGTGGATTCTAAGTGTCTGGATGTTGTTGTAAGTCGCGGAAAAATTTTCGAAATCCGGGAAGGTTTTCGGAGTAAAATCAAAATAGTTGGGTTAGCATAATCTATTTCTTTAATTATCGAAATTGTTAAATTTTGTTGGAGTCCATTTACGTAAATATCACTACAGTGTTTGCTGTTTTTTATAAACTAGCGGACATTCAGAAAAATTTAATGAAAATCCTCTTGGGAGTTATAGCCTATTCTGTGAATATTGCAGTTAAAAAAATTGTCACTTTTATACTCTTGAATAATACGCTATCTGAAATCTGTTAAGACAAATAAATCATTCTTGGATTTTTTTTCAAAAAATTGAATATTTGGCAAAACAGATAAATTTTTTGAATTATATTTATAGATTTTATTTGCCTGCATATTGTGGTAAGAATTTGTTCAATCTTCGACATTTCGGTGGGTTTTCGGAGTTAGCTTGAAAATTGTTTGAAGAGAATATCCGATCCTTTAAAATTACATTAGTTCTTATTGTTCTAGGGCGTCTTTACATAAATTTTGCTACTAATTTAACTAACTATTTGAAGACATGTAGAAAAATAAAAGCAAAGTATTTTAATATTTACCTTTCCTATTCTGAAGATTGCATTAAAAGCAAAGATCGCTTTTACATTCTATAACGAAAGCGAACCTAAAATCAACTATGACAAACATAACAGCCTAGAATCTAACTCGTATTTCTCGAAGAGTTTCATTCAGAGTCGCTGTCAATAAGAATACTCACTGTAGAAAACGTTAAACTTGATAATATATATGTGTGGATTCTAATTGTCTGGATGTTGTTGTAAGTCGCGGAAAAATTTTCGAAATCCGGGAAGGTTTTCGGAGTAAACTCAAAATAGTTGGGTTAGCATAAATCTATTTCTTTAATTATCGAAATTGTTAAATTTTGTTGGAGTCCATTTACGTAAATATCACTACAGTGTTTGCTGTTTTTTTATAAACTAGCGGACATTCAGAAAAATTTAATGAAAATTCTCTTGGGAGTTATAGCCTATTCTGTGAATATTGCAGTAAAAAAAAATTGTCACTTTTACACTCTTGAATAATACGCTATCTTAAATCTGTTAAGACAAATAAAACATTCTTGGATTTTTTTCAAAAAATTGAATTTTTGGCAAAACAGATAAATGTTTTGAATTATATTTATAGATTTTATTTGCCTGCATATTGTGGTAAGAATTTGTTCAATCTTCGACATTTCGGTGGGTTTTCGGAGTTAGCTTGAAAATAATCCTTTAAAATTACATTAGTTCTTATTGTTCTAGGGCGTCTTTGCATAAATTTTGCTACTAATTTAACTAACTATTTGAAGACATGTAGAAAAATAAAAGCAAAGTATTTTAATATTTACCTTTCCTATTCTGAAGATTGCATTAAAAGCAAAGATCGCTTTTACATTTTATAACGAAGCGAACCTAAAATCAACTATGACAAACATAACAGCCTAGAATCTAACTCGTATTTCTCGAAGAGTTTCATTCAGAGTCGCTGTCAATAAGAATACTCACTGTAGAAAACGTTAAACTTGATAATATATATGTGTGGATTCTAATTGTCTGGATGTTGTTGTAAGTCGCGGAAAAATTTTTCGAAATCCGGGAAGGTTTTCGGAGTAAACTCAAAAAAAGTTGGGTTAGCATAATCTATTTCTTTAATTATCGAAATTGTTAAATTTTGTTGGAGTCCCATTTACGTAAATATCACTACAGTGTTTGCTGTTTTTTATAAACTAGCGGACATTCAGAAAAATTTTAATGAAAATCCTCTTGGGAGTTATAGCCTATTCTGTGAATATTGCAGTTAAAAAAATTGTCACTTTTATACTCTTGAAAAATACGCTATCTCAAATCTGTTAAGACAAATAAAAAACATTCTTGGATTTTTTTTTCAAAAAATTGAATTTTTGGCAAAACAGATAAAATGTTTTGAATTATATTTATAGATTTTATTTGCCTGCATATTGTGGTAAGAATTTGTTCAATCTTAGACATTTCGGTGGGTTTTCGGAGTTAGCTTGAAAATAGTCTGAAGAGAATATCCGATCCTTTAAAATTACAATAGTTCTTATTGTTCTAGGGCGTCTTTGCATAAATTTTGCTACTAATTTAACTAACTATTTGAAGACATGTAGAAAAAAAAAAAAGCAAAGTATTTTAATATTTACCTTTCCTATTCTGAAGATTGCATTAAAAGCAAAGATCGCTTTTACATTCTATAACGAAGCCAATCTAAAATCAACAATGACAAACATAACAGCCTAGAATCTAACTCGTATTTCTCGAAGAGTTTCATTCAGAGTCGCTGTCAATAAGAATACTCACTGTAGAAAACGTTAAACTGGATAATATATATGTGGATTCTAATTGTCTGGATGTTGTTGTAAGTCGCGGAAAAAATTTTCGAAATCCGGGAAGGTTTTCGGAGTAAACTCAATATAGTTGGGTTAGCATAATCTATTTCTTTAATTATCGAAATTGTTAAATTTTGTTGGAGTCCCATTTACGTAAATATCACTACAGTGTTTGCTGTTTTTTATAGCGGACATTCAGAAAAATTTAATGAAAATCCTCTTGGGAGTTATAGCCTATTCTGTGAATATTGCAGTTAAAAAAATTGTCACTTTTATACTCTTGAATAATACGCTATCTCAAATCTGTTAAGACAAATAAAACATTCTTGGATTTTTTTCAAAAAATTGAATTTTTGGCAAAACAGATAAATGTTTTGAATTATATTTATAGATTTTATTTGCCTGCATATTGTGGTAAGAATTTGTACAATCTTCGACATTTCGGTGGGTTTTCAGAGTTAGCTTGAAAATAGTCTGGAGAGAAAATCCGATCCTTTAAAATTACAATAGTTCTTATTGTTCTAGGGCGTCTTTGCATAAATTTTGCTACTAATTTAACTAACTATTTGAAGACATGTAGAAAAATAAAAGCAAAGTATTTTAATATTTACCTTTCCTATTCTGAAGATTGCATTAAAAGCAAAGATCGCTTTTACATTCTATAACGAAGCGAACCTAAAATCAACTATGACAAACATAACAGCCTAGAATCTAACTCGTATTTCTCGAAGAGTTTCATTCAGAGTCGCTGTCAATAAGAATACTCACTGTAGAAAACGTTAAACTTGATAATATATATGTGGATTCTAATTGTCTGGATGTTGTTGTAAGTCGCGGAAAAATTTTCGAAATCCGGGAAGGTTTTCGGAGTAAACTCAAAATAGTTGGGTTAGCATAATCTATTTCTTTAATTATCGAAATTGTTAAATTTTGTTGGAGTCCCATTTACGTAAATATCACTACAGTGTTTGCTCTTTTTTATAGCGGACATTCAGAAAAATTTAATGAAAATCCTCTTGGGAGTTATAGCCTATTCTGTGAATATTGCAGTTAAAAAAATTGTCACTTTTATACTCTTGAATAATACGCTATCTCAAATCTGTTAAGACAAATAAAACATTCTTGGATTTTTTTCAAAAAATTGAATTTTTGGCAAAACAGATAAATGTTTTGAATTATATTTATAGATTTTATTTGCCTGCATATTGTGGTAAGAATTTGTTCAATCTTCGACATTTCGGTGGGTTTTCGGAGTTAGCTTGAAAATAATCCTTTAAAATTACATTAGTTCTTATTGTTCTAGGGCGTCTTTGCATAAATTTTGCTACTAATTTAACTAACTATTTGAAGACATGTAGAAAAATAAAAGCAAAGTATTTTAATATTTACCTTTCCTATTCTGAAGATTGCATTAAAAGCAAAGATCGCTTTTACATTCTATAACGAAGCCAATCTAAAATCAACAATGACAAACATAACAGCCTAGAATCTAACTCGTATTTCTCGAAGAGTTTCATTCAGAGTCGCTGTCAATAAGAATACTCACTGTAGAAAACGTTAAACTTGATAATATATATGTGGATTCTAATTGTCTGGATGTTGTTGTAAGTCGCGCAAAAATTTTCGAAATCCGGGAAGGTTTTCGGAGTAAACTCAATATAGTTGGGTTAGCATAATCTATTTCTTTAATTATCGAAATTGTTAAATTTTGTTGGAGTCCCTTTTACGTAAATATCACTACAGTGTTTGCTGTTTTTTATAAACTAGCGAACATTCAGAAAAAATTTAATGAAAATCCTCTTGGGAGTTATAGCCTATTCTGTGAATATTGCAGTTAAAAAAATTGTCACTTTTATACTCTTGAAAAATACGCTATCTCAAATCTGTTAAGATAAATAAAGCATTCTTGGATTTTTTTTTCAAAAAATTGAATTTTTGGCAAAACAGATAAATGTTTTGAATTATATTTATAGATTTTATTTGCCTGCATATTGTGGTAAGAATTTGTTCAATCTTCGACATTTCGGTGGGTTTTCGGAGTTAGCTTGAAAATAGTCTGAAGAAATATCCGATCCTTTAAAATTACAATAGTTCTTATTGTTCTAGGGCGTCTTTGCATAAATTTTGCTACCAATTTAACTAACTATTTGAAGACATGTAGAAAAATAAAAGCAAAGTATTTTAATATTTACCTTTCCTATTCTGAAGATTGCATCAAAAGCAAGATCGCTTTTACATTCTATAACGAAGCGAACCTAAAATCAACTATGACAAAACATAACAGCCTAGAATCTAACTCGTATTTCTCGAAGAGTTTCATTCAGAGTCGCTGTCAATAAGAATACTCACTGTAGAAAACGTTAAACTTGATAATATATATGTGGATTCTAATTGTCTGGATGTTGTTGTAAGTCGCGGAAAAATTTTCGAAATCCGGGAAGGTTTTCGGAGTAAACTCAAAATAGTTGGGTTAGCATAATCTATTTCTTTAATTATCGAAATTGTTAAATTTTGTTGGAGTCCATTTACGTAAATATCACTACAGTGTTTGCTGTTTTTTTATAAACTAGCGGACATTCAGAAAAATTTAATGAAAATTCTCTTGGGAGTTATAGCCTATTCTGTGAATATTGCAGTTAAAAAAAATGTCACTTTTATACTCTTGAATAATACGCTATCTCAAATCTGTTAAGACAAATAAAACATTCTTGGATTTTTTTCAAAAAATTGAATTTTTGGCAAAACAGATAAATGTTTTGAATTATATTTATAGATTTTATTTGCCTGCATATTGTGGTAAGAATTTGTTCAATCTTCGACATTTCGGTGGGTTTTCGGAGTTAGCTTGAAAAATAGTCTGAAGAGAATATCCGATCCTTTAAAATTACATTAGTTCTTATTGTTCTAGGGCGTCTTTGCATAAATTTTGCTACTAATTTAACTAACTATTTGAAGACATGTAGAAAAATAAAAGCAAAGTATTTTAATATTTACCTTTCCTATTCTGAAGATTGCATTAAAAGCAAAGATCGCTTTTACATTCTATAACGAAGCGAACCTAAAATCAACTATGACAAACATAACAGCCTAGAATCTAACTCGTATTTCTCGAAGAGTTTCATTCAGAGTCGCTGTCAATAAGAATACTCACTGTAGAAAACGTTAAACTTGATAATATATATGTGGATTCTAATTGTCTGGATGTTGTTGTAAGTCGCGGAAAAATTTTCGAAATCCGGGAAGGTTTTCGGAGTAAAACTCAAAATAGTTGGGTTAGCATAATCTATTTCTTTAATTATCGAAATTGTTAAATTTTGTTGGAGTCCCTTTTACGTAAATATCACTACAGTGTTTGCTGTTTTTTATAAACTAGCGAACATTCAGAAAAATTTAATGAAAATCCTCTTGGGAGTTATAGCCTATTCTGTGAATATTGCAGTTAAAAAAATTGTCACTTTTATACTCTTGAAAAATACGCTATCTCAAATCTGTTAAGACAAATAAAACATTCTTGGATTTTTTTTTTCAAAAAATTGAATTTTTGGCAAAACAGATAAATGTTTTGAATTATATTTATAGATTTTATTTGCCTGCATATTGTGGTAAGAATTTGTTCAATCTTCGACATTTCGGTGGGTTTTCGGAGTTTAGCTTGAAAATAGTCTGAAGAGAATATCCGATCCTTTAAAATTACATTAGTTCTTATTGTTCTAGGGCGTCTTTGCATAAATTTTGCTACTAATTTAACTAACTATTTGAAGACATGTAGAAAAATAAAAGCAAAGTATTTTAATATTTACCTTTCCTATTCTGAAGATTGCATTAAAAGCAAAGATCGCTTTTACATTTTATAACGAAGCGAACCTAAAATCAACTATGACAAACATAACAGCCTAGAATCTAACTCGTATTTCTCGAAGAGTTTCATTCAGAGTCGCTGTCAATAAGAATACTCACTGTAGAAAACGTTAAACTTGATAATATATATGTGGATTCTAATTGTCTGGATGTTGTTGTAAGTCGCGGAAAAATTTTCGAAATCCGGGAAGGTTTTCGGAGTAAACTCAATATAGTTGGGTTAGCATAATCTATTTCTTTAATTATCGAAATTGTTAAATTTTGTTGGAGTCCATTTACGTAAATATCACTACAGTGTTTGCTGTTTTTTATAGCGGACATTCAGAAAAATTTAATGAAAATCCTCTTGGGAGTTATAGCCTATTCTGTGAATATTGCAGTTAAAAAAATTGTCACTTTTATACTCTTGAATAATACGCTATCTCAAATCTGTTAAGACAAATAAAACATTCTTGGATTTTTTTCAAAAAATTGAATTTTTGGCAAAACAGATAAATGTTTTGAATTATATTTATAGATTTTATTTGCCTGCATATTGTGGTAAGAATTTGTTCAATCTTCGACATTTCGGTGGGTTTTCGGAGTTAGCTTGAAAATAATCCTTTAAAATTACATTAGTTCTTATTGTTCTAGGGCGTCTTTGCATAAATTTTGCTACTAATTTAACTAACTATTTGAAGACATGTAGAAAAATAAAAGCAAAGTATTTTAATATTTACCTTTCCTATTCTGAAGATTGCATTAAAAGCAAAGATCGCTTTTACATTCTATAACG
>OZ023138.1:19132462-19182157 GCA_963675895.2 Styela plicata
AAGATCGCTTTTACATTCTATAACGAAGCGTACCTAAAATCAACTATGACAAACATAACAGCCTAGAATCTAACTCGTATTTCTCGAAGAGTTTCATTCAGAGTCGCTGTCAATAAGAATACTCACTGTAGAAAACGTTAAACTTGATAATATATATGTGGATTCTAATTGTCTGGATGTTGTTGTATGTCGCGGAAAAATTTTCGAAATCCGGGAAGGTTTTCGGAGTAAACTCAAAAATAGTTGGGTTAGCATAATCAATTTCTATAATATAAAAAATTGTTAAATTTTGTTGGAGTCCCTTTACGTAAATATCACTACAGTGTTTGCTATTTTTATAAACTAGCGAACATTCAGAAAAATTTAATGAAAATCCGGTTGGGAGTTTTAGCCTATTCTGTGAATATTGCAGTTAAAAATATTGTCACTTTTATACTCTTGAAAAATACGCTATCTCAAATCTGTTAAGACAAATAAAACATTCTTGGATTTTTCTCAAAAAATTGAATTTTTGGCAAAACAGATAAATGTTTTGAATTATATTTATAGATTTTATTTGCCTGCATATTGTGGTAAGAATTTGTACAATCTTCGACATTTCGGAGGGTTTTCAGAGCTTGAAAATAGTCTGGAGAGAAAATCCGATCCTTTAAAATTACAATAGTTCTTATTGTTCTGGGGCGTCTTTGCATAAATTTTGCTACCAATTTAACTAACTATTTGAAGACATGTAGAAAAATAAAAGCAAAGTATTTTAATATTTACCTTTCCTATTCTGAAGATTGCATCAAAAGCAAAGATCGCTTTTACATTCTATAACGAAGCGTACCTAAAATCAACTATGACAAACATAACAGCCTAGAATCTAACTCGTATTTCTCGAAGAGTTTCATTCAGAGTCGCTGTCAATAAGAATACTCACTGTAGAAAACGTTAAACTTGATAATATATATGTGGATTCTAATTGTCTGGATGTTGTTGTAAGTCGCGGAAAAATTTTCGAAATCCGGGAAGGTTTTCGGAGTAAACTCAAAATAGTTGGGTTAGCATAATCTATTTCTTTAATTATCGAAATTGTTAAATTTTGTTGGAGTCCATTTACGTAAATATCACTACAGTGTTTGCTGTTTTTTATAAACTAGCGAACATTCAGAAAAATTTAATGAAAATCCTCTTGGGAGTTATAGCCTATTCTGTGAATATTGCAGTTAAAAAAATTGTCACTTTTATACTCTTGAAAAATACGCTATCTCAAATCTGTTAAGACAAATAAAACATTCTTGGATTTTTTTCAAAAAATTGAATTTTTGGCAAAACAGATAAATGTTTTGAATTATATTTATAGATTTTATTTGCCTGCATATTGTGGTAAGAATTTGTTCAATCTTCGACATTTCGGTGGGTTTTTCGGAGTTAGCTTGAAAATAGTCTGAAGAGAATATCCGATCCTTTAAAATTACATTAGTTCTTATTGTTCTAGGGCGTCTTTGCATAAATTTTGCTACTAATTTAACTAACTATTTGAAGACATGTAGAAAAATAAAAGCAAAGTATTTTAATATTTACCTTTCCTATTCTGAAGATTGCATTAAAAGCAAAGATCGCTTTTACATTCTATAACGAAGCGAACCTAAAATCAACTATGACAAACATAAACAGCCTAGAATCTAACTCGTATTTCTCGAAGAGTTTCATTCAGAGTCGCTGTCAATAAGAATACTCACTGTAGAAAACGTTAAACTTGATAATATATATGTGGATTCTAATTGTCTGGATGTTGTTGTAAGTCGCGGAAAAATTTTCGAAATCCGGGAAGGTTTTCGGAGTAAAATCAAAAATAGTTGGGTTAGCATAATCTATTTCTTTAATTATCGAAATTGTTAAATTTTGTTGGAGTCCATTTACGTAAATATCACTACAGTGTTTGCTGTTTTTTATAAACTAGCGGACATTCAGAAAAATTTAATGAAAATCCTCTTGGGAGTTATAGCTTATTCTGTGAATATTGCAGTTAATAAAATTGTCACTTTTATACTCTTGAATAATACGCTATCTCAAATCTGTTAAGACAAATAAAGCATTCTTGGATTTTTTTTCAAAAAACCGAATTTTTTGCCAAAACAGATAAATGTTTTGAATTATATTTATAGATTTTATTTGCCTGCATATTGTGGTAAGAATTTGTACAATCTTCGACATTTCGTGTGGGTTTTCGGAGTTAGCTTGAAAATAGTCTGAAGAGAATATCCGATCCTTTAAAATTACAATAGTTCTTATTGTTCTAGGGCGTCTTTGCATAAATTTTGCTACTAATTTAACTAACTATTTGAAGACATGTAGAAAAATAAAAGCAAAGTATTTTAATATTTACCTTTCCTATTCTGAAGATTGCATCAAAAGCAAAGATCGCTTTTACATTCTATAACGAAGCGAACCTAAAATCAACTATGACAAACATAACAGCCTAGAATCTAACTCGTATTTCTCGAAGAGTTTCATTCAGAGTCGCTGTCAATAAGAATACTCACTGTAGAAAACGTTAAACTTGATAATATATATGTGGATTCTAATTGTCTGGATGTTGTTGTAAGTCGCGGAAAAATTTTCGAAATCCGGGAAGGTTTTCGGAGTAAACTCAAAATAGTTGGGTTAGCATAATCTATTTCTTTAATTATCGAAATTGTTAAATTTTGTTGGAGTCCCTTTACGTAAATATCACTACAGTGTTTGCTGTTTTTATAAACTAGCGAACATTCAGAAAAATTTAATGAAAATCCGGTTGGGAGTTTTAGCCTATTCTGTGAATATTGCAGTTAAAAAAATTGTCACTTTTATACTCTTGAAAAATACGCTATCTCAAATCTGTTAAGACAAATAAAACATTCTTGGATTTTTTTCAAAAAATTGAATTTTTGGCAAAACAGATAAATGTTTTGAATTATATTTATAGATTTTATTTGCCTGCATATTGTGGTAAGAATTTGTTCAATCTTCGACATTTCGGTGGGTTTTCGGAGTTAGCTTGAAAATAGTCTGAAGAGAATATCCGATCCTTTAAAATTACATTAGTTCTTATTGTTCTAGGGCGTCTTTGCATAAATTTTGCTACTAATTTAACTAACTATTTGAAGACATGTAGAAAAATAAAAGCAAAGTATTTTAATATTTACCTTTCCTATTCTGAAGATTGCATTAAAAGCAAAGATCGCTTTTACATTCTATAACGAAGCGAACCTAAAATCAACTATGACAAACATAACAGCCTAGAACCTAACTCGTATTTCTCGAAGAGTTTCATTCAGGGTCGCTGTCAATAAGAATTCTCACTGTAGAAAACGTTAAACTTGATAATATATATGTGGATTCTAATTGTCTGGATGTTGTTGTAAGTCGCGGAAAAATTTTCGAAATCCGGGAAGGTTTTCGGAGTAAAATCAAAATAGTTGGGTTAGCATAATCTATTTCTTTAATTATCGAAATTGTTAAATTTTGTTGGAGTCCATTTACGTAAATATCACTACAGTGTTTGCTGTTTTTTATAAACTAGCGGACATTCAGAAAAATTTAATGAAAATCCTCTTGGGAGTTATACGCTATCTCAAATCTGTTAAGACAAATAAAACATTCTTGGATTTTTTTCAAAAAATTGAATTTTTGGCAAAACAGATAAATGTTTTGAATTATATTTATAGATTTTATTTGCCTGCATATTGTGGTAAGAATTTGTTCAATCTTAGACATTTCGGTGGGTTTTCGGAGTTAGCTTGAAAATAGTCTGAAGAGAATATCCGATCCTTTAAAATTACATTAGTTCTTATTGTTCTAGGGCGTCTTTGCATAAATTTTGCTACTAATTTAACTAACTATTTGAAGACATGTAGAAAAATAAAAGCAAAGTATTTTAATATTTACCTTTCCTATTCTGAAGATTGCATTAAAAGCAAAGATCGCTTTTACATTCTATAACGAAGCTAACCTAAAATCAACTATGACAAACATAACAGCCTAGAACCTAACTCGTATTTCTCGAAGAGTTTCATTCAGGGTCGCTGTCAATAAGAATTCTCACTGTAGAAAACGTTAAACTTAATAATATATATGTGGATTCTAATTGTCTGGATGTTGTTGTAAGTCGCGGAAAAATTTTCGAAATCCGGGAAGGTTTTCGGAGTAAAATCAAAATAGTTGGGTTAGCATAATCTATTTCTTTAATTATCGAAATTGTTAAATTTTGTTGGAGTCCATTTACGTAAATATCACTACAGTGTTTGCTGTTTTTTATAAACTAGCGGACATTCAGAAAAATTTAATGAAAATCCTCTTGGGAGTTATAGCTTATTCTGTGAATATTGCAGTTAATAAAATTGTCACTTTTATACTCTTGAAAAATACGCTATCTCAAATCTGTTAAGACAAATAAAACATTCTTGGATTTTTCTCAAAAAATTGAATTTTTGGCAAAACAGATAAATGTTTTGAATTATATTTATAGATTTTATTTGCCTGCATATTGTGGTAAGAATTTGTTCAATCTTAGACATTTCGGTGGGTTTTCGGAGTTAGCTTGAAAATAGTCTGAAGAGAATATCCGATCCTTTAAAATTACATTAGTTCTTATTGTTCTAGGGCGTCTTTGCATAAATTTTGCTACTAATTTAACTAACTATTTGAAGACATGTAGAAAAATAAAAGCAAAGTATTTTAATATTTACCTTTCCTATTCTGAAGATTGCATTAACAGCAAAGATCGCTTTTACATTCTATAACGAAGCGAACCTAAAATCAACTATGACAAACATATCAGCCTAGAATCTAACTCGTATTTCTCGAAGAGTTTCATTCAGAGTCGCTGTCAATAAGAATACTCACTGTAGAAAACGTTAAACTTGATAATATATATATGTGGATTCTAATTGTCTGGATGTTGTTGTAAGTCGCGGAAAAAATTTTCGAAATCCGGAAGGTTTTCGGAGTAAAATCAAAATAGTTGGGTTAGCATAATCTATTTCTTTAATTATCGAAATTGTTAAATTTTGTTGGAGTCCATTTACGTAAATATCACTACAGTGTTTGCTGTTTTTTTTATAAACTAGCGGACATTCAGAAAAATTTAATGAAAATCCTCTTGGAAGTTATAGCTTATTCTGTGAATATTGCAGTTAAAAAAAATTGTCTTTTATACGCTATACGCTCGAATCTGTTAAGACAAATAAAGCATTCTTGGATATTTTTTTCAAAAAATTGAATTTTTGGCAAAACAGATAAATGTTTTGAATTATATTTATAGATTTTTATTTGCCTGCATATTGTGGTAAGAATTTGTACAATCTTCGACATTTCGGTGGGTTTTCGGAGTTAGGTTGAAAATAGTCTGAAGAGAATATCCGATCCTTTTAAAATTACAATAGTTCTTATTGTTCTAGGGCGTCTTTGCATAAATTTTGCTACTAATTTAACTAACTATTTGAAGACATGTAGAAAAATAAAAGCAAAGTATTTTAATATTTACCTTTCCTATTCTGAAGATTGCATCAAAAGCAAAGATCGCTTTTACATTCTATAACGAAGCGTAACCTAAAATCAACTATGACAAACATAACAGCCTAGAATCTAACTCGTATTTCTCGAAGATTTTCATTCAGAGTCGCTGTCAATAAGAATACTCACTGTAGAAAACGTTAAACTTGATAATATATATGTGGATTCTAATTGTCTGGATGTTGTTGTAAGTCGCGGAAAAATTTTCGAAATCCGGGAAGGTTTTCGAGAGTAAACTCAAAAATAGTTGGGTTAGCATAATCTATTTCTATAATTATCAAAATTGTTAAATTTTGTTGGAGTCCCATTTACGTAAATATCACTACAGTGTTTGCTGTTTTTTATAAACTAGCGAACATTCAGAAAAATTTAATGAAAATCCGGTTGGGAGTTATAGCCTATTCTGTGAATATTGCAGTTAAAAAAATTGTCACACTCATCTCAAATCTGTTAAGACAAATAAAACATTCTTGGATTTTTTTCAAAAAATTGAATTTTTGGCAAAACAGATAAATGTTTTTGAATTATATTTATAGATTTTATTTGCCTGCATATTGTGGTAAGAATTTGTTCAATCTTCGACATTTCGGTGGGTTTTCGGAGTTAGCTTGAAAATAGTCTGAAGAGAATATCCGATCCTTTAAAATTACATTAGTTCTTATTGTTCTAGGGCGTCTTTGCATAAATTTTGCTACTAATTTAACTAACTATTTTGAAGACATGTAGAAAAATAAAAGCAAAGTATTTTAATATTTACCTTTCCTATTCTGAAGATTGCATTAAAAGCAAAGATCGCTTTTACATTCTATAACGAAGCGAACCTAAAATCAACTATGACAAACATAACAGCCTAGAATCTAACTCGTATTTCTCGAAGAGTTTCATTCAGAGTCGCTGTCAATAAGAATACTCACTGTAGAAAACGTTAAACTTGATAATATATATGTGGATTCCAATTGTCTGGATGTTGTTGTAAGTCGCGGAAAAATTTTCGAAATCCGGGAAGGTTTTCGGAGTAAACTCAAAATAGTTGGGTTAGCATAATCTATTTCTTTAATTATCGAAATTGTTAAATTTTGTTGGAGTCCATTTACGTAAATATCACTACAGTGTTTGCTGTTTTTTATAAACTAGCAAACATTCAGCAAAATTTAATGAAAATCCTCTTGGGAGTTATAGCCTATTCTGTGAATATTGCAGTTAAAAAAATTGTCACTTTTATACTCTTGAATAATACGCTATCTCAAATCTGTTAAGACAAATAAAACATTCTTGGATTTTTTTCAAAAAATTGAATTTTTGGCAAAACAGATAAATGTTTTGAATTATATTTATAGATTTTATTTGCCTGCATATTGTGGTAAGAATTTGTTCAATCTTCGACATTTCGATGGGTTTTTGGAGTTAGCTTGAAAATAGTCTGAAGAGAATATCCGATCCTTTAAAATTACATTAGTTCTTATTGTTCTAGGGCGTCTTTGGATAAATTTTGCTACTAATTTAACTAACTATTTGAAGACATGTAGAAAAATAAAAGCAAAGTATTTTAATATTTACCTTGCCTATTCTGAAGATTGCATCAAAAGCAAAGATCGCTTTTACATTCTATAACGAAGCGTACCTAAAATCAACTATGACAAACATAACAGCCTAGAATCTAACTCGTATTTCTCGAAGAGTTTCATTCAGAGTCGCTGTCAATAAGAATACTCACTGTAGAAAACGATAAACTTGATAATATATATGTGGATTCCAATTGTCTGGATGTTGTTGTAAGTCGCGGAAAAATTTTCGGAGTAAACTCAAAATAGTTGGGTTAGCATAATCTATTTCTTTAATTATCGAAATTGTTAAATTTTGTTGGAGTCCATTTACGTAAATATCACTACAGTGTTTGCTGTTTTTTATAAACTAGCGGACATTCAGAAAAATTTAATGAAAATCCTCTTGGAAGTTATAGCTTATTCTGTGAATATTGCAGTTAAAAAAATTGTCATACGCTATCTCGAATCTGTTAAGACAAATAAAGCATTCTTGGATATTTTTTTCAAAAAATTGAATTTTTGGCAAAACAGATAAATGTTTTGAATTATATTTATAGATTTTATTTGCCTGCATATTGTGGTAAGAATTTGTACAATCTTCGACATTTCGGTGGGTTTTCGGAGTTAGGTTGAAAATAGTCTGAAGAGAATATCCGATCCTTTAAAATTACAATAGTTCTTATTGTTCTAGGGCGTCTTTGCATAAATTTTGATACCAATTTAACTAACTATTTGAAGACATGTAGCAAAAATAAAAGCAAAGTATTTTAATATTTACCTTTCCTATTCTGAAGATTGCATCAAAAGCAAAGATCGCTTTTACATTCTATAACGAAGCGTATCTAAAATCAACTATGACAAACATAACAGCCTAGAATCTAACTCGTATTTCTCGAAGATTTTCATTCAGAGTCGCTGTCAATAAGAATACTCACTGTAGAAAACGTTAAACTTGATAATATATATGTGGATTCTAATTGTCTGGATGTTGTTGTAAGTCGCGGAAAATTTTCGAAATCCGGGAAGGTTTACGGAGTAAAATCAAAATTGTTGGGTTAGCATAATCTATTTCTTTAATTATCGAAATTGTTAAATTTTGTTGGAGTCCATTTACGTAAATATCACTACAGTGTTTGCTGTTTTTTATAAACTAGCGGACATTCAGAAAAATTTAATGAAAATCCTCTTGGAAGTTATAGCTTATTCTGTGAATATTGCAGTTAAAAAAATTGTCATTCGCTATCTCGAATCTGTTAAGACAAATAAAGCATTCTTGGATATTTTTTTCAAAAAATTGAATTTTTGGCAAAACAGATAAATGTTTTGAATTATATTTATAGATTTTATTTGCCTGCATATTGTGGTAAGAATTTGTACAATCTTCGACATTTCGGTGGGTTTTCGGAGTTAGCTTGAAAATAGTCTGAAGAGAATATCCGATCCTTTAAAATTACATTAGTTCTTATTGTTCTAGGGCGTCTTTGGATAAATTTTGCTACTAATTTAACTAACTATTTGAAGACATGTAGAAAAATAAAAGCAAAGTATTTTAATATTTACCTTTCCTATTCTGAAGATTGCATTAAAAGCAAATATCGCTTTTACATTCTATAACGAAGCGAACCTAAAATCAACTATGACAAACATAACAGCCTAGAACCTAACTCGTATTTCTCGAAGAGTTTCATTCAGGGTCGCTGTCAATAAGAATTCTCACTGTAGAAAACGTTAAACTTGATAATATATATGTGGATTCTAATTGTCTGGATGTTGTTGTAAGTCGCGGAAAAATTTTCGAAATCCGGGAAGGTTTACGGAGTAAAATCAAAATTGTTGGGTTAGCATAATCTATTTCTTTAATTATCGAAATTGTTAAATTTTGTTGGAGTCCATTTACGTAAATATCACTACAGTGTTTGCTGTTTTTTATAAACTAGCGGACATTCAGAAAAATTTAATGAAAATCCTCTTGGAAGTTATAGCTTATTCTGTGAATATTGCAGTTAAAAAAATTGTCATTCGCTATCTCGAATCTGTTAAGACAAATAAAGCATTCTTGGATATTTTTTTCAAAAAATTGAATTTTTGGCAAAACAGATAAATGTTTTGAATTATATTTATAGATTTTATTTGCCTGCATATTGTGGTAAGAATTTGTACAATCTTCGACATTTCGGTGGGTTTTCGGAGTTAGGTTGAAAATAGTCTGAAGAGAATATCCGATCCTTTAAAATTACAATAGTTCTTATTGTTCTAGGGCGTCTTTGCATAAATTTTGCTACCAATTTAACTAACTATTTGAAGACATGTAGAAAAATAAAAGCAAAGTATTTTAATATTTACCTTTCCTATTCTGAAGATTGCATCAAAAGCAAAGATCGCTTTTACATTCTATAACGAAGCGTACCTAAAATCAACTATGACAAACATAACAGCCTAGAATCTAACTCGTATTTCTCGAAGAGTTTCATTCAGAGTCGCTGTCAATAAGAATACTCACTGTAGAAAACGTTAAACTTGATAATATATATGTGGATTCTAATTGTCTGGATGTTGTTGTAAGTCGCGGAAAAATTTTCGAAATCCGGGAAGGTTTTCGGAGTAAACTCAAAAATAGTTGGGTTAGCATAATCTATTTCTATAATTATCAAAATTGTTAAATTTTGTTGGAGTCCCTTTACGTAAATATCACTACAGTGTTTGCTGTTTTTATAAACTAGCGAACATTCAGAAAAATTTAATGAAAATCCGGTTGGGAGTTATAGCCTATTCTGTGAATATTGCAGTTAAAAAAATTGTCACATCTCAAATCTGTTAAGACAAATAAAACATTCTTGGATTTTTTTCAAAAAATTGAATTTTTGGCAAAACAGATAAATGTTTTGAATTATATTTATAGATTTTATTTGCCTGCATATTGTGGTAAGAATTTGTTCAATCTTCGACATTTCGGTGGGTTTTCGGAGTTAGCTTGAAAATAGTCTGAAGAGAATATCCGATCCTTTAAAATTACATTAGTTCTTATTGTTCTAGGGCGTCTTCGCATGGATTTTGCTACTAATTTAACTAACTATTTGAAAACATGTAGAAAAATAAAAGCAAAGTATTTTAATATTTACCTTTCCTATTCTGAAGATTGCATTAAAAGCAAAGATCGCTTTTACATTCTATAACGAAGCGAACCTAAAATCAACTATGACAAACATAACAGCCTAGAATCTAACTCGTATTTCTCGAAGAGTTTCATTCAGAGTCGCTGTCAATAAGAATACTCACTGTAGAAAACGTTAAACTTGATAATATATATGTGGATTCCAATTGTCTGGATGTTGTTGTAAGTCGCGGAAAAATTTTCGAAATCCGGGAAGGTTTTCGGAGTAAACTCAAAATAGTTGGGTTAGCATAATCTATTTCTTTAATTATCGAAATTGTTAAATTTTGTTGGAGTCCATTTACGTAAATATCACTACAGTGTTTGCTGTTTTTTATAAACTAGCAAACATTCAGCAAAATTTAATGAAAATCCTCTAGAGAGTTATAGCTTATTCTGTGAATATCGCAGTTAAAAAAATTGTCACTTTTATACTCTTGAATAATACGCTATCTCAAATCTGTTAAGACAAATAAAACATTCTTGGATTTTTTTCAAAAAATTGAATTTTTGGCAAAACAGATAAATGTTTTGAATTATATTTATAGATTTTATTTGCCTGCATATTGTGGTAAGAATTTGTTCAATCTTCGACATTTCGATGGGTTTTTGGAGTTAGCTTGAAAATAGTCTGAAGAGAATATCCGATCCTTTAAAATTACATTAGTTCTTATTGTTCTAGGGCGTCTTTGCATAAATTTTGCTACTAATTTAACTAACTATTTGAAGACATGTAGAAAAATAAAAGCAAAGTATTTTAATATTTACCTTTCCTATTCTGAAGATTGCATTAAAAGCAAATATCGCTTTTACATTCTATAACGAAGCGAACCTAAAATCAACTATGACAAACATAACAGCCTAGAACCTAACTCGTATTTCTCGAAGAGTTTCATTCAGGGTCGCTGTCAATAAGAATTCTCACTGTAGAAAACGTTAAACTTGATAATATATATGTGGATTCTAATTGTCTGGATGTTGTTGTAAGTCGCGGAAAAAAATTTTCGAAATCCGGGAAGGTTTACGGAGTAAAATCAAAATAGTTGGGTTAGCATAATCTATTTCTTTAATTATCGAAATTGTTAAATTTTGTTGGAGTCCATTTACGTAAATATCACTACAGTGTTTGCTGTTTTTTATAAACTAGCGGACATTCAGAAAAATTTAATGAAAATCCTCTTGGAAGTTATAGCTTATTCTGTGAATATTGCAGTTAAAAAAATTGTCATTACGCTATCTCGAAATCTGTTAAGACAAATAAAGCATTCTTGGATATTTTTTTTCAAAAAATTGAATTTTTTTGGCAAAACAGATAAATGTTTTGAATTATATTTATAGATTTTATTTGCCTGCATATTGTGGTAAGAATTTGTACAATCTTCGACATTTCGGTGGGTTTTTCGGAGTTAGGTTGAAAATAGTCTGAAGAGAATATCCGATCCTTTAAAATTACAATAGTTCTTATTGTTCTAGGGCGTCTTTGCATAAATTTTGATACCAATTTAACTAACTATTTGAAGACATGTAGCAAAAATAAAAGCAAAGTATTTTAATATTTACCTTTCCTATTCTGAAGATTGCATCAAAAGCAAAGATCGCTTTTACATTCTATAACGAAGCGTATCTAAAATCAACTATGACAAACATAACAGCCTAGAATCTAACTCGTATTTCTCGAAGATTTTCATTCAGAGTCGCTGTCAATAAGAATACTCACTGTAGAAAACGTTAAACTTGATAATATATATGTGGATTCTAATTGTCTGGATGTTGTTGTAAGTCGCGAAAAAAATTTTCGAAATCCGGGAAGGTTTTCGGAGTAAACTCAAAAATAGTTGGGTTAGCATAATCTATTTCTATAATTATCAAAATTGTTAAATTTTGTTGGAGTCCCTTTACGTAAATATCACTACAGTGTTTGCTGTTTTTATAAACTAGCGAACATTCAGAAAAATTTAATGAAAATCCGGTTGGGAGTTATAGCCTATTCTGTGAATATTGCAGTTAAAAAAAATTGTCACATACTCAAATCTGTTAAAAAGTTAAGACAAATAAAACATTCTTGGATTTTTTTCAAAAAATTGAATTTTTGGCAAAACAGATAAATGTTTTGAATTATATTTATAGATTTTATTTGCCTGCATATTGTGGTAAGAATTTGTTCAATCTTCGACATTTCGGTGGGTTTTCGGAGTTAGCTTGAAAATAGTCTGAAGAGAATATCCGATCCTTTAAAATTACATTAGTTCTTATTGTTCTAGGGCGTCTTCGCATGGATTTTGCTACTAATTTAACTAACTATTTGAAAACATGTAGAAAAATAAAAGCAAAGTATTTTAATATTTACCTTTCCTATTCTGAAGATTGCATTAAAAGCAAAGATCGCTTTTACATTCTATAACGAAGCGAACCTAAAATCAACTATGACAAACATAACAGCCTAGAATCTAACTCGTATTTCTCGAAGAGTTTCATTCAGAGTCGCTGTCAATAAGAATACTCACTGTAGAAAACGTTAAACTTGATAATATATATGTGGATTCCAATTGTCTGGATGTTGTTGTAAGTCGCGGAAAAATTTTCGAAATCCGGGAAGGTTTTCGGAGTAAACTCAAAATAGTTGGGTTAGCATAATCTATTTCTTTAATTATCGAAATTGTTAAATTTTGTTGGAGTCCATTTACGTAAATATCACTACAGTGTTTGCTGTTTTTTATAAACTAGCAAACATTCAGAAAAAATTTAATGAAAATCCTCTTGGGAGTTATAGCTTATTCTGTGAATATCGCAGTTAAAAAAATTGTCACTTTTATACTCTTGAATAATACGCTATCTCAAATCTGTTAAGACAAATAAAACATTCTTGGATTTTTTTCAAAAAATTGAATTTTTGGCAAAACAGATAAATGTTTTGAATTATATTTATAGATTTTATTTGCCTGCATATTGTGGTAAGAATTTGTTCAATCTTCGACATTTCGATGGGTTTTTGGAGTTAGCTTGAAAATAGTCTGAAGAGAATATCCGATCCTTTAAAATTACATTAGTTCTTATTGTTCTAGGGCGTCTTTGGATAAATTTTGCTACTAATTTAACTAACTATTTGAAGACATGTAGAAAAATAAAAGCAAAGTATTTTAATATTTACCTTTCCTATTCTGAAGATTGCATTAAAAGCAAATATCGCTTTTACATTCTATAACGAAGCGAACCTAAAATCAACTATGACAAACATAACAGCCTAGAACCTAACTCGTATTTCTCGAAGAGTTTCATTCAGGGTCGCTGTCAATAAGAATTCTCACTGTAGAAAACGTTAAACTTGATAATATATATGTGGATTCTAATTGTCTGGATGTTGTTGTAAGTCGCGGAAAAATTTTCGAAATCCGGGAAGGTTTACGGAGTAAAATCAAAATAGTTGGGTTAGCATAATCTATTTCTTTAATTATCGAAATTGTTAAATTTTGTTGGAGTCCATTTACGTAAATATCACTACAGTGTTTGCTGTTTTTTATAAACTAGCGGACATTCAGAAAAATTTAATGAAAATCCTCTTGGAAGTTATAGCTTATTCTGTGAATATTGCAGTTAAAAAAATTGTCATTCGCTATCTCGAATCTGTTAAGACAAATAAAGCATTCTTGGATATTTTTTTCAAAAAATTGAATTTTTGGCAAAACAGATAAATGTTTTGAATTATATTTATAGATTTTATTTGCCTGCATATTGTGGTAAGAATTTGTACAATCTTCGACATTTCGGTGGGTTTTCGGAGTTAGGTTGAAAATAGTCTGAAGAGAATATCCGATCCTTTAAAATTACAATAGTTCTTATTGTTCTAGGGCGTCTTTGCATAAATTTTGATACCAATTTAACTAACTATTTGAAGACATGTAGCAAAAATAAAAGCAAAGTATTTTAATATTTACCTTTCCTATTCTGAAGATTGCATCAAAAGCAAAGATCGCTTTTACATTCTATAACGAAGCGTATCTAAAATCAACTATGACAAACATAACAGCCTAGAATCTAACTCGTATTTCTCGAAGATTTTCATTCAGAGTCGCTGTCAATAAGAATACTCACTGTAGAAAACGTTAAACTTGATAATATATATGTGGATTCTAATTGTCTGGATGTTGTTGTAAGTCGCGGAAAAATTTTCGAAATCCGGGAAGGTTTTCGGAGTAAACTCAAAAATAGTTGGGTTAGCATAATCTATTTCTATAATTATCAAAATTGTTAAATTTTGTTGGAGTCCCTTTACGTAAATATCACTACAGTGTTTGCTGTTTTTATAAACTAGCGAACATTCAGAAAAATTTAATGAAAATCCGGTTGGGAGTTATAGCCTATTCTGTGAATATTGCAGTTAAAAAAATTGTCACATCTCAAATCTGTTAAGACAAATAAAACATTCTTGGATTTTTTTCAAAAAATTGAATTTTTGGCAAAACAGATAAATGTTTTGAATTATATTTATAGATTTTATTTGCCTGCATATTGTGGTAAGAATTTGTTCAATCTTCGACATTTCGATGGGTTTTTGGAGTTAGCTTGAAAATAGTCTGAAGAGAATATCCGATCCTTTAAAATTACATTAGTTCTTATTGTTCTAGGGCGTCTTTGCATAAATTTTGCTACTAATTTAACTAACTATTTGAAGACATGTAGAAAAATAAAAGCAAAGTATTTTAATATTTACCTTTCCTATTCTGAAGATTGCATCAAAGGCAAAGATCGCTTTTACATTCTATAACGAAGCGTATCTAAAATCAACTATGACAAACATAACAGCCTAGAATCTAACTCGTATTTCTCGAAGAGTTTCATTCAGAGTCGCTGTCAAAAAGAATACTCACTGTAGAAAACGTTAAACTTGATAATATATATGTGGATTCTAATTGTCTGGATGTTGTTGTAAGTCGCGGAAAAATTTTCGAAATCCGGGAAGGTTTACGGAGTAAAATCAAAATAGTTGGGTTAGCATAATCTATTTCTTTAATTATCGAAATTGTTAAATTTTGTTGGAGTCCATTTACGTAAATATCACTACAGTGTTTGCTGTTTTTTATAAACTAGCAAACATTCAGCAAAATTTAATGAAAATCCTCTAGAGAGTTATAGCTTATTCTGTGAATATCGCAGTTAAAAAAATTGTCACTTTTATACTCTTGAATAATACGCTATCTCAAATCTGTTAAGACAAATAAAACATTCTTGGATTTTTTTCAAAAAAAAAATTGAATTTTTGGCAAAACAGATAAATGTTTTGAATTATATTTATAGATTTTATTTGCCTGCATATTGTGGTAAGAATTTGTTCAATCTTCGACATTTCGATGGGTTTTTGGAGTTAGCTTGAAAATAGTCTGAAGAGAATATCCGATCCTTTAAAATTACATTAGTTCTTATTGTTCTAGGGCGTCTTTGGATAAATTTTGCTACTAATTTAACTAACTATTTGAAGACATGTAGAAAAATAAAAGCAAAGTATTTTAATATTTACCTTTCCTATTCTGAAGATTGCATTAAAAGCAAATATCGCTTTTACATTCTATAACGAAGCGAACCTAAAATCAACTATGACAAACATAACAGCCTAGAACCTAACTCGTATTTCTCGAAGAGTTTCATTCAGGGTCGCTGTCAATAAGAATTCTCACTGTAGAAAACGTTAAACTTGATAATATATATGTGGATTCTAATTGTCTGGATGTTGTTGTAAGTCGCGGAAAAATTTTCGAAATCCGGGAAGGTTTACGGAGTAAAATCAAAATAGTTGGGTTAGCATAATCTATTTCTTTAATTATCGAAATTGTTAAATTTTGTTGGAGTCCATTTACGTAAATATCACTACAGTGTTTGCTGTTTTTTTATAAACTAGCGGACATTCAGAAAAATTTAATGAAAATCCTCTTGGAAGTTATAGCTTATTCTGTGAATATTGCAGTTAAAAAAATTGTCATTCGCTATCTCGAATCTGTTAAGACAAATAAAGCATTCTTGGATATTTTTTTCAAAAAATTGAATTTTTGGCAAAACAGATAAATGTTTTTGAATTATATTTATAGATTTTATTTGCCTGCATATTTGTGGTAAGAATTTGTACAATCTTCGACATTTCGGTGGGTTTTCGGAGTTAGGTTGAAAATAGTCTGAAGAGAATATCCGATCCTTTAAAATTACAATAGTTCTTATTGTTCTAGGTCGCCTTTGCATAAATTTTGCTACTAATTTAACTAACTATTTGAAGACATGTAGAAAAATAAAAGCAAAGTATTTTAATATTTACCTTTCCTATTCTGAAGATTGCATTAAAAGCAAAGATCGCTTTTACATTCTATAACGAAGCGATCCTAAAATCAACTATGACAAACATAACAGCCTAGAATCTAACTCGTATTTCTCGAAGAGTTTCATTCAGAGTCGCTGTCAAAAAGAATACTCACTGTAGAAAACGTTAAACTTGATAATATATATGTGGATTCTAATTGTCTGGATGTTGTTGTAAGTCGCGGAAAAATTTTCGAAATCCGGGAAGGTTTTCGGAGTAAAATCAAAATAGTTGGGTCAGCATAATCTATTTCTTTAATTATCGTAATTGTTAAATTTTGTTGGAGTCCATTTACGTAAATATCACTACAGTGTTTGCTGTTTTTTTATAAACTAGCGGACATTCAGAAAAATTTAATGAAAATCCTCTTGGAAGTTATAGCTTATTCTGTGAATATTGCAGTTAAAAAAATTGTCATACGCTATCTCGAATCTGTTAAGACAAATAAAGCATTCTTGGATATTTTTTTCAAAAAATAGAATTTTTGGCAAAACAGATAAATGTTTTGAATTATATTTATAGATTTTATTTGCCTGCATATTTTGGTAAGAATTTGTACAATCTTCGACATTTCGGTGGGTTTTCGGAGTTAGGTTGAAAATAGTCTGAAGAGAATATCCGATCCTTTAAAATTACAATAGTTCTTATTGTTCTAGGTCGCCTTTGCATAAATTTTGCTACTAATTTAACTAACTATTTGAAGACATGTAGAAAAATAAAAGCAAAGTATTTTAATATTTACCTTTCCTATTCTGAAGATTGCATTAAAAGCAAAGATCGCTTTTACATTCTATAACGAAGCGAACCTAAAATCAACTATGACAAACATAACAGCCTAGAATCTAACTCGTATTTCTCGAAGAGTTTCATTCAGAGTCGCTGTCAATAAGAATACTCACTGTAGAAAACGTTAAACTTGATAATATATATGTGGATTCTAATTGTCTGGATGTTGTTGTAAGTCGCGGAAAAATTTTCGAAATCCGGGAAGGTTTACGGAGTAAAATCAAAATTGTTGGGTTAGCATAATCTATTTCTTTAATTATCGAAATTGTTAAATTTTGTTGGAGTCCATTTACGTAAATATCACTACAGTGTTTGCTGTTTTTTTATAAACTAGCGGACATTCAGAAAAATTTAATGAAAATCCTCTTGGGAGTTATAGCTTATTCTGTGAATATTGCAGTTAAAAAAATTGTCATACGCTATCTCGAATCTGTTAAGACAAATAAAGCATTCTTGGATATTTTTTTCAAAAAATTGAATTTTTGGCAAAACAGATAAATGTTTTGAATTATATTTATAGATTTTATTTGCCTGCATATTTTGGTAAGAATTTGTACAATCTTCGACATTTCGGTGGGTTTTCGGAGTTAGGTTGAAAATAGTCTGAAGAGAATATCCGATCCTTTAAAATTACAATAGTTCTTATTGTTCTAGGTCGCCTTTGCATAAATTTTGCTACTAATTTAACTAACTATTTGAAGACATGTAGAAAAATAAAAGCAAAGTATTTTAATATTTACCTTTCCTATTCTGAAGATTGCATTAAAAGCAAAGATCGCTTTTACATTCTATAACGAAGCGATCCTAAAATCAACTATGACAAACATAACAGCCTAGAATCTAACTCGTATTTCTCGAAGAGTTTCATTCAGAGTCGCTGTCAATAAGAATACTCACTGTAGAAAACGTTAAACTTGATAATATATATGTGGATTCTAATTGTCTGGATGTTGTTGTAAGTCGCGGAAAAATTTTCGAAATCCGGGAAGGTTTTCGGAGTAAAATCAAAATAGTTGGGTCAGCATAATCTATTTCTTTAATTATCGAAATTGTTAAATTTTGTTGGAGTCCATTTACGTAAATATCACTACAGTGTTTGCTGTTTTTTATAAACTAGCGAACATTCAGAAAAATTTAATGAAAATCCTCTTGGGAGTTATAGCCTATTCTGTGAATATTGCAGTTAAAAAAATTGTCACTTTTATACTCTTGAATAATACGCTATCTCAAATCTGTTCAGACAAATAAAACATTCTTGGATTTTTTTCAAAAAATTGAATTTTTGGCAAAACAGATAAATGTTTTGAATTATATTTATAGATTTTATTTGCCTGCATATTGTGGTAAGAATATGTTCAATCTTCGACATTTCGGTGGGTTTTCGGAGTTAGCTTGAAAATAGTCTGAAGAGAATATCCGATCCTTTAAAATTACATTAGTTCTTATTGTTCTAGGGCGTCTTTGCATAAATTTTGCTACTAATTTAACTAACTATTTGAAGACATGTAGAAAAATAAAAGCAAAGTATTTTAATATTTACCTTTCCTATTCTGAAGATTGCATTAAAAGCAAAGATCGCTTTTACATTCTATAACGAAGCGATCCTAAAATCAACTATGACAAACATAACAGCCTAGAATCTAACTCGTATTTCTCGAAGAGTTTCATTCAGAGTCGCTGTCAATAAGAATACTCACTGTAGAAAACGTTAAACTTGATAATATATATGTGGATTCTAATTGTCTGGATGTTGTTGTAAGTCGCGGAAAAATTTTCGAAATCCGGGAAGGTTTTCGGAGTAAACTCAAAAATAGTTGGGTTAGCATAATCAATTTCTATAATATTAAAAATTGTTAAATTTTGTTGCAGTTCCTTTACGTAAATATCACTACAGTGTTTGCTGTTTTTATAAACTAGCGAACATTCAGAAAAATTTAATGAAAAATCCGGTTGGGAGTTATAGCCTATTCTGTGAATATTGCAGTTAAAAAACTTTTGTACTCACATCTCAAATCTGTTAAGACAAATAAAACATTCTTGGATTTTTTTTCAAAAAATTGAATTTTTGGCAAAACAGATAAATGTTTTTGAATTATATTTATAGATTTTATTTGCCTGCATATTGTGGTAAGAATTTGTTCAATCTTCGACATTTCGGTGGGTTTTCGGAGTTAGCTTGAAAATAGTCTGAAGAGAATATCCGATCCTTTAAAATTACATTAGTTCTTATTGTTCTAGGGCGTCTCTTGCATAAATTTTGCTACTAATTTAACTAACTATTTGAAAACATGTAGAAAAATAAAAGCAAAGTATTTTAATATTTACCTTTCCTATTCTGAAGATTGCATTAAAAGCAAAGATCGCTTTTACATTCTATAACGAAGCGAACCTAAAATCAACTATGACAAACATAACAGCCTAGAATCTAACTCGTATTTCTCGAAGAGTTTCATTCAGAGTCGCTGTCAATAAGAATACTCACTGTAGAAAACGTTAAACTTGATAATATATATGTGGATTCTAATTGTCTGGATGTTGTTGTAAGTCGCGGAAAAATTTTCGAAATCCGGGAAGGTTTTCGGAGTAAACTCAAAATAGTTGGGTTAGCATAATCTATTTCTTTAATTATCGAAATTGTTAAATTTTGTTGGAGTCCATTTACGTAAATATCACTACAGTGTTTGCTGTTTTTTTATAAACTAGCAAACATTCAGCAAAATTTAATGAAAATCCTCTTGGGAGTTATAGCCTATTCTGTGAATATTGCAGTAAAAAAAAATTGTCACTTTTATACTCTTGAATAATACGCTATCTTAAATCTGTTAAGACAAATAAAACATTCTTGGATTTTTTTCAAAAAATTGAATTTTTGGCAAAAACAGATAAATGTTTTGAATTATATTTATAGATTTTATTTGCCTGCATATTGTGGTAAGAATTTGTTCAATCTTCGACATTTCGATGGGTTTTCGGAGTTAGCTTGAAAATAGTCTGAAGAGAGAATATCCGATCCTTTTAAAATTACATTAGTTCTTATTGTTCTAGGGCGTCTTTGCATAAATTTTGCTACTAATTTAACTAACTATTTGAAGACATGTAGAAAAATAAAAGCAAAGTATTTTAATATTTACCTTTCCTATTCTGAAGATTGCATTAAAAGCAAAGATCGCTTTTACATTCTATAACGAAGCCAATCTAAAATCAACAATGACAAACATAACAGCCTAGAATCTAACTCGTATTTCTCGAAGAGTTTCATTCAGAGTCGCTGTCAATAAGAATACTCACTGTAGAAAACGTTAAACTTGATAATATATATGTGTATTCTAATTGTCTGGATGTTGTTGTAGGTCGCGGAAAAATTTTCGAAATCCGGGAAGGTTTTCGGCGTAAACTCAAAATAGTTGGGTTAGCTTAATCTATTTCTTTAATTATCGAAATTGTTAAATTTTGTTGGAGTCCATTTACGTAAATATCACTACAGTGTTTGCTGTTTTTTAAAAACTAGCGGACATTCAGAAAAATTTAATGAAAATCCTCTGGGGAGTTATAGCCTATTCTGCGAATATTGCAGTTAAAAAAATTGTCACTTTTATACTCTTGAAAAATACGCTATCTCAAATCTGTTAAGACAAATAAAGCATTCTTGGATTTTTTTTTCAAAAAATTGAATTTTTGGCAAAACAGATAAATGTTTTGAATTATATTTATAGATTTTATTTGCCTGCATATTGTGGTAAGAATATGTTCAATCTTCGACATTTCGGTGGGTTTTCGGAGTTAGCTTGAAAATAGTCTGAAGAGAATATCCGATCCTTTAAAATTACATTAGTTCTTATTGTTCTAGGGCGTCTTTGCATAAATTTTGCTACCAATTTAACTAACTATTTGAAGACATGTAGAAAAATAAAAGCAAAGTATTTTAATATTTACCTTTCCTATTCTGAAGATTGCATTAAAAGCAAAGATCGCTTTTACATTCTATAACGAAGCCAATCTAAAATCAACAATGACAAACATAACAGCCTAGAATCTAACTCGTATTTCTCGAAGAGTTTCATTCAGAGTCGCTGTCAATAAGAATACTCACTGTAGAAAACGTTAAACTTGATAATATATATGTGGATTCTAATTGTCTGGATGTTGTTGTAAGTCGCGGAAAAATTTTCGAAATCCGGGAAGGTTTTCGGAGTAAACTCAAAATAGTTGGGTTAGCATAATCTATTTCTTTAATTATCAAAATTGTTAAATTTTGTTGGAGTCCATTTACGTAAATATCACTACAGTGTTTGCTGTTTTTTAAAAACTAGCGGACATTCAGAAAAATTTAATGAAAATCCTCTGGGGAGTTATAGCCTATTCTGCGAATATTGCAGTTAAAAAAATTGTCACTTTTATACTCTTGAAAAATACGCTATCTCAAATCTGTTAAGACAAATAAAGCATTCTTGGATTTTTTTTTCAAAAAATTGAATTTTTGGCAAAACAGATAAATGTTTTGAATTATATTTATAGATTTTATTTGCCTGCATATTTTGGTAAGATTTGTACAATCTTCGACATTTCGGTGGGATTTCGGAGTTAGGTTGAAAATAGTCTGAAGAGAATATCCGATCCTTTAAAATTACAATAGTTCTTATTGTTCTATGGCGTCTTTGCATAAATTTTGCTACTAATTTAACTAACTATTTGAAGACATGTAGAAAAATAAAAGCAAAGTATTTTAATATTTACCTTTCCTATTCTGAAGATTGCATTAAAAGCAAAGATCGCTTTTACATTCTATAACGAAGCCAACCTAAAATCAACTATGACAAAAATAACAGCCTAGAATCTAACTCGTATTTCTCGAAGAGTTTCATTCAGAGTCGCTGTCAATAAGAATACTCACTGTAGAAAACGTTAAACTTGATAATATATATGTGGATTCTAATTGTCTGGATGTTGTTGTAAGTCGCGGAAAAATTTTCGAAATCCGGGAAGGTTTTCGGAGTAAACTCAAAATAGTTAAGTTAGCATAATCTATTTCTTTAATTATCAAAATTGTTAAATTTTGTTGGAGTCCATTTACGTAAATATCACTACAGTGTTTGCTGTTTTTTATAAACTAGCGGACATTCAGAAAAATTTAATGAAAATCCTTTTGGGAGTTATAGCCTATTCTGTGAATATTGCAGTTTAAAAAAATTGTCAATCTCAAATCTGTTAAGACAAATAAAGCATTCTTGGATTTTTTTTCAAAAAATTGAATTTTTGGCAAAACAGATAAATGTTTTGAATTATATTTATAGATTTTATTTGCCTGCATATTGTGGTAAGAATTTGTACAATCATCGACATTTTGGTGGGTTTTCGGAGTAAGGTTGAAAATAGTCTGGAGAGAATATCCGATCCTTCAAAATTCCAATAGTTCTTATTGTTCTAGGGCGTCATTGCATAAATTTTGCTACCAATTAAACTAACTATTTGAAGACATGTAGAAAAATAAAAGCAATAATAATAAAAGAATAAAATAAAATTACATTAGTTCTTATTGTTCTAGGGCGTCTTTGCATAAATTTTGCTACTATTTTAACTAACTATTTAAAGACATGTAGAAAAATAAAAGCAAAGTATTTTAATATTTACCTTTCCTATTCTGAAGATTGCATTAAAAGCAAAGATCGCTTTTACATTCTATAACGAAGCCAACCTAAAATCAACTATGACAAACATAACAGCCTAGAATCTAACTCGTATTTCTCGAAGAGTTTCATTCAGAGTCGCTGCCAATAAGAATACTCACTGTAGAAAACGTTAAACTTGATAATATATATGTGTATTCTAATTGTCTGGATGTTGTTGTAGGTCGCGGAAAAATTTTCGAAATCCGGGAAGGTTTTCGGAGTAAACTCAAAATAGTTAAGTTAGCATAATCTATTTCTTTAATTATCAAAATTGTTAAATTTTGTTGGAGTCCATTTACGTAAATATCACTACATTGTTTGCTGTTTTTTATAAAATAGCGGACATTCAGAAAAATTTAATGAAAATTCTTTTGGGAGTTATAGCCTATTCTGTGAATATTGCAGTTAAAAAAATTGTTAATTTTATACTCTTGAATAATATGCTATCTCACATCTGTTAAGATAAATAGAACATTCTTGGATTTTTTTCAAAAAATTGAATTTTTGGCAAAACAGATAAATGTTTTGAATTATATTTATAGATTTTATTTGCCTGCATATTGTGGTAAGAATTTGTTCAATCTTCGACATTTCGGTGGGTTTTCGGAGTTAGCTTGAAAATAGTCTGAAGAGAATATCCGATCCTTTAAAATTACATTAGTTTTTATTGTTCTAGGGCGTCTTTGCATAAATTTTGCTACTAATTTAACTAACTATTTGAAGACATGTAGAAAAATAAAAGCAAAGTATTTTAATATTTACCTTTCCTATTCTGAAGATTACATTAAAAGCAAAGATCGCTTTTACATTCTATAACGAAGCGAACCGAAAATCAACTATGACAAACATATCAGCTAAGAATCTAACTCGTATTTCTCGAAGAGTTTTATTCAGAGTCGCTGTCAATAAGAATACTCACTGTAGAAAACGTATAACTTGATAATATATATGTGGATTCTAATTGTCTGGATGTTGTTGTAAGTCGCGGAAAAATTTTCGAAATCCGGGAAGGTTTTCGGAGTAAACTCAAAATAGTTGGGTTAGCATAATCTATTTCTTTAATTATCGAAATTGTTAAATTTTGTTGGAGTCCATTTACGTAAATATCACTACAGTGTTTGCTGTTTTTTATAAACTAGCTGACATTCAGAAAAATATAATGAAAAAATATAGCCTATTCTATTGGAGTTGTAGCCTGTTAAGATTCTGCATTCTTGGAATATTGCAGAATTTTTGGCAAAAAAAAATTGTATACTTTTTTTATACTTGTGGTAAAATTCAAACATTAGTTTTCTTATTGTTCTAGGGCGTCTTTACATTATAATTGTTTGCTTTGCATAAATTTTAACTAACTAACTATTTGAAGACATGTAAAAAAATAAAAGCAAAGTATTTTAATATTTACCTTTCCTATTCTGAAGATTGCATTAAAAGCAAAGATCGCTTTTACATTCTATAACGAAGCCAACCTAAAATCAACTATGACAAACATAACAGCCTAGAATCTAACTCGTATTTCTCGAAGAGTTTCATTCAGAGTCGCTGTCAATAAGAATACTCACTGTAGAAAACGTTAAACTTGATAATATATATGTGGATTCTAATTGTCTGGATGTTGTTGTAAGTCGCGGAAAAATTTTCGAAATCCGGGAAGGTTTTCGGAGTAAAATCAAAATAGTAGTGTTAGCATCATCTATTTCTTTAATTATCGAAATTGTTAAATTTTGTCGGAGTCCATTTACGTAAATATCACTACAGTGTTTGCTGTTTTTTATAAACTAGCGGACATTCAGATAAATTTAATGAAAAGCCTCTGGGGAGTTATAGCCTATTCTGCGAATATTGCAGTTAAAAAAATTGTCACTTTTATACTCTTGAAAAATTCGCTATCTCAAATCTGTTAAGACAAATAAAGCATTCTTGGATTTTTTTTCAAAAAATTGAATTTTTGGCAAAACAGATAAATGTTTTGAATTATATTTATAGATTTTATTTGCCTGCATATTTTGGTAAGAATTTGTACAATCTTCGACATCCGATTCTTTAAAATTACAATAGTTCTTATTGTTCTAGGGCGTCTTTGCATAAATTTTGCTACTAATTTAACTAACTATTTGAAGACATGTAGAAAAAAAAAATCAAAGTATTTTAATATTTACCTTTCTATTCTGAAGATTGCATCAAAAGCAAAGATCGCTTTTACATTCTAAAACGAAGCCTGCCTAAAATCAACTAAGACAAACATAACAGCCTAAAATCTAACTCGTATTTCTCGAAGAGTTTCATTCAGAGTCGCTGCGAATAAGAATACTCACTGTAGAAAACGTTAAACTTGATAATATATATGTGGATTCTAATTGTCTGGATGTTGTTGTAGGTCGCGGAAAAATTTTCAAAATCCGGGAAGGTTTTCGGAGTAAACTCAAAAATAGTTGGGTTAGCATAATTTATTTCTTTATTTATCGAAATTGTTAAATTTTGTTGGAGTCCATTTACGTAAATATCACTACAGGGTTTGCTGTTTTTTATAAACTAGCGGACATTCAGAAAAATTTAATGAAAATCCTTTTGGGAGTTATAGCCTATTCTGTGAATATTGCAGTTAAAAAAATTGTCAATCTCAAATCTGTTAAGACAAATAAAGCATTCTTGGATTTTTTTTCAAAAAATTGAATTTTTGGCAAAACAGATAAATGTTTTGAATTATATTTATAGATTTTATTTGCCTGCATATTGTGGTTAGAATTTGTACAATCATCGACATTTCGGTGGGTTTTCGGAGTAAGGTTGAAAATAGTCTGGAGAGAATATCCGATCCTTTAAAATTACAATAGTTCTTATTGTTCTAGGGCGTCATTGCATAAATTTTGCTACCAATTTAACTAACTATTTGAAGACATGTAGAAAAATAAAAGCAATAATAATAAAAAAATAAAATAAAATTACATTAGTTCTTATTGTTCTAGGGCGTCTTTGCATAAATTTTGCTACTATTTTAACTAACTATTTGAAGACATGTAGAAAAATAAAAGCAAAGTATTTTAATATTTACCTTTCCTATTCTGAAGATTGCATTAAAAGCAAAGATCGCTTTTGCATTCTATAACGAAGCCAACCTAAAATCAACTATGACAAACATAACAGCCTAGAATCTAACTCGTATTTCTCGAAGAGTTTCATTCAGAGTCGCTGTCAATAAGAATACTCACTGTAGAAAACGTTAAACTTGATAATATATATGTGGATTCTAATTGTCTGGATGTTGTTGTAGGTCGCGGAAAAATTTTCGAATTCCGGGAAGGTTTTCGGAGTAAACTCAAAAATAGTTGGGTTAGCATAATCTATTTCTTTAATTATCGAAATTGTTAAATTTTGTTGGAGTCCATTTACGTAAATATCACTACAGTGTTTGCTGTTTTTTATAAAAACTAGCGGACATTCAGAAAAATTTAATGAAAAATCCTTTTGGGAGTTATAGCCTATCTGTGAATATTGCAGTTAAAAAAATTGCACTTTTTAAAAAAATTGTCAATCTCAAATCTGTTAAGACAAATAAAAGCATTCTTGGATTTTTTTTTAAAAAAATTGAATTTTTGGCAAAACAGATAAATGTTTTGTTTTATATTTATAGATTTTATTTATAGCATATTGTGGTAAGAATTTGTACAATCTTCGACATTTCGGTGGGTTTTCGGAGTAAGGTTGAAAATAGTCTGGAGAGAATATCCGATCTTCGAAATTTACAATAGTTCTTATTGTTCTAGGGCGTCATTGCATAAATTTTGCTACCAATTTAAGTAACTATTTGAAGACATGAGAAAAATAAAAGCGATAATAATTAAAATAAAATTACATTAGTTCTTATTGTTCTAGGGCGTCTTTGCATAAATTTTGCTACTAATTTAACTAACTATTTGAAGACATGTAGAAAAATAAAAGCAAAGTATTTTAATATTTACCTTTCCTATTCTGAAGATTGCATTAAAAGCAAAGATCGCTTTTACATTCTATAACGAAGCCAACCTAAAATAAACTATGACAAACATAACAGCCTAGAATCTAACTCGTATTTCTCGAAGAGTTTCATTCAGAGTCGCTGTCAATAAGAATACTCACTGTAGAAAACGTTAAGCTTGATAATATATATGTGGATTCTAATTGCCTGGATGTTGTTGTAAATCGCGGAAAAATTTTCGAAATCCGGGAAGGTTTTCGGAGTAAAATCAAAATAGTTGTGTTAGCATAATCTATTTCTTTAATTATCGAAATTGTTAAATTTTGTCGGAGTCCATTAACGTAAATATCACTACAGTGTTTGCTGTTTTTTATAAACTAGCGAACATTCAGAAAAATTTAATGAAAAGCCTCTAGGGAGTTATAGCCTATTCTGCGAATATTGCAGTTAAAAAAATTGTCACTTTTATACTCTTGAAAAATACGCTATCTCAAATCTGTTAAGACAAATAAAGCATTCTTGGATTTTTTTTCAAAAAATTGAATTTTTGGCAAAACAGATAAATGTTTTGAATTATATTTATAGATTTTATTTGCCTGCATATTTTGGTAAGAATTTGTATAATCTTCGACATTTCGGTGGGTTTTCGGAGTTAGGTTGAAAATAGTCTGAAGAGAAAATCCGATCTTTTAAAAGTACAATAGTTCTTATTGTTCTAGGGCGTCTTTGCATAAATTTTGCTACTAATTTAACTAACTATTTGAAGACATGTAGAAAAATAAAATCAAAGTATTTTAATATTTACCTTTCCTATTCTGAAGATTACATTAAAAGCAAAGATCGCTTTTACATTCTATAACGAAGCGAACCTAAAATCAACTATGACAAACATATCAGCTTAGAATCTAACTCGTATTTCTCGAAGAGTTTCATTCAGAGTCGCTGTCAATAAGAATACTCACTGTAGAAAACGTTTAACTTGATAATATATATGTGGATTCTAATTGTCTGGATGTTGTTGTAAGTCGCGGAAAAATTTTCGAAATCCGGGAAGGTTTTCGGAGTAAACTCAAAATAGTTGGGTTAGCATAATCTATTTCTTTAATTATCGAAATTGTTAAATTTTGTTGGAGTCCATTTACGTAAATATCACTACAGTGTTTGCTGTTTTTTATAAACTAGCGGACATTCAGAAAAATTTAATGAAAATCCTCTTGGGAGTTATAGCCTATTCTGTGAATATTGCAGTTAAAAAAATTGTCACTTTTATACTCGTGAATAATACGCAATCTCGAATCTGTCAAGACAAATAAAACATTCTTGGATTTTTTTCAAGAAATTGAATTTCTGGCAAAAACAGATAAATGTTTTGAAATATATTTATAGATTTTATTTGCCTGCATATTGTGGTAAGAATTTGTTCAATCTTCGACATTTCGGTGGGTTTTCGGAGTTAGCTTGAAAATAGTCTGAAGAGAATATCCGATCCTTTAAAATAACATTAGTTCTTATTGTTCTAGGGCGTCTTTGCATAAATTTTGCTACTAATTTAACTAACTATTTGAAGACATGTAAAAAAATAAAAGCAAAGTATTTTAATATTTACCTTTCCTATTCTGAAGATCGCTTTTACATTCTATAACGAAGCGAACCTAAAATCAACTAAGACAAACATAACAGCCTAGAATCTAACTCGTATTTCTCGAAGAGTTTCATTCAGAGTCGCTGTCAATAAGAATACTCACTGTAGAAAACGTTAAACTTGATAATATATATGTGGATTCTAATTGTCTGGATGTTGTTGTAAGTCGCGGAAAAATTTTCGAAATCCGGGAAGGTTTTCGGAGTAAAATCAAAATAGTAGTGTTAGCATCATCTATTTCTTTAATTATCGAAATTGTTAAATTTTGTCGGAGTCCATTTACGTAAATATCACTACAGTGTTTGCTGTTTTTTATAAACTTGCGGACATTCAGAAAAATTTAATGAAAAGCCTCTGGGGAGTTATAGCCTATTCTGCGAATATTGCAGTTAAAAAAATTATCTCAAATCTGTTAAGACAAATAAAGCATTCTTGGATTTTTTTTCAAAAAATTGAATTTTTGGCAAAACAGATAAATGTTTTGAATTATATTTATAGATTTTATTTGCCTGCATATTTTGGTAAGAATTTGTACAATCTTCGATATCCGATCCTTTAAAATTACAATAGTTCTTATTGTTCTAGGGCGTCTTTGCATAAATTTTGCTACTAATTTAACTAACTAACTATTTGAAGACATGTAGAAAAATAAAATAAAGTATTTTAATATTTACTTTTCTATTCTGAAGATTGCATCAAAAGCAAAGATCGCTTTTACATTCTAAAACGAAGCCTGCCTAAAATCAACTAAGACAAACATAACAGCCTAAAATCTAACTCGTATTTCTCGAAGAGTTTCATTCAGAGTCGCTGCAAATAAGAATACTCACTGTAGAGAACGTTAAACTTGATGATATATATGTGGATTCTAATTGTCTGGATGTTGTTGTAGGTTGCGGAAAAATTTTCGAAATCCGGGAAGGTTTTCGGAGTAAACTCAAAAATAGTTGGGTTAGCATAACCTATTTCTTTAATTATCGAAATTGTTAAATTTTGTTGGAGTCCATTTACGTAAATATCACTACATTATTTGCTGTTTTTTATAAACTAGCGGACATTCAGAAAAATTTAATGAAAATCCTTTTGGGAGTTATAGCCTATTCTGTGAATATAGCAGTTAAAAAAATTGTTAATTTTATACTCTTGAATAATATGCTATCTCAAATCTGTTAAAATAAATAGAACATTCTTGGATTTTTTTTAAAAAAATGAATTTTTGGCAAAACAGATAAATGTTTTGAATTATATTTATAGATTTTATTTGCCTGCATATTGTGGTAAGAATTTGTTCAATCTTCGACATTTCGGTGGGTTTTCGGAGTTGCTTGAAAATAGTCTGAAGAGAATATCCGATCCTTTAAAATTACATTAGTTCTTATTGTTCTAGGGCGTCTTTGCATAAATTTTGCTACTAATTTAACTAACTATTTGAAGACATGTAGAAAAATAATAGCAAAGTATTTTAATATTTACCTTTCCTATTCTGAAGATTACATTAAAAGCAAAGATCGCTTTTACATTCTATAACGAAGCGAACCTAAAATCAACTATGACAAACATAACAGCCTAGAATCTAACTCGTATTTCTCGAAGAGTTTCATTCAGAGTCGCTGTCAATAAGAATACTCACTGTAGAAAACGTTAAACTTGATAATATATATGTGGATTCTAATTGTCTGGATGTTGTTGTAAGTCGCGGAAAAAATTTTCGAAATCCGGGAAGGTTTTCGGAGTAAACTCAAAAATAGTTGGGTTAGCATAATCTATTTCTTTAATTATCGAAATTGTTAAATTTTGTTGGAGTCCATTTACGTAAATATCACTACAGTGTTTGCTGTTTTTTTATAAACTAGCGGACATTCAGAAAAATTTAATGAAAATTCTCTTGGGAGTTATAGCCTATTCTGTGAATATTGCAGTTAAAAAAATTGTCACTTTTATACTCTTGAAAAATACGCTATCTCAAATCTGTTAAGACAAATAAAGCATTCATGGATTTTTTTTCAAAAAATTATATTTTTGGCAAAACAGACAAATGTTTTGAATTATATTTATAGATTTTATTTGCCTGCATATTTTGGTAAGAATTTGTACAATCTTCGACATTTCGGTGGGTTTTCGGAGTTAGGTTGAAAATAGTCTGAAGAGAATATCCGATCCTTTAAAATTACATTAGTTCTTATTGTTCTAGGGCGTCTTTGCATAAATTTTGCTACTAATTTAACTAACTATTTGAAGACATGTAGAAAAATAAAAGCAAAGTATTTTAATATTTACCTTTCCTATTCTGAAGATTGCATCAAAAGCAAAGATCGCTTTTACATTCTATAACGAAGCCGAACCTAAAATCAACTATGACAAACATAACAGCCTAAAATCTAACTCGTATTTCTCGAAAGAGTTTCATTCAGAGTCGCTGTCAATAAGAATACTCACTGTAGAAAACGTTAAACTTGATAATATATATGTGGATTCTAATTGTCTGGATGTTGTTGTAAGTCGCGGAAAAATTTTCGAAATCCGGGAAGGTTTTCGGAGTAAACTCAAAATAGTTGGGTTAGCATAATCTATTTCTTTAATTATCGAAATTGTTAAATTTTGTTGGAGTCCATTTACGTAAATATCACTACAGTGTTTGCTGTTTTTTTTATAAACTAGCGGACATTCAGAAAAATTTAATGAAAATCCTCTTGGGAGTTATAGCCTATTCTGTGAATATTGCAGTTAAAAAAATTGTCACTTTTATACTCTTGAAAAATACGCTATCTCAAATCTGTTAAGACAAATAAAGCATTCTTGGATTTTTTTTTCAAAAAATTGAATTTTTGGCAAAACAGATAAATGTTTTGAATTATATTTATAGATTTTATTTGCCTGCATATTGTGGTAAGAATTTGTACAATCTTCGACATTTCGGTGGGTTTTTCGGAGTTAGGTTTAAAATCTTCTGGAGAGAATATCCGATCCTTTAAAATTACAATAGTTCTTATTGTTCTAGGGCGTCATTGCATAAATTTTGCTACTAATTTAACTAACTATTTGAAGACATGTAAAAAATAAAAGCAAAGTATTTTAAATATTTACCTTTCTATTCTGAAGATTGCATCAAAAGCAAAGATCGCTTTTACATTCATAAACGAAGCCTACCTAAAATCAACTAAGACAAACATAACAGCCTAAAATCGTACTCGTATTTCTCGAAGAGTTTCATTCAGAGTCGCTGTCAATAAGAATACTCACTGTAGAAAACGTTAAACTTGATAATATATATGTGGATTCTAATTGTCTGGATGTTGTTGTAAGTCGCGGAAAAATTTTCGAAATCCGGGAAGGTTTTCGGAGTAAACTCAAAAATAGTTTGGGGTTAGCATAATCTATTTCTTTAATTATCGAAATTGTTAAATTTTGTTGGAGTCCATTTACGTAAATATCACTACAGTGTTTGCTGTTTTTTATAAACTAGCGGAACATTCAGAAAAATTTAAATGAAAATCCTTCTTGGGAGTTATAGCCTATTCTGTGAATATTGCAGTTAAAAAAAATTGTCACTTTTATACTCTGTTAAAAAAATAAAGCATCTCAAATCTTTAAGACAAAAAAATTGCATTCTTGGATAAATTTTTCAAATATTTATAGATTTTTTTTGCCTGCAAAACAGATAAATGTTTTGAATTATATTTATAGATTTAATTTGCCTGCATATTGTGGTAAGAATTCCAATAGTTCTTAATCTTCGACATTTTGCTACCAATTTTCGGAGTTTGAAGACATTAAAAAATAAAAGTCTGATAGAGAATATCCGATCCTTTAAAATTACATTAGTTCTTATTGTTCTAGGGCGTCTTTGCATAAAATTTTGCTACTAATTTTAACTAACTATTTGAAGACATGTAGAAAAAAATAAAAGCAAAGTATTTTAATATTTACCTTTCCTATTCTGAAGATTGCATTAAAAGCAAAGATCGCTTTTACATTCTATAACGAAGCCAACCTAAAATCAACTATGACAAACATAACAGCCTAGAATCTAACTCGTATTTCTCGAAGAGTTTCATTCAGAGTCGCTGTCAATAAGAATACTCACTGTAGAAAACGTTAAACTTGATAATATATATATGTGGATTCTAATTGTCTGGATGTTGTTGTAGGTCGCGGAAAAATTTTCGAAATCCGGGAAGGTTTTCGGAGTAAACTCAAAAATAGTTGGGTTAGCATAATCTATTTCTTTAATTATCGAAATTGTTAAATTTTTGTTGGAGTCCATTTACGTAAATATCACTACAGTGTTTGCTGTTTTTTATAAACTAGCGGACATTCAGAAAAATTTAATGAAAATCCCTCTTGGGAGTTATAGCCTATTCTGTGAATATTGCAGTTAAAAAAATTGTCACTTTTATACTGTTGAAAAATACGCTATCTCAAATCTGTTAAGACAAATAAAACATTCTTGGATTTTTTTTCAAAAAATTGAATTTTTTGGCAAAACAGATAAATGTTTTGAATTATATTTATAGAGATTTTATTTGCCTGCATAATGTGGTGGTAAGAATTTTTGTTCAATCTTCGACATTTCGGTGGGTTTTTTCGGAGTTAGGTTGAAAATAGTCTGGAGAGAATATCCGATCCTTTAAAATTACATTAGTTCTTATTGTTCTAGGGCGTCTTTGCATAAATTTTGCTACTAATTTAACTAACTATTTGAAGACATGTAGAAAAAAAAAAAGCAAAGTATTTTAATAACCTTTCCTATTCTGAAGATTGCATAAAAAGCAAAGATCGCTTTTACATTCTATAACGAAGCCTACCTAAAATCAACTATGACAAACATAACAGCCTAGAATCTAACTCGTATTTCTCGAAGAGTTTCATTCAGAGTCGCTGTCAATAAGAATACTCACTGTAGAAAACGTTAAACTTGATAATATATATGTGGATTCTAATTGTCTGGATGTTGTTGTAAGTCGCGGAAAAATTTTCGAAATCCGGGAAGGTTTTTCGGAGTAAACTCAAAAATAGTTGGGTTAGCATAATCTATTTCTTTAATTATCCAAATTGTTAAATTTTGTTGGAGTCCATTTACGTAAATATCACTACAGTGTTTGCTGTTTTTTTTATAAACTAGCGGACATTCAGAAAAATTTAATGAAAATTCTTTTGGGAGTTATAGCCTATTCTGTGAATATTGCAGTTAAAAAAATTGTCAATTTTATACTCTTGAATAATATGCTATCTCAAATCTGTTAAGACAAATAAAAACATTCTTGGATTTTTTTCAAAAAATTGAATTTTTGGCAAAACAGATAAATGTTTTGAATTATATTTATAGATTTTATTTGCCTGCATATTGTGGTAAGAATTTGTTCAATCTTCGACATTTCGGTGGGTTTTTCGGAGTTAGCTTGAAAATAGTCTGAAGAGAATATCCGATCCTTTAAAATTACATAGTTTTTATTGTTCTAGGGGCGTCTTTGCATAAATTTTGCTACTAATTTAACTAACTATTTGAAGACATGTAGAAAAAATAAAAGCAAAGTTGAAATATTTACCTTTCCTATTCTGAAGATTACATTAAAAGCAAAGATCGCTTTTACATTCTATAACGAAAGCGAACCTAAAATCAACTATGACAAACATAACAGCCTAGAATCTAACTCGTATTTCTCGAAGAGTTTTTCATTCAGAGTCGCTGTCAATAAGAATACTCACTGTAGAAAACGTATAAACTTGATAATATATATGTGGATTCTAATTGTCTGGATGTTGTTGTAAGTCGCGGAAAAATTTTCGAAATCCGGGAAGGTTTTCGGAGTAAACTCAAAATAGTTGGGTTAGCATAATCTATTTCTTTAATTATCGAAATTGTTAAATTTTTTGTTGGAGTCCATTTACGTAAATATCACTACAGTGTGTTTGCTGTTTTTTATAAACTAGCTGACATTCAGAAAAATATAATGAAAATCCTCTTGGGAGTTATAGCCTATTCTGCGAATATTGCAGTTAAAAAAATTGTCAAATTTTCAAATGTTAAGACAAATAAAAATTCTTGGATTTTTTTCAAAAAATTATTTTTGTTCTAGGGCGTCTTTGCATAAATTTTGCTACTAAATTTCGTAAAACTATTTGAAGGTTTTGTAGAAAAATAAAAAATAAAAGCAAAATTTTAATATTTACCTTTCGCATAAATTCTTAAGATTGCATTAAAAGCAAAGATCGTATTTTTTTAATTCTATAACGAAGCAAAACCTATAAAAACCTAAAATCTATGACAAACATAACAGCCTAGAATCTAACTCGTATTTCTCGAAGAGTTTCATTCAGAGTCGCTGTCAATAAGAATACTCACTGTAGAAAACGTTAAACTTGATAATATATATGTGGATTCTAATTGTCTGGATGTTGTTGTAAGTCGCGGAAAAATTTTCGAAATCCGGGAAGGTTTTCGGAGTAAAACTCAAAAATAGTTGGGTTAGCATAATCTATTTCTTTAATTATCGAAATTGTTAAATTTTGTTGGAGTCCATTTACGTAAATATCACTACAGTGTTTGCTGTTTTTTTATAAACTAGCGGACATTCAGAAAAATTTAATGAAAATCCCTCTTGGGAGTTATAGCCTATTCTGTGAATATTGCAGTTAAAAAAATTGTCACTTTTTATACTCTTGAAAAATACGCTATCTCAAATCTGTTAAGACAAAATAAAAAAAAAAAAAACATTCTTGGATTTTTTTCAAAAAAATTGAATTTTTGGCAAAACAGATAAATGTTTTGAATTATATTTATAGATTTTATTTGCCTGCATATTGTGGTAAGAATTTGTACAATCTTCGACATTTCGGTGGGTTTTCGGAGTTAGGTTGAAAATAGTCTGAAGAGAATATCCGATCCTTTAAAATTACAATAGTTCTTATTGTTCTAGGGCGTCTTTGCATAAATTTTGCTACTAATTTAACTAACTATTTGAAGACATGTAGAAAAAAAAAATCAAAGTATTTTTAATATTTACCTTTCTATTCTGAAGATTGCATCAAAAAGCAAAGATCGCTTTTACATCTCTAAAACGAAGCCTACCTAAAATCAACTAAGACAAACATAACAGCCTAAAATCTAACTCGTATTTCTCGAAGAGTTTCATTCAGAGTCGCTGTCAATAAGAAATACTCACTGTAGAAAACGTTAAACTTGATAATATATATGTGGATTCTAATTGTCTGGATGTTGTTGTAAGTCGCGGAAAAATTTTCGAAATCCGGGAAGGTTTTCGGAGTAAACTCAAAAATAGTTGGGTTAGCATAATCTATTTCTTTAATTATCGAAATTGTTAAATTTTGTTGGAGTCCTTTACGTAAATATCACTACAGTGTTTGCTGTTTTTTATAAACTAGCGGACATTCAGAAAAAATTTAATGAAAATCCTTTTGGGAGTTATAGCCTATTCTGTGAATATTGCAGTTAAAAAAAATTGTCACTTTTATACTCTTGAAAAATACGCTATCTCAAATCTGTTAAGACAAATAAAACATTCTTGGATTTTTTTTCAAAAAATTGAATTTTTGGCAAAACAGATAAATGTTTTGAATTATATTTTATAGATTTTATTTGCCTGCATATTGTGGTAAGAATTTGTACAATCTTCGACATTTCGGTGGGTTTTCGGAGTTTGGCTTGAAAATAGTCTGAAGAGAATATCCGATCCTTTAAAATTACAACTTATTGTTTAGTTGCTTATTGTTCTGAAGGGCGTCTTTAAAATAAAGTTCTTATTGTTTTCTTTGCTACTAATTTAACTAACTATTTGAAGACATGTAGAAAAATAAAAGCAAAGTATTTTAATATTTACCTTTCCTATTCTGAAGATTGCATTAAAAGCAAAGATCGCTTTTACATTCTATAACGAAGCGAACCTAAAATCAACTATGACAAACATAACAGCCTAGAATCTAACTCGCATTTCTCGAAGAGTTTCATTCAGAGTCGCTGTCAATAAGAATACTCACTGTAGAAAACGTTAAACTTGATAATATATATGTGGATTCCAAGTGTCTGGATGTTGTTGTAAGTCGCGGAAAAATTTTCGAAATCCGGGAAGGTTTTCGGAGTAAACTCAATATAGTTGGGTTAGCATAATCTATTTCTTTAATTATCGAAATTGTTAAATTTTGTTGGAGTCCATTTACGTAAATATCACTACAGTGTTTGCTGTTTTTTATAGCGGACATTCAGAAAAATTTAATGAAAATCCTCTTGGGAGTTATAGCCTATTCTGTGAATATTGCAGTTAAAAAAATTGTCACTTTTATACTCTTGAATAATACGCTATCTCAAATCTGTTAAGACAAATAAAACATTCTTGGATTTTTTTCGAAAAATTGAATTTTTGGCAAAACAGATAAATTTTTTGAATTATATTTATAGATTTTATTTGCCTGCATATTGTGGTAAGAATTTGTACAATCTTCGACATTTCGGTGGGTTTTCAGAGTTAGCTTGAAAATAGTCTGGAGAGAAAATCCGATCCTTTAAAATTACAATAGTTCTTATTGTTCTAGGGCGTCTTTGCATAAATTTTGCTACTAATTTAACTAACTATTTGAAGACATGTAGAAAAATAAAATCAAAGTATTTTAATATTTACCTTTCCTATTCTGAAGATTGCATCAAAAGCAAAGATCGCTTTTACATTCTAAAACGAAGCCTGCCTAAAATCAACCAAGACAAACATAACAGCCTAAAATCTAACTCGTATTTCTCGAAGAGTTTCATTCAGAGTCGCTGTCAATAAGAATACTCACTTTAGAAAACGTTAAACTTGATAATATATATGTGGATTCTAAGTGTCTGGATGTTGTTGTAAGTCGCGGAAAAATTTTCGAAATCCGGGAAGGTTTTCGGAGTAAAATCAAAATAGTTGGGTTAGCATAATCTATTTCTTTAATTATCGAAATTGTTAAATTTTGTTGGAGTCCATTTACGTAAATATCACTACAGTGTTTGCTGTTTTTTATAAACTAGCGGACATTCAGAAAAATTTAATGAAAATCCTTTTGGGAGTTGTAGCCTATTCTGTGAATATTGCAGTTAAAAAAATTGTCACTTTTATACTTTTGAAAAATACGCTATCTCAAATCTGTTAAGACAAATAAAACATTCTTGGATTTTTTTCAAAAAATTGAATTTTTGGCAAAACAGATAAATGTTTTGAATTATATTTATAGATTTTATTTGCCTGCATATTGTGGTAAGAATTTGTACAATCTTCGACATTTCGGTGGGTTTTCAGAGTTAGCTTGAAAATAGTCTGGAGAGAAAATCCGATCCTTTAAAATTACAATAGTTCTTATTGTTCTAGGGCGTCTTTGCATAAATTTTGCTACTAATTTAACTAACTATTTGAAGACATGTAGAAAAATAAAATCAAAGTATTTTAATATTTACCTTTCCTATTCTGAAGATTGCATCAAAAGCAAAGATCGCTTTTACATTCTAAAACGAAGCCTGCCTAAAATCAACCAAGACAAACATAACAGCCTAAAATCTAACTCGTATTTCTCGAAGAGTTTCATTCAGAGTCGCTGTCAATAAGAATACTCACTGTAGAAAACGTTAAACTTGATAATATATATGTGGATTCTAAGTGTCTGGATGTTGTTGTAAGTCGCGGAAAAATTTTCGAAATCCGGGAAGGTTTTCGGAGTAAACTCAATATAGTTGGGTTAGCATAATCTATTTCTTTAATTATCGAAATTGTTAAATTTTGTTGGAGTCCATTTACGTAAATATCACTACAGTGTTTGCTGTTTTTTATAGCGGACATTCAGAAAAATTTAATGAAAATCCTCTTGGGAGTTATAGCCTATTCTGTGAATATTGCAGTTAAAAAAATTGTCACTTTTATACTCTTGAATAATACGCTATCTCAAATCTGTTAAGACAAATAAAACATTCTTGGATTTTTTTTCAAAAAAATTGAATTTTTGGCAAAACAGATAAATGTTTAGAATTATATTTATAGATTTTATTTGCCTGCATATTGTGGTAAGAATTTGTTCAATCTTCGACATTTCGGTGGGTTTTCGGAGTTAGCTTGAAAATAGTCTGAAGAGAATATCCGATCCTTTAAAATTACATTAGTTCTTATTGTTCTAGGGCGACTTTGCATAAATTTTGCTACTAATTTAACTAACTATTTGAAGACATGTAGAAAAATAAAGGCAAAGTATTTTAATATTTACCTTTCCTATTCTGAAGATTGCATTAAAAGCAAAGATCGCTTTTACATTCTATAACGAAGCGAACCTAAAATCAACTAAGACAAACATAACAGCCTAGAATCTAACTCGTATTTCTCGAAGAGTTTCATTCAGAGTCGCTGTCAATAAGAATACTCACTGTAGAAAACGTTAAACTTGATAATATATATGTGGATTCTAATTGTCTGGATGTTGTTTTAAGTCGCGGAAAAATTTTCGAAAGCCGGGAAGGATTTCGGAGTAAACTCAAAATAGTTGGGTTAGCATAATCTATTTCTTTAATTATCGAAATTGTTAAATTTTGTTGGAGTCCATTTACGTAAATATCACTACAGTGTTTGCTGTTTTTTATAAACTAGCGGACATTCAGAAAAATTTAATGAAAATCCTTTTGGGAGTTGTAGCCTATTCTGTGAATATTGCAGTTAAAAAAATTGTCACTTTTATACTTTTGAAAAATACGCCATTTCAAATCTGTTAAGACAAATAAAATATTCTTGGATTTTTTAAAAAAATTGAATTTTTGGCAAAACAGATAAATGTTTTGAATTATATTTATAGATTTTATTTGCCTGCATATTGTGGTAAGAATTTGTACAATCTTCGACATTTCGGTGGGTTTTCAGAGTTAGCTTGAAAATAGTCTGGAGAGAAAATCCGATCCTTTAAAATTACAATAGTTCTTATTGTTCTAGGGCGTCTTTGCATAAATTTTGCTACTAATTTAACTAACTATTTGAAGACATGTAGAAAAATAAAATCAAAGTATTTTAATATTTACCTTTCCTATTCTGAAGATTGCATCAAAAGCAAAGATCGCTTTTACATTCTAAAACGAAGCCTGCCTAAAATCAACCAAGACAAACATAACAGCCTAAAATCTAACTCGTATTTCTCGAAGAGTTTCATTCAGAGTCGCTGTCAATAAGAATACTCACTGTAGAAAACGTTAAACTTGATAATATATATGTGGATTCTAATTGTCTGGATGTTGTTGTAAGTCGCGCGGAAAAATTTTCGAAATCCGGGAAGGTTTTCGGAGTAAACTCAAAATAGTTGGGTTAGCATAATCTATTTCTTTAATTATCAAAATTGTTAAATTTTGTTGGAGTCCATTTACGTAAATATCACTACAGTGTTTGCTGTTTTTTAAAAACTAGCGGACATTCAGAAAAATTTAATGAAAAAGTTATATCCCATTTTGGAAATAGTTATAGACTATTCTGTGAATATTGCAGTTAAAAAAATTGTCACTTTTATACTCTTGAAAAATACGCTATCTCAAATCTGTTAAGACAAATAAAGCATTCTTGGATTTTTTTTTCAAAAAATTGAATTTTTGGCAAAAGAGATTATTGTTTTGAATTATATTTATAGATTTTATTTGCCTGCATATTTTGGTAAGAATTTGTTCAATCTTTGTTCCTTTAAGTAAAATCTGTTAAACTAGACAGAGAAATAATGAAAATCCGATTGGGAGTTTGCCGATTCTGTAAATATTTTTTATCTCAAATCTGTTAAGACAAAAAAATTGATTTTTTTTTTCAAAAAAAAATTTTTGGCAAAAGATAAATGTTTTGAATTATATTTATAGATTTTATTTGCCTGCATATTGTGGTAAGAATTTGTTCAATCTTCGACATTTCGGTGGGTTTTCGGAGTTTATTGAAAATAGTCTGAAGAGAATATCCCATCCTTTAAGATTACATTAGTTCTTATTGTTCTAGGGTGTCTTTGCATAAATTTTGCTACTAATTTAACTAACTATTTGAAGACATGTAGAAAAATAAAAGCAAAGTATTTTAATATTTACCTTTCCTATTCTGAAGATTGCATTAAAAGCAAAGATCGCTTTTACATTCTATAACGAAGCGAACCTAAAATCAACTATGACAAACATAACAGCCTAGAATCTAACTCGTATTTTTCGAAGAGTTTCATTCAGAGTCGCTGTCAATAAGAATACTCACTGTAGAAAACGTTAAACTTGATAATATATATGTGGATTCTAATTGTCTGGATGTTGTTGTAAGTCGCTGAAAAATTTTCGAAATCCGGGAAGGTTTTCGGAGTAAACTCAAAATAGTTGGGTTAGCATAATCTATTTCTTTAATTATCGAAATTGTTAAATTTTGTTGGAGTCCATTTACGTAAATATCATTACAGTGTTTGCTGTTTTTTATAAACTAGCGGACATTCAGAAAAATTTAATGAAAATCCTTTTGGGAGTTGTAGCCTATTCTGTGAATATTGCAGTTAAAAAAATTGTCACTTTTATACTTTTGAAAAATACGCCATTTCAAATCTGTTAAGACAAATAAAATATTCTTGGATTTTTTAAAAAAATTGATCTTTTGGCAAAAAAGATAAATGTTTTGAATTATATTTATAGATTTTATTTGCCTGCATATTGTGGTAAGAATTTGTTCAATCTTCGACATTTCGGTGGGTTTTCGGAGTTAGCTTGAAAATTGTCTGAAGAGAATATCCGATCCTTTAAAATTACATTAGTTCTTATTGTTCTAGGGCGTCTTTGCATAAATTTTGCTACTAATTTAACTAACTATTTGAAGACATGTTGAAAAATAAAAGCAAAGTATTTTAATATTTACCTTTCCTATTCTGAAGATTGCATTAAAAGCAAAGATCGCTTTTACATTCTATAACGAAGCCAACCTAAAATCAACTATGACAAACATAACAGCCTAGAATCTAACACGTATTTCTCGAAGAGTTTCATTCAGAGTCGCTGTCAATAAGAATACTCACTGTAGAAAACGTTAAACTTGATAATATATATGTGGATTCTAATTGTCTGGATGTTGTTGTAAGTCGCGGAAAAATTTTCGAAATCCGGGAAAGTTTTCGGAGTAAAATCAAAATAGTTGTGTTAGCATAATCTATTTCTTTAATTATCGAAATTGTTAAATTTTGTCGGAGTCCATTTACGTAAATATCACTACAGTGTTTGCTGTTTTTTATAAACTAGCGGATATTCAGAAAAATTTAATGAAAATGCGATTGGGAGTTATAGCCGATTCTGTGAATATTGCAGTTAAAAAAATTGCCACTTTTATACTCTTGAAAAATGCGCTATCTCAAATCTGTTAAGACAAATAAAGCATTCTTGAATTTTTGGCAAAACAGATAAATGTTTTGAATTATATTTATAGATTTTAATTGCCTGCATATTTTGGTAAGAATTTGTGCAATCTTCGACATTTCGGTGGGTTTTCGGAGTTAGGTTTAAAATAGTCTAAAAAGAATATCCGATCCTTTAAAATTGCAATAGTTCTTATTGTTCTAGGGCGTCATTGCATAAATTTCGCTACCAATTTAACTAACTATTTGAAGACATGTAGAAAAATAAAAGCAAAGGTACCCCCCGTTAGGGTTAGTATCTATAACATTCATTTGACTTACATGTAATTGATATAACTCTTTTTGTCTCTGCATATGGTGAGGTAATTGTTGTATATGTCCAGGTTCATTCTCTGTAGGTAAGTATTTATTTGCATTTTTGATTTCATTGGTGGTTGCTTTTTTCCTTTTTCTGTCTGCAGTAATACTATTACATGGGCTGAGGTTGGGGATTTTGATGATCTTGCGAAAGTCGTACACTCCAGAGGGCCAGTCCAGGCATTTAGATAGAATTCTTGTTGTCCAGTATTGTCGGTGATTGAGCGGGCACTGTTTGCAGTTGTCGTCGTGAATGCCCAACAACGCGAGCGCTGATTTTCGGCTGTTTCCTGTGAACAAGGATTGGACTCGTCGCTTATGAGCTGTTGCTGCCATAAATATTCTTCGGACATATTCTTCTTGTTCTTCTTCCAGGTGTTGCTTAGTCGCGTTCTTGTCCAGTTGACTTATGAAATGGTATTGTAACAGTTCGTGTTTCCACCACGGTATCGGAGGGCAGAAAGTTAGCCAATAAGATTCTAGGTCCATAAACTGTAAAAAGAAATACACAAAATTATACACACGTAATATTAAATTATACTCCCATTTGTGGTTGAAAATTATAAACTGATCTTGATCTATGATCTGTCTAAGCCTAATATGCATGAGATCAATTGGTCACTGTTACAGTGGTGTGCCATTTCTCGTGGTAGGTTGCGTCCCACACGAATTCCGCTGCACAATATATCTTAGTTGTTGAAACTGATAAGTCATATGTTGTTGTAGAGTTGTCTATTTGTAGTTGTAGAGTTCTTTTACAAGTCTTTATTTCATCTGCTGTGGTAGCGTTGATCCATTTTCCTTTCTGTGTGTCTATGTAGTCTCCTGTTGATACCCCTATTATTCTTGGTAACAGCATTGGGAATTGATATTCTTCGTTTTCGTTGTATCTGAACATCTTGTAACTTCTTCTAGCGCTGTCATATATCGTGTGGTTTATTTCGAAGGTTGCGTTGTCTGTCCACATTGCGTCTTTCATTGGTGTTGTAATGAGGTCATCGGGGTTGAGGTAAGTTGTCATGTACGCGTTGAAGTCTTGTACTCCTCTTGCTGCTTGGTCTGCTGCTGTCTTGGTTACGTTTTTTGATATTGGATATAGTCTGAAGAAGCATGAGTTGATCTTTAGGAAGTCGAAGTTGGCTATTTCTGCCTGTGATATTTTTCTTATTTCTGTGGTTTTTGAAGTTGTTGTTCCGAAAACATCTCCTATTAGCATTGCTCTGCTTGAGTACCACTGTTTGTTTGTGTTGTTTCCTCCGATTCCTGTAGTGTTCTTGCTCCATCCCGTAAAGCATATTGTTCCTTGTCTTATTATTACGTCATTCACTTCTTGACGCATAGACTTTGGTGGTCCCAGGTTGGTTGATCCAGTTATATTCGTTGCCCCTGACCCCCCTATGCCGGCTCCTTGTTCTTCTACTTCCATTGCCATTGCGAATGCTTTCTTTATTTTAAATATGATATCTGCTGCGTGTGTTGCTAGAGACCCTCTTCCGCTGTCTTTTATTTTCTTTATTCTTTTTAAGAACTTCTTGTCCGCACTGTTATACTTTGTGTATACGTCGTATAATCCGTATTTCTCAATTAATTCTTCGTAGTTTATGTCGTGTTCTTGGCAGGCGTCGTCTGTTTCAGTAATAACTTCTTCTCCGATTGTATTTCCAGGTCCGCAATGTGGTTCCGATGGGAATGGGTTGAAGTATCCACCAAGCTTTCTTTTTCTATTTCTCACTATAGGCATATAAAGTAGTAGTAATAATAATAGTATTATACCTGGAAAAACAAAAAACAAGTGTTACAAAAAATCCTATATACAATATTTACAATGATCTCTATACTATGAACTGTCCGTGTCTACGTTTAGATAGATCGCAGATCGAGATCGACTGTTATGCGGATGATCTTGATCACTAAGCATTGATATAAGTCTTTCGTTTTTTTACATCTCATTTTGTTTTCTATTTCCTCTGTTACTAGTTCTTTTGCGAAGTGTTCGAAGACTTTCCCGCACATGTCATTTGTAATTTCTTGCTTTCTAATTCCTGGATTGTACTCATTTTTAAATTTGAAAATCGCGAATCTTCTGTTCCAAGCGTCGATGTCGTCGACGCGTGCCAGCGGAACGAATGGGTCGTTGTTGTTTGTTGTAATGATTGCCATAGTTGCTTTATTTAACTGTTTAGATCCGTGAGTTTTCGCGTACCAGTTGTTATGGTACATTTCTTTAATTGATGCCAATAGTGAGGAATTAGACCAAAATTTGTCGGAAGCGTCGTCGCATTTTAAAGTGCATACGTTTGTGTCCATCTCCATCTGCCCAACTCCTTCACTGTCATTAGGTATACCAGTTGTAATGTTGCTAGGAAACATGATAGAAGTTAGAAGTGTTTTTCCGCTTCCTGCTCCGCCATAAAAAAGTATATGTGGTGCGTAAGATATTTTACCGCTCCAAGCTTCCAGTGAAGCTGTTGTTATGGTTACCATATTTCTGATCTATTCAGCATAGCTCCATCCCAGTTCGCTTGGAATATATGTTGGTTTACGATATCTTTCACTATATTTATTGCAAAATTCATCTTATTTGAATGCAAAATTTCTTGTTGTACAAAGACAACTTCCTGTGCATTTTTACATTGAGAGTTTTCGGCCAAGACTGCCAGGTTCTGTGTACTATGAGTTCTGGAAAGGAAAGTGACGTTCTGTCCGTAAGATACTTTCTCCAGATGTTTTTTGATGGTTTGTCCGTTAGTTCTAGATATCCTTGTAAAGCTACTTTGCTTATTTGGTCCGGGGTTGCAGTTAAAGTGCCTGCGTATTATCGCAGTTTTTCCGGTATTCCATCCTTGTTGGTCTTGTACCTGTATTAATAATATTATGTTAAAAAAACGACAAGGACTTACCCTTTTTTTCGGCCACTCCTAGGCAATGAATACTCTTAAAATTCTTTTCAGACGTACTATCGAATTATACTACCATTTGTGGATAAAATGGAAAACTAAGACAAACATAACAGCCTAAAATCTAACTCTTATTTCCCAAAGAGTTTCATTCAGAGTCGCTGTCAATAAGAATACTCACTGTAGAAAACGTTAAACTTTGATAATATAGCAGTGGATTCTAATTGTCTGGTTGTGTGGTAAGTCGCGGAAAAATCTTCGAAATTCGGGAAGGTTTTCGGAGTAAACTCAAAAATAGTTGGGTTAGCATAATCTATTTCTTTAATTATCGAAATTGTTAAATTTTGTTGTAGTCCCTTTACGTAAATATCACTACAGTGTTTGCTGTTTTTTGTAAACTAGCGGACATGAAAAAAAATTTGATGAAAATCCGTTTGGGAGTTATAGCCTATTCTTTGAATATTGCAGTTAAAAAAATTGTCACTTTTATACTCTTGAAAAATACGTCATCTCAAATCTGTTAAGACAAATAAAACAATCTTGGATTTTTTTCAAAAAATTGAATTTTTGGCAAAACAGATAAATTTTTTGAATTATATTTATAGATTTTATTGAATTTTTGGCAAAATAGATAAATGTTTTGAATTATATTTATAGATTTTATTTGCCTGCATATTGTGGTAAGATTTGTACAATCTTCGACATTTCGGTGGGTTTTCGGAGTTAGGTTGAAAATAGTCTGAAGAGAATATCCGATCCTTTAAAATTACAATAGTTCTTATTGTTCTAGGGCGTCATTGCATAAATTTTGCTACTAATTTAACTAACTATTTGAAAACATGTAGAAAAAAAAAGCAAAGTATTTTAATATTCAACTTTCTATTCTGAAGATTGCATCAAAAGCAAAGATCGCCTTTACATTCTAAAACGAAGCCTACCTAAAATCAACTAAGACAAACATAACAGCCTAAAATCTAATTTGTATTTCTTCAGAGTCGGCATTCAGAGTCGCTGTCAATAAGAATACTCACCGTAGAAAACGTTGAACTTCGATAATATATATGTGGATTCCAATTGTCTGGATGTTGTGGTATGTCGCGGGAAAATCTTTGAAATTCGTTAAAGTTTTTGGAGTAAACTCAAAAATAGTTGGGTTAGCATAATCTATTTCTATAATTATCAAAATTGTTAAATTTTGTTGGAGTCCCTTTACGTAAATATCACTATAGTGTTTGCCATTTTTATGAACTAGCGAACATTCAGAAAAATTTAATGGAAATCCGGTTGGGAGTTATAGCCTATTCTTTGAATATTGCAGTTAAAAAAATTGTCACTTTTATACTCTTGAAAAATACGCCATCTCAAATATGTTAAGACAAATAAAACAATCTTGGATTTTTTTCAAAAAATTGAATTTTTGGCAAAACAGATAAATTTTTTGAATTATATTTATAGATTTTATTGAATTTTTGGCAAAACAGATAAATGTTTTGAATTATATTTATAGATTTTATTTGCCTGCATATTGTGGTAAGAATTTGTACAATCTTCGACATTTCGGTGGGTTTTCGGAGTTAGCTTGAAAATAGTCTGAAGAGAATATCCGATCCTCTAAAATTACAATAGTTCTTATTGTTCTAGGGCGTCTTTGCATAAATTTTGCTACTAATTTAACTAACTATTTGAAGACATGTAGAAAAATAAAAGCAAAGTATTTTAATATTCACCTTTCTATTCTGAAGATTGCATTAAAAGCAAAGATTGCTTTTACATTCTAAAACGAAGCCTACCTAAAATCAACAAAGACAAACATAACAGCCTAAAATCTAACTCTTTATTTCTCGGAGAGTTTCATTCAGAGTCGCTGTCAATAAGAATACTCACTGTAGAAAACGTTAAATTTCGAAAATATATATGTGGATTCTAATTGTCTGGATGTTGCGTACATCGCGGAAAAATCTTCGAAATTCGAGAAGGTTTTCAGAGTAAACTCAAAAATAGTTGGTTTAGTATAATCTATTTCTTTAATTATCGAAATTGCTAAATTTTGTTGGAGTCCTTTTACGAAAATATCACTACAGTGTTTGCTGTTTCTTATAAAGTAGTGGACATTCAGAAAAATTTAATAAAAATCCGGTTGGGAGTTATAGCCTGTTCTGTGAATATTGCAGTTAAAAAGTTGTCACTTTTATACTCTTGAAAAATACGCCATCTGAAATTTTTTAAGACAAATAAAACATTCTTGGATTTTTTTTTCAAAAAATTGAATTTTTGGCAAAACAGATTAATGTTTTGAATTATATTTATAGATTTTATTTGCCTGCATATTTTGGTAAGAATTTGTTCAATCTTTGTTCCTTTAAGTAAATATCACCACAGTGTTTGCTGTTTTTTATAAACTAGCGGACATTCAGAGAAATTTAATGAAAATCCGATTGGGAGTTATAGCCGATTCTGTAAATATTGCAGTTAAAGCGCTATCTCAAATCTGTTAAGACAAATAAAACATTCTTGGATTTTTTTTCAAAAAATTGAATTTTTGGCAAAACAGATAAATGTTTTGAATTATATTTATAGATTTTATTTGCCTGCATATTGTGGTAAGAATTTGTTCAATCTTCGACATTTCGGTGGGTTTTCGGAGTTAGATTGAAAATAGTCTGAAGAGAATATCCCATCCTTTAAGATTACATTAGTTCTTATTGTTCTAGGGTGTCTTTGCATAAATTTTGCTACTAATTTAACTAACTATTTGAAGACATGTAGAAAAATAAAAGCAAAGTATTTTAATATTTACCTTTCCTATTCTGAAGATTGCATTAAAAGCAAAGATCGCTTTTACATTCTATAACGAATCGAACCTAAAATCAACTATGACAAACATAACAGCCTAGAATCTAACTCGTATTTTTCGAAGAGTTTCATTCAGAGTCGCTGTCAATAAGAATACTCACTGTAGAAAACGTTAAACTTGATAATATATATGTGGATTCTAATTGTCTGGATGTTGTTGTAAGTCGCTGAAAAATTTTCGAAATCCGGGAAGGTTTTCGGAGTAAACTCAAAATAGTTGGGTTGCATAATCTATTTCTTTGATTATCGAAATTGTTAAATTTTTTTGGAGTCCATTTACGTAAATATCACTACAGTGTTTGCTGTTTTTTAAAAACTAGCGGACATTCAGAAAAATTTAATGAGAATCCTCTTGGGAGTTATAGCCTATTCTGTGAATATTGCAGTTAAAAAAATTGTCACTTTTATACTCTTGAAAAATGCGCTATCTCAAATCTGTTAAGACAAATAAAGCATTCTTGAATTTTTGGCAAAACAGATAAATGTTTTGAATTATATTTATAGATTTTAATTGCCTGCATATTTTGGTAAGAATTTGTACAATCTTCGACATTTCGGTGGGTTTTCGGAGTTAGGTTTAAAATAGTTTAAAAAGAATATCCGATCCTTTAAAATTGCAATAGTTCTTATTGTTCTAGGGCGTCTTTGCATAAATTTTGCTACCAATTTAACTAACTATTTGAAGACATGTAGAAAAATAAAAGCAAAGTATTTTAATCTTTACCTTTCCTATTCTGAAGATTGCATTAAAAGCAAAGATCGCTTTTACATTCTATAACGAATCGAACCTAAAATCAACTATGACAAACATAACAGCCTAGAATCTAACTCGTATTTTTCGAAGAGTTTCATTCAGAGTCGCTGTCAATAAGAATACTCACTGTAGAAAACGTTAAACTTGATAATATATATGTGGATTCTAATTGTCTGGATGTTGTTGTAAGTCGCTGAAAAATTTTCGAAATCCGGGAAGGTTTTCGGAGTAAACTCAAAATAGTTGTGTTAGCATAATCTATTTCTTTGATTATCGAAATTGTTAAATTTTTTTGGAGTCCATTTACGTAAATATCACTACAGTGTTTGCTGTTTTTTAAAAACTAGCGGACATTCAGAAAAATTTAATGAGAATCCTCTTGGGAGTTATAGCCTATTCTGTGAATATTGCAGTTAAAAAAATTGTCACTTTTATACTCTTGAAAAATGCGCTATCTCAAATCTGTTAAGACAAATAAAGCATTCTTGAATTTTTGGCAAAACAGATAAATGTTTTGAATTATATTTATAGATTTTAATTGCCTGCATATTTTGGTAAGAATTTGTACAATCTTCGACATTTCGGTGGGTTTTCGGAGTTAGGTTTAAAATAGTTTAAAAAGAATATCCGATCCTTTAAAATTGCAATAGTTCTTATTGTTCTAGGGCGTCATTGCATAAATTTTGCTACCAATTTAACTAACTATTTGAAGACATGTAGAAAAATAAAAGCAAAGGTACCCCCCGTTAGGGTTAGTATCTATAACATTCATTTGACTTACATGTAATTGATATAACTCTTTTTGTCTCTGCATATGGTGAGGTAATTGTTGTATATGTCCAGGTTCATTCTCTGTAGGTAA